>OU015747.1:85309414-85328059 GCA_907169655.1 Acomys percivali | reverse complement strand
ACACACACACACACACACACACACACACACACACACACACACACACAAGAAAAACAACTTTGTTCACAAATATTGATCTGTATTTCTTCTAAATAAATGTTTACATAAATGTGGATTTTTGTGAATAGTGATAACAGAAGTAAAGACACAGATTAGGAGACATGTTCCTGTTTTCGTACTGCATTGGAAGCTGGGGGGCTCTGAACTTTTCTAGTCATAGCTGACCAAGAACAGTTGAAGGGGAACTGGGGGCGATAGCCCCATCGGTGAAAGTGCTTGCTGTATAAGCGGTAGGATCAGAGTTCAGTTCCCAACATCCACATAAACTAGACATGGTGGTTAATACCTATAGCCCTAAGGCTGAGCAGTGGAAAAAGGAAGCTCCTAGGTGCTTGCTGCTAGCCAGTGTAGCTAATCAGGGGGTCTAGGTTATTGAGAGATCATGTGTTTAAAGAAAAAGTGATGCAGGTCAACGCCTACTGTTAACCTCTGGTTTCACACATGTGCTTGTGGGTGCACATACCCATATATACAAAGGGAAAGAAATGGTTGGAGGAATAAACAGAGTTTATTAGAAAAACAAGCAGAGAGAAAGATATACTAGGACTTACCAAATAGGTGTCTGCTTTACTAGTTTGTAAGCCATCCAGAGAAAACTAACAATATTGGACATAATGCTGACAAGTTACAGATTGAATTACCTTGGACTGAAGAATACTCTGTGGTATGACTACTAAATGTCTCAAAGCAACAGATATTTAGTACAGCACTCTGTCTTCGGTGTCTCAGTTTGTTTGGGATAGGGGGTGATTGATAACACTGTCTTGCAGTTCAGTTCTAAAGCTTAACTGTGACCAGGTGGAATGCTGTGGTCTCAAAGTTGACAAACATGAAAAAGAAGGTAGGCTTGGTGAGACTAAGCCGTCACTTGTCCTGCTTGCTTTTCAGAGTCTACCCTTACCTGTGTCGGGCCTTGAAGACCTTTGTCAAAGACCGAAAGGAAATCCCTTTTGCCAAAGATTTTTATGTTGCGTTCCAAGACCTACCGACTAGACACAAGTAAGGAAGAGGGAACCTTTTGGGGGTGAAAGGAGCCATCATATCAGCACCACTTACTAGGTGGTCAGGAAACTTGTTGCCCAGCCATACCAATAGCTGCCTGTATATTGCACAAATCACACTTCCTTTGCTGGGTCTCAGCGGCTCATCTATCGTGTCTTTTGTTTTGAGTTTTCTACTTAAGTCATATAAAAAGCAGACTTGTTGCTGTAGAAATTTTTGTATTTGATAGTAAGAAGACTGTAGTAAGAGTGCTTAAGCACTGATACTGTGAAAGTACCTCTTGTTTGTTTATGACTGTCTTTTAAAGATGAGGTCTTGCTGTGTAATTCATGCTGGCTTCAAAGTCCTAATCCACACCGACCGAGTTCACATAGACATTTTTGAAGTGTTTAAATCTATTAACTAGAAAGTTTAGTTTGGAGAAACTTGCTTTTTTATGGAGATAGGATAGGCTGTATAAAGTGCAGCAGATACTCAATATTATCTGGTTTGGTTTTGTTTTGTTTTTGGAGACAAGAGTTTCTCTATGTAACAGTCCTGGTTATCCTGGACTCAACTTTTGACACCAGGCTGGCCTTGAACTCACAGCGATCCACCTGCCTCTGCCTCTCCAGTCCTGGGATTAAAGACATGTGCCACCATGCCATAATTACTGTACTTTTTCGTTAGGGGTTTTTTTGGTTTGGTTTGGGTTTTGTTTTTTGGTTTGGTTTTGAGACAGGGTTTCTCTGTGTAGCCCTGGCTGTCCTGGACTCTCTTTGTAGACCAGGCTGGCCTTGAACTCACAGAAATCTGCCTGCCTCTGCCTCTCAAGTGCAGGGATTACAGGTGTGCATCACCACACCATCATTTTTATTTTTATTGTGAATTTGTGTTACCTAATTTAGCAGTGGGCATGTTGACCAGTCTTTTAGGAGATCCCATGGGATAACTTGTCTCTGTTCTTTTCAAGCATGCCCATCATTAAGCACTCCTAATAAAAATAGAAATTATGGACTGGAGAAGTGTCTCAGCAAGTTTGAGTTTGAACTGTTATTTTCAGAGGACCTGAGTCTAGTTTCCAGCACTAGTATCAGAAGACTCACAACTACCTGTAACTCCAGTTCCAGGAGGAGTCAGTGACTCTGGCATTTGAAAGCACTTGCCCTCACACGCACATACCAACACAGACATACTCATACATAATTAAAAATTATTTAAGACAAAAAACTTTTAAAAAATTTCTTAAGTATCCAACACTAAGCAGATAGGAAATGGGCTAGGGTGGTAGCTCAGTCTATGAGGTCCTAGATTCAATCCCCCAGAACTAAAGGGGAAAAAAAGATGGAAAGGATGTCTGTTTATATGACACTTGTCTTCAAACAGGATTCGTGAACTCACCTCATCCAGGATTGGACTGCTCACCCGAATCAGTGGGCAGGTGGTGCGCACTCATCCAGTTCACCCTGAGCTTGTGAGTGGAACTTTCCTGTGCCTGGACTGCCAGACAGTGATCAAGGACGTAGAGCAGCAGTTCAAATACACACAACCGAATATCTGCCGAAATCCAGTGTGTGCCAACAGGAAGCGGTTCCTGCTAGACACTAATAAATCAAGATTTGTTGATTTTCAAAAGGTATGTTTCTGTTTAGATTGAATTCTTAATATAAATGTATTTACTAGACAGGTAGAGGTTTTTTTTTTCCTCCCTTCTCACAAAGTTTATTTGCTGCATCATCAGCAAGTTTTATTCCTGAAGATGCTTTACTTCTTGAGAGGTAGAGGGGCTACAACTATTTCACAAGAACTGGAGATGCAGAAATAACCAAAACCCTAGTATTCACATACCCATGGAGTAGTCACAAAGGGACCCCAGTACAACTGTATGTTCTTTTACAAATTCTCATTTCAAGTTGAATGTACAATAGTGTCCCTCCCAAGAGAACCTTCGAAAGCAACATTTAAAATTACAAGAGCTAGGCTTGGTGGCCTTTAATCCCAGCACTTGGAGGTAGAGGTAGGTGGGTCTTTGAGGCCAGTATGGCCGACATAGCAAACTTAAGACAGCCACAGTTAGATGTTAAATAATAAAATAATAGAAGGAGAAGCCAGGCATGGTGGCGCACACTTTTAGTCCCAGCAGGCAGAGGCAGGTGGATTGCTGTCAGTTTGAGGCCAGCCTGGTCTATAAAGCAAGTCCAGGACAGCAAGGCTACAACTTGTCTCGAAAAAAAGAAGAAATTTCAAGTTTTCTTCTCTGACTCCTTGTCCATTGCAAGTTATCCTGTAACAGCAGATTAGCAACAATAAAGGAGAATGTCCTGTGAGACGAAAGTGTTCCGTAGGCTGAGAATATACTTTGGTAGATAGAGTGCTGGCTTAGCAGGCATAAAGCCTAAGGATTTGTCCCTAGCACACAATGAACGGCCAGTAGTGGTGTATGCCTCTAGTCCCACCACTTGGGAGCTGAAGGCAAAAGGGTCAGAAATTCAGTGTCGTCCTTTGGTATGTAATTGGAGGCCATGCCGGGCTACAGGAGAACCTATCCAAAAACAAACAAAAATCCTCATGTTCCTGAAGAGTCCTCACCTGTTCTTTGCTTTCCTGTAGGAAACATTCATTGACCTTTCTTTCCCTTAGAGATCAGTATTAAAGTAGTTGTGTAGTGTGAAGTTTTGGGTTGGCTTGGTTTGGTTTGGTTTTGGAGAGGCTGGGGGTTCAAAGTGGTTTCTCTGTGTGGTCTGGCTGTCCTAGAACTCTTGTAGACCAAAATGGGTTAAAGGCATGCACCACTGCTGAGGTTTGAAGTTTCTTGATATTTGCAGCTTATAGATACTATATAGTAAAGCAAGCATCACTAGGTGCACAGGGTGGCATAGCAGGTAAAGGTATCTGCCACGAAGCCTGGGGCCCATACTGTGGAAGAGAGAAGCGACTCCCACGAATTGTCCATGCATGCACACACATACAGTGTATATAGTTCAATATAGAAGGAAGTCAAGGCAGGAACCTGGAGGCAGGAACTGAAGTAGAGGCCATAAAGCCTTGTGGGTCACAACCCCTTTGAGAAGGGTTAAATGACTTTCACAGGGCTCATCTAAGATCATCAGAAAACACGTTTACATTGTAATTCCTAACAGTAGCAAAATTAGGAAATAGCAACGAAAGTAATTTTTATGATCTGGGGTTCACAACATGATGAACTGTATTAAAGGGTTGCAGCATTAGGAAAGTTGAGAACTGCTGCCGTCAAGGAACTTTGCTTACTATTTTCCAAGGTTTGGTCAACCTGTTTCTACAACCCAAGACCACTGACCTGGGGAGTAGCCTAACCCACTGTGGTCTGGGCCTTCCCACAGCAACCATTAATCAAGAATATGCCCCACAGGCTTGCCTACAGGCCAGCATAATAGAGGCATTTTTCCAGTCGAGGGATCCTCTTCCTAGATAGCTCTAGCTTATGTTAAGATGACAAAAACCTAATCATCACATAGATTGTTTTAAGCCTCCATGTGGGTGCTACGAATGGAATCGAATTTTGGTCCTCAAGAACACTGTTCTTAATCACTGAATCATCTCTCCAGCCCTAGTAGATTTAATTTCTTAGCCAATTGAGCTATTTGACCAAAAGGAGTTTTAGGGTACAAAATTGTTCTGCCTACTACATGTGTGTGTAAAGCAGACAGTGCTCTTAACCACTGAGCCATCTCTCCAGCACCAATAGATATAATTGCTTAGCCATTTGAGCTATTTGACTAAAATTAGTTGGCAGGCACAAATTTTTTTTAAATGTATTTTTATGTATATGGGTGTTTTGCTTGCATGTATGTCTATGTACCATATGCATGCAGTGCTTAGGGTGGCCAGAAAAGGGCATTGAAGCCTCTGGGATGCAGTTATTGATGGTTGTGATCCTCCACATGGGTGCTGGAAATTAAACCCAAGTCCTCTGGAAGAGCTGACAGTGCTAACCACTGAGACATCTCTCTAGCCCGGTACAACCTTTTTCTGGTCAATATTGGCGTGTATTAAAAGTCTATAGCACAGGGCCTGTGGAGATAGTTTCGTTGGTAATAACTCACACAAACATGAAGACCTGTACTTGGTCCCTAGTGCCCACATAAAAAACCAAATATGGTGGCATGTACTTCGAACTCTGTGCAGGGGAGGAAGAGATGGCCAGATCCCTAAAAGATCATTGTTCAACCAGCCTAGCAAATTGGTGAGTTCCAGGCCAGTGAGAAAGAAGGTGCCTGAGGAGACACCTGAGATCAGCCTCTGGCCTCCGCCTGCACACACAGAAGGATAAAAGTATGCAGAGAGGTTGGGATATGTGGGTATTTGTAGCATTTGATTTCAGTTGCACATCATGGAAACGCATCTTTTACCTTTGCTGTTGTTCTTGGTCGTAGGTTCGTATTCAAGAGACTCAAGCAGAACTTCCCCGGGGAAGTATCCCCCGAAGTTTAGAGGTCATCCTAAGAGCTGAAGCTGTGGAGTCAGCACAAGCTGGTGACAGATGTGACTTCACAGGGACACTGATTGTTGTGCCTGATGTCTCCAAGCTTAGCACACCAGGTCAGTGCCACTTCTGGCTATCTGCTCCTTAAAATATCTGGCTTCTCATATCTTCCTTAAAACCTTTTTGGCTACCAATTAGGGTGAGCACAGAGGTATGAAGAGAATAAAATACTGATTTTTCTATGAAAAATGCTATTTCAACTTTGTCTTATTCAGTATATTAGTTCCTCTTAGCACTGTTGGTATTGGAACTGTGAAACATTATCTTTTACTCTTACAGGTGCACGTGCAGAGACCAACTCCCGAGTCAGTGGGGTTGACGGATATGAGACAGAAGGCATTCGAGGGCTCCGGGCCCTTGGTGTCAGAGATCTGTCATATAGGCTAGTCTTCCTTGCCTGTTATGTTGCACCAACCAACCCAAGGGTGAGTCTTACTTTTAATTGTTTGTTGACTATGCTAGGGATTAAGCAGGGGCCTCGTGCCTGCTGGGAAGGAATTATGCTACTAAAATAGCAGAGCTTGCTGGGCTGTGGTGGTGCACGCCTTTCATCCCAGCACTCAGGAGGCAGAGGCAGGCGGATGACTGTGACTTCAAGGCCAGTCTGGTCTATAGAGTGACTCCAGGACAGCCAAGGATACACAGAGAAACCCTGTCTCAAAAAAGAAGGAAAGAAAGAAAGAAAGAAAGGAAGAAAGAAAGAAAGAAAGAAAGAAAGAAAGATGGCAGAGCTTGATAAAGCTCTTTGATAAGGTTCATTTTCATCTTGATGTCAGTGGTGAACTTTCCTTTATGCTCAAAGTAATATAAGACAATAGTAGCATTTGTTTCCCTCTCTGGACAAATGACAAACTCTTACATAGCCTTATTAACTGAAGCCTTACAAGTTTAGGGACTATAGTCAATGAATCACAGCTTTGACCTCCCACACAATTTTATTATAGTGAAATTTCTTTTCCTTTACATTATCTTGGCTCTCTATAATGTTTTTCATTTTGTTTTTCTTCCTTCCACTTCTCAGTTTGGAGGGAAAGAACTCAGAGATGAGGAACAGACAGCCGAGAGCATTAAGAACCAAATGACAGTGAAGGAATGGGAAAAGGTGTTTGAAATGAGTCAGGACAAAAACCTGTATCACAATCTCTGCACTAGCCTCTTCCCCACTATACACGGTAAGAGCTCTGTTTTCATGGGTGGCGCTGGTTCAGGGATTTTCATGAAGAGGCTGCTGTTGGGACTGAAGAAATGGAGAACCTGGGTTTGATCCACAGTACCCACATGGCGGCTCACAACCATATAAACCCAGTTCTAGAGGATCCAGTGCCTTCTGGCTTCACAGGATACTAGGCCTGCTTGTGGTATATAGGCATACATGCACACAAAATACCAACATACTTAATAAAGTTGTTATATCAGCAGAGGCCGTCCGTAGGCACCCAAAAGGACCTGGGGCAGCTCATGGAGGGTCTCAGATGCTTGCTGTGGTGCTGGTGGATCATTGGAAGCTTGGATTCCTTACCATGTGAGATATCCAGTGGGCGGGTCTCTGCCACAAAGCAGCTCATAAGAACAAAGCAAAGAGGGGACACAGGAAAATTCAAGTCATGTTAGGCATAGTAATACACACCTATATTCTCTGCCTTCAAGGAAGAGGCCGATCCAGGCAAATGCATATGAGTTTGAGTATAGCCTGGACTCTGAAAGAGTTGCTAAATTTATGCCTACTTCGCAGGTAGAAAATTAAATTTCATTTTCTTTTATTGAGACAAGATCTCACTATATAGTCTTGGATGTCCTGGCACTATAGACCAGGCTAGTCTTGAACTCACAGGGATTGAAGGTTTGATCTACCACAGCCAACAGGTTCCATCTCAGCTTTTGTTGTTGGTTTTCATTTTTCAAGACAGGGTTTCTCTATGTTATTTTGGCTGTCCTGGACTTGCTTTTTTTTTTGGTTTTTCGAGACAGGGTTTCTCTGTGTAGCCTTGACTGTCCTGGACTCACTTTGTAGTCCAGGCTGGCCTTGAACTCACAGCGATCTGCCTACCTCTGCCTCCCTGGGATTAAAGGCATGCGCCACCACGCCCGGCTTCCTGGACTTGTTTTAAATAGTCCATAAGGACTTAAGAGAGTCAATCTAACTGGGTGTAGTGACATGCCTTTAATCCCAGCACTTGGGAGTCAGAGTTGAATTCCTTAAAATCAAGGACAGTTTAAAAACAAGGAGCTGGGTGTGGTGGCACACGCCTTTAACCTCAGCACTCTGGAGACAGAGGCAGGTGGATTCTGTGAGTTCAAGGCTAGCCTGGACTTGCTTTGTTTTTTGGGGTGTGTGTGTGTGTGGTGGGGTTTGTTTTGTTTTTGTTTTTTGAGACAGGGTTTCTATGTATAGCTTTGGATATCCGGAAACTCACTCTGTAGACCAGGCTGGCCTTGAACTCAGACTCCCCTGCCTCTACCTCCTGAGCTCTGAGCCACCACCACCCAGCAGAATGGATTTTCTGTTTTTGTTTTTAAGATTTATTTATTTACTTTTGTGTATATGAGTGCTCTGTCTACATCACATGCCAGAAGAGGGCATCAGATCCCAGTATAGATGATTGTGAGCCACCATTTGGATTTTTGGTTTTGTTTGTTTGTTTGTTTGTTTGTTTGTTTGTTTTTCAGGAGAGGGTTTCTCTGTGTAATAGCCCTGGCTGTCCTGGACTCACTTTGTAGACCAAGCTGGCCTTGAACTCAGAGATCTGCCTGTTCCTGCTTCCTGAGTGTTGGGGTTACAGGTGTGCGCCACTGCACCTGGCTTGAGCCATCATGTAGTTGCTGGGGATTGAACTCAGGACCTCTGGAAGAACAGACAGTGTAACCACTGAGCCATCTCTCCAGCCCTAGTTTCCTGTTTTTATATATGTCTGCATACGTGTGCCAGAAATCAACCTCAAATGACGTCCTCGGGGCTCCTCAGGACTGAGATTACAAGTGTGAGGCACTGTACCTGGCTTTTCTTTTCTTTTTTATATTTTCGAGACAGAGTTTCTCTGTGAAGCCTTGGTTGTCCTGGGCTTACTTTGTAGACCAGGCTGGCCTCCAACCCACATCGATCCGCCTACCTCTGCCTCCCAAGTGCTAAGATTAAAGGCATATGCCCATCACATTTGCCTATTGTATTTGTTTGGGGGGCTGAGTTGTTACAGGTTTTTGATGTATATGGATATTTTCTATGTACATCTGTGCACATGGGCATATAGTACTAGTGGAGGCCAGAAGTGCTGGGATTAAAGGAGTGCACACCACACCTAG
Organism: Acomys percivali; assembly: GCA_907169655.1. Lineage (NCBI taxonomy): Eukaryota > Metazoa > Chordata > Mammalia > Rodentia > Muridae > Acomys > Acomys percivali. The sequence goes on along the minus strand of OU015747.1, from coordinate 85,319,199 downwards.
CTATACCTGGCTTTTCATACTGTTTTTAGGAATTGAACAGGGTGCCTGGCAAACACCTTACCAAATGAGCTATCTCTCAAGCCATTAGTTACCTTTTCTTTCTTTCTTCCTTTTTTTCTTTTTTAATAAATGGTTCATATCCATTTGCCTAGCATTTTGGTGTGGGGGATACTTTTTTGTTTATTTTATGAATATAGTGTTCTGCCTGCATGTACACCTGCATGCCAGAAGAGGGCACCAGATCTCATAGATGGTTATGAGCCATCCTGTGGTTGCTGGGAATTGAACTCAAGACCTATGGAAGAGCAGCCTGTGCCCTTAACCTCTGAGCCAGATCTCTAGTTTCATTCAGCATCTTATCCAATCAGTTTACTTAGCATGCATTTATTTAGTGCTGGTCAGCAAAAGGAATGTCACCTCAGATTACTGAAGGAACTGGAGCTGCTACTAGCAAATGGGCTAGATGGATCACTCAGACAAAGAATGGTTGTCTAGCAGGAATGAGACCCTGGGCTCCATCTCTAACATCTTCTCCCCTCCAACAAAAAAGAAAAAAGGAACGTAGGAATGTGGCAGTGTGTGACGGATGACACTGTATCTGTAGGAGAAGTCTTTGAGGGTTAAGGCTGTGGGAAAGGCCTCATTAGGAAGTGGGATTTGCAGTGGACAAGAAAAGGCACATTTGAATGTCAGAACAACTTTGTAGAGTTGGTTCTTTCCTTCTATACATGGGTTCTCAGGATCAAACTCTGGCTAATGGTTTATGAAGGAAGGACCTACCCTTGCTGAGCCATCTCACCATCCCCCTGCAAAATGAATTTTTCATCTGGAGATTTTCATTTCAGGCAATGATGAAGTAAAACGCGGTGTCTTGCTGATGTTGTTTGGTGGTGTTCCTAAGACGACAGGGGAAGGGACCTCTCTTCGTGGGGATATCAATGTTTGCATTGTCGGTGATCCAAGTACAGCAAAGAGCCAGTTTCTCAAGTAAGTATCTGCCTGAGTCAGTACAGTGGGAAAAGCAACTTGTGTAAGCGCTTGTAGGCCAGCTATGCTACAAAGGATGCAGTCAATGTCAATTGCTGTTTTGTTTTTGAGACAGGGTATATATATATCTCGCATATGTCACTGAGTCCAACCTAGAACACTTAGTTGTTTTAGTTTTAAGATTAAGCATTTCCTTCAAATATAATACAAGTTGAATTCTGTTTTATCTTTGATATGCTGGGGATTGAACCCAGGGCCTCTTGCTACCTCTTGAGCTATACTCATCCCTAAGATCCCTAAGCTGAATTTTAGATTTCAAAGTAATAGTTTTATGTTAAAAAAGAATTCTTCCTTTCCATTCACTGTGCTCTCAACCACAGTGGTGCTTGTTATGACAGCATCGCCTTTCAAAGATGCGGTTTTCCTAGATCTTTTATTACTGCATTGATTCATGTGTGAATGTGCACACAGCTCAGAAGATAACATGCAAGGATCAGTCCTCTCCTACCATGTAGTTTTCAGGGATTGGACTCAGGTCATGAGAGGCTTGTCAGCAAGCATCTTTACCTACCTACAGAGTCATCCCGCTGGCCCTTCCTAGACTTTGTTTGTTTGTTTTCCAAGACAGAGTTTCTCTATGTGTAGCCGTGGCTGTCCTGGACTCCCTTGTAGAGCAGGCTGGCCTCGAACTTACAGAGATCCACCTGCCTCTGCCTCCCGAGTGCTTGGATTACAGGTGTGTACCACCACACCTGGCTTCTTAGACTTTTTATATAGTGTTTTCTAGCATCTTTATTGCAATGTGATTTATACGTCATGGAATTCACTCCTAAATTTTGCAGTTTGATGTTTATATTAATGGATTATAAAACCACCATTGAACTAGGTTTAACATGTTATTGCTGCTTAGAGGGAAACCCTATGCTTGTTAGTAATCACTTTCTGCAGTATAGAAAGGAACAATGTAAATTACTACATTGTCCCAATCTGCATGTATTTTTTAATTGGCTCATATGTGGTCTTTAGAAATAAATTTGACTTAGCATGAAGCCATGAAGATATAGCCATGTTGGAACCTGCATCAGTGTTTTGTTTCCTTTTCTTGCTAAATAATATGCCACCTCTACATGGTGTTAGTCAGCCCTCTGTCATTGTGACTGATACCAAGCAACTTAAAGGAGGAAGGATCTACTTTGACACACAGTTTCCTCCTATGATCACTTGGTTCCATTGTTTCTGAGGACTTAAGGAGACAAGGTCATAGTGGAGAGTGGGGGAGTAGAGTTCCTCACCTCAGAGCAGCCGGGAAACAGGAGTGACAATGGACAAGAGCCTTTCCAGGTACCAGTTTATTGTAAATACACAAATACACCCTTCCCCCATCTATTTTCCACTACCCAGTAGTGCCAGGGTATTAGGAGTACATTCAGGGATTCATCTGTTGCTCAGGTCAGCGCACTTATAATTAAATCACCAGCTGCACTGGAGGGGCACTATCCTTTTGGTTTGGTTTTTTGAGACAGAGTTTCTCTGTAGCCTTGGCTGTCCTGGACTCTGGTTTTGTAGACCATGCTGGTGTCAAGCTTACAGACATCTGAATGCTAAGATTAAAGGCATACACCACCACACCCAGCTCACTATCCATTTGTTAGTCAATGAATATTTGAGTTATTCCTGCTTTCACTTTTTAGAGCTTGAATTGTCGTTTATAACGTGTTCTTTGTGTGTGTGTGTGTTTTGTTTTTTTCCTGTTCCTTTTTGTTGTTTGAGGGAGCAGGTGGTAGTGGTGTTGAGATAGGATCTCACTGTGTAATCCAAGCTGGCCTCAAACTCACAGGCTGCCTCTGCCTCCCAAGTGCTAAGATTAAAGGCATATGCCCATCACACTTGGCTATTGTATTTGTTTGGAAGGGGCTGAGTTGTTACAGGTTTTTGATGTATATGTATATTTTCTATGTACATCTGTGCACATGGGCATGCAGTACTAGTGGAGGCCAGAAGAGGGCTCTAGGACTCTACTCCCTAGAACTGGAGTAACCAGACAGTTGTGAGCCACGTGTTCCTTTGCAAGAACAGCCAGTAGGACGACCTCTCCTCTGACCCACCAGTGAGTCAGAGGAGAGGTCATCCTATTGAGACTTTAGGCGAGAGTAGCATGGAAGAATGGGGAAATAGTAGGACCCACAGGGTCCTGGAAACCTACAAGAAGAACTTTATGACAGGCAGATCTGGGTCCTGGGGTCCTCCTCAAACTAAGGCACCAGCCAAGGAGAATATAGGCAGTAAACTTCGAACCCCTACTAAGACCTAGCCGACAAACGTGATATTCTCCACCGTTGAGTAGAGCATGAGATCTGACTCTCACACGAACTCTGGTGCCCCTTTTCTGACAACGTCCCCTGGATGGGGAGGCCTGATGGCACTCAGAGGAGGGAGGGATAGCAAGTTACCAAGAAGAGACTCGATATCCTAAGAGCATATATAGGGGGAGGAGGTCTCCCTCAATCTCAGACATAGGAGGTGAGGGGAGAAGGGGGGAAGTGGGAGGGAGGGAGGAATGGGAGGAAACAGGGGAAGGGCTAACAATCGAGATGTATTATGAATAAATTAAAAAAAAAAACAGCCAGTAGTATTCTTAGCTGCTGGGCCATCTGCCTGAGCCCTCCTCCTCACCCCTACCCCCTTTAACTTTTTGTTGTTGGTTTGGGCTTTTGGTTTTTGCTTTTTCAAGACAGGGTTTTTCTGTGTACCTCTGGCTATCCTGAACTCTGTAGACCAGGCTGGCCCCAAACTCGGAGATCCACTTACCTCTGCCTCCTAGGTGTTGGGGTTAAAGGCATGTGTCATCCCCACCCGGATTAACATAGTTTTAAAAACATTATTTATGGTCATGTGACATAATTTCTGGAATAGTCCATTGGCTACCATGGTTTCAGGTCCTTTCAAGACAAAAATGTGAGCAGTAATCTAGACAGTATAAGCTGAGGACTACTTTTCTTCCCTTGGGAGAAAGCCTAGAGGACTGCTTTACATAATTTCCCATTTTCTGTGCGCACACGTTTCTCTCTCTCTCTCTCTCTCTCTCTCTCTCTCTCTCTCTCTCTCTCCCTCCCTCCCTCCGTCCCTTCCTCCCTCCCTCTCCCTCCCTCCCTCCCTTCCTCCCTCCTTCTCTCTCTTTTTAATGAGATAGGGTTTTTTGGGTAGCTTTGGCTGTCCTGGACTTGCTTTGTTTTCACATTGTGTAGCCACCACCACCCTGTCTCCAGAACATTTTGTTTTCCTGAACTGAAGTGCTATACCTGTTAGCCACAGCTCTCCCCTCTCATATGGCTCACAGCAAGCACCAGCCTACTCTGTGGAGTTAGTAAGTGTGACCCTTCTGTCTGGTACCTGTTCTAGTTTGCTTCACTTAGTGTAATACATTGAAGATTGATCCTGCTGTAGTGACCAGGCTGCATGATATTCTATTTTATGTGTGCTACATTGTTTTATACATAATGCATTGATGGAGATTCTGGTTGTTTCTACTGTTTCTGTGGTAACAGTAATAATTCTGTGAAAATGCTTAAACTGAGATCAGCGACTCTGCTTTTCTATTTTGTTTTGAGACAGTCTTTTTTTTTTTTTTTTTTTTTTGGTTTTTCGAGACAGGGTCTCTCTTTGTAGCCTTGGCTGTCCTGGGCTCGCTTTGTAGACCAGGCTGGCCTCGAACTCACAACGATCCGCCTGCCTTTGCCTCCTGAGGGCTGGGATTAAAAGCATGTGCCACCACGCCTGGCTGAGACAGGGTCTTAACTCTGCAGCCCAGAATGGTCTGAAACTCATGATCATCTTCTCTGTCACCTAAGTACTGAGATGAGAAGGGTGTGTCAGCACACCCAGCTCTGTTCCTTTTTTGAGAGGACAGAGTCTCCTTGTGTAGCCTTGGCTGTCCTGGAACTCAATCTTTAGACCAGGGTGGCCTCCTCAAACTCACAGAGATTCACCTCCCTGTACCTCTCAAGTGCTGGAATTAAAGGCTGCTCCACCACTACTCAGCTTCCTTAGTTTTGTGTGTGTTTATTTTTGGGAGCTGGAAAAATGGGCTAGAGAGTAAAGTTCAGTCCCTGGAACTTGTGTAAAGGTAGCAGAAGGGAACCACAAAATTGTCCTTTGACCTTCATTCACCGTCTCCTCCTCACTCTCCCCTCCCCCAAAGTAAAAATAAACGCAGTTTTTTGTTTTTAAGTTTAAAGTTGATGTTTTTTAATCTGGTATTCAGTTCATTTGACAGGAATGACTTTGAATCCGTGTAAGAAGCCAAAGGAAATAGAACTCCTCTATCAGCTGATGTTTCTGGAACTGGTGTACTGATGTGTTGATGAATCTTTGTGTGATGTTCTTGAACAGGCACGTGGATGAGTTCAGCCCCAGAGCTGTCTATACCAGCGGCAAGGCCTCCAGTGCTGCCGGCTTAACAGCAGCTGTGGTGAGGGATGAAGAATCTCACGAATTTGTCATCGAGGCTGGAGCTTTGATGCTGGCTGATAATGTAAGGACATTGTAGGCTGTTGGGTATAAGGAAATCAGAATAAATACCCCTTTGACCTACATTAAAGATCTATAGTTTGGCATAGAGAAACCCTGCCTTGAAACAAACAAACAAGAAAAGTTTTATAGTTTTTATTGGATTTATTAGAATGTTACTCAGTTTTATTAATCTACATGAAGTTGAGACTGTCATTACTAGTTGACACTTGCTGAGCATCCCCAGGATGTTTTTGCTGTGACTGGACTATCCCAGTTTGTTACTTTGCAGACTCTAACATCTCTAAACAGGCCTCTCCTCAGATACATGGTGCATTACATATATAATTGGCAGATAACTCCTTGTGCGTGCGAGCTTTTACTCGTTGTAGTGCCCCTCCACTCTTTACTTTCCAGGCTGAATGAATGACTGAGCACAAGTCAGGCTGTATTTGTGGTTGGCCTGGCACTCCCAGGGGTCTACCTGCCTCTGCCTTCCACATTGTTTGATTAAAGATGTGCACTATGTTGAGGTTTAAATGTTGAGAAAAGTACATTGTCTGCATATTGTTTGTTTTGCTCTCAGTTTAAATGAGTCAAGTATGAGTTTCCCTTCTAGCTCGGAGTTCTTGTTTAAACAGGAATTAAGAATGTTTACATCCTATGAATGGAAAGGTCTCTGGTAGGAAACTGAGTTTTTTGGTTTACATCTGCAAGGCAGTTTCTCTGATTTCTTACACATGCTAGGCTAGTAAGTACTCTACCATGGAGCTATGTCCCCAATCCTACAAGGAAATTCCTTACTGCTAGATCTGTTTGGTTACAGGGTGTTTGTTGCATTGATGAATTTGATAAGATGGACATGCGGGACCAAGTTGCTATTCATGAAGCTATGGAGCAGCAGACCATATCTATCACTAAAGCAGGAGTGAAGGTTTGTATCCCCTTAGTGTGCAGATTAGTGTGTTAAACATACCCACCTGGGAAGTACATTGTTTCAGTGTATAATGCTGATCTAAAATAGTCGTTTATAAAATCACCTTTGTATGGTTTCTAGAGATCACACTCAGGTCAAACAGTGCAAAGAGTGTGCCCTGTTCTCTCAGAGGACCTGAGTTCAGTTCCAAATAAATCTTTAAAATTAAAAAAAGGCCAGGCGATGGCGCACACCTTTAATCCCAGCACTGAGGAAGCACAGACAGGTGGATCTCTGAGTGAGGCCAACCTAGTGTACAGAGCGAGTTTTAGGACAGCCAAGGCTACACAGGGAACCCTGTCTCAGGGGGCAAAAAACAAAAGAAAACCTTTGGGGTTTTTTTTGTTTTTGTTTTTAAGTAATAGATAAGTTTAACTATACTTAAGTATAGATCTAAGAGAAATCTTCCCCTACAACTCCTAGCACAATGGCTACTAGGTTGTGCTGAATAGATACCCCTCCCAGGATACCGTATGCAAGTACATACAGTTCCTACCTTCTTTAGCTTCATAACATAATTTTTTTTCTCAGTCTTCCTGTAGTAGCGCCTACTAGGTCCATTTTGAGCCCCATGGCACTGAACTGTATGAACCATACATTGGGTCGTTTTCAGTCCTGGGTGTCACCAAGATCTATTTATTGTAGTAAATTGAGTGTGTCCTGTGTCTAGTTAAAAGGTAAATTCCTAGCAGAGTGCTGCCAAGGGCCTATGTCGTTCATCACCGTGTAGAAGAGCCTGTTGTGCTGTCGTCATACTTGAGTTTTGATGAGTCAGTGGGTAAAAGCTTTCTCCTTTTGCTTCCATTTGTTAATTGCATGGGATAGAATTTTTCTTGTATCTACATTGACCAGTTTGGGTTTGTGTTAGTCTGATGGTTTTCTCTCTTGGTCAGGCAACTCTGAATGCCAGGACATCCATTTTAGCTGCAGCAAATCCTGTCAGCGGACACTACGACAGGTCAAAATCACTGAAGCAGAACATCAATCTGTCAGCGCCCATCATGTCCCGCTTTGATCTCTTTTTCATCCTGGTGGATGAGTGCAATGAGGTAACCACTTAGGCTGCTGTTGTCCATGCTGTTCATTTGTGTTCAGTTTTATGACCTTTCGAGCCCCTCAGGTGTACTACTACTGGCCTGAGTTATTTGTTTTTATATTTAAATATTCAACCATACACAATGATAGCACACAAACAGCGCACCACCACAAGATCTTGTGTAACTTGTGCTAGCCTTGAACCCTGTGTAACCCACCATGCCCATTTTTGTGAGCTGGACTCTTAACCAGTGGGGGGGGGCGGGGAGGGAGGAGAGTGTCCTCTATACAATGCAGAGTCTTTGCTTCCAGTCTGACCTGCAACATTACCTAAATAAAACAGCCTTACTTTTGTGAATGTTTGGGGGCTTGGGCTTAGATTTCTCCTCTTCCTCCTCACAAGTACACGAACATCGTTAATCCACAGGTAATAATGTAGTGGCTGAGAGGATACAGTGAAGCTAGACTGTGCCATCCTGTCTCCACTACTTACTGAGACTGTGCCCAGAAAATTTAACCTTTTTGGGACTCGGTTTGCCTTTATATAAAATAAAGTTAGCATCTACCTCATGAGGTTTTTATGAGGATTGCTTCTACACACATACCTGAAGAAACAGCAGCATGTAATGAGGGTCTTGTAAAGTGCTCTGCTATTTTTTTTTTTAAAGTTTTAAAGTTACGCCACTAGGTTTCATTATAGTTTTTTGTTTGTTTTGTTTTGTTTTTCATTCTGCCCTTTTGAGACAGAGTCTCTTTGTAGCTCTGGCTATCCTGAAACTACAGACCAGGTTGGCCTCAAAATTACAGAATGCTACCTCTCTCTGCCTCCCTGGTCCTTGGATAAAGTATGTGCCCCCTTTTCACGCACATGTGTCAGTAACATTGCTCTAATTGCTTACTTCCCCCCATTTTATTTGTTTGACTGGTTCCCTTCCTCCTCCCCACTACTTCTTGTTTTCAGAGCAAATGGACTACCTTCCAGGTATATTTTTAGAGTGGGAAAGACAGATATCAGGGTACTGAAGAGATGCTTTAGCCGTTAAGAGGACCTGCTGCTTTTGCAGGTTTGATTCTCAGCACCCATGTGGTGCCTCACAACCATCCATAACTCCAATTCCAGTGGGTCTGAAGCCCTTGTAGCCTCTGGGCATCAAGCATGTACATGGTGCAAACATATACACAGGCTTATAAATTTTGTTGTTTGTTACTTTTGAGACAGAGACTCACCATAACTCTCTTGTCTGGAACCTGCTATGTAGGCCAAGCTGGCCTCAAACTCACAGAAATTCTGCCTCCGGTGTTGGGAGGCATACACAGCATAAGATTTTTTTTTTAAAGATTTATTTATTATGTATATAGTATTCTGCCTGAATGTATGACTGTACACCAGAAGAGGGCACCAGATCTCATTATAGATGGTTGTGAGCCATCATGTGGTTTCTGGGAATTGAACTCAGGACTTCTGAAAGAGCAACCAGTACTTCTTAACCTCCAAGCTAACTCTCCAGCCTAAGATGTGTTTATTTTTAATTTAAAGATCTGTTACAACGCTCAGGAGGCAAAAGCAGGTGGATCACTGTGAGTTCTAGGACAACCTGGTCTACAAAGCGACTCCAGAACAGCCAAGGCTACACAGGGAAACCTTGTCTCAAAAAACCAAAGAAAGTTGGAGCCTATTAACTTCTTTCAAGATAGTGTCTCGCAGCCAGGTGTGGTGGCACATGCCTTTAATCCCAGCACTGGAAGGCAGAGACAGGCGGATCACTGGGAGTTCGAGGCCAGCCTGGTCTACAAAGTCCAGGACAGCCAAGGCTACACAGAGGAACCCTGTCTCAAAAAACCAAAAACAAAAAAGATAGGGTCTCTTGTAGCCTATACTGGCCTTGCAGTTCTTATGTAGTCAAGGATAAATGACTTCACTGAACTGCTATTCCAAGTGCTACATGCCCAGAGGAGAGATCATTTGTAGCTATAAATCATCTCCTACTACATGGGATCCATAATCAATATTACTATGACTGATACACGTTATCTTCTTGTTTTGAATTAGGTGACAGATTATGCTATTGCCAGGCGCATAGTAGACTTGCATTCAAGGATTGAAGAATCAATTGACAGGGTTTATTCCCTTGATGATATCAGAAGGTATCTTCTCTTTGCTCGACAGTTTAAGCCCAAGGTAATGTGCTTTGCTGTGCCTGGATAAGTAATGGGGTGTGTCTGTGTTTGTGTGTGTGTGTGTGTGTGTGTGTGTGTGTGTGTGTGTGTGTGTGTGTGTGTG
>OU015747.1:85291853-85309404 GCA_907169655.1 Acomys percivali | reverse complement strand
GTGTGTGTGTGTGTGTGTGTGTGTGTGTGTGTGTGTGTGTGTGTGTGAAAACTGGATTTAAATAAATGGGTTACATGAAGATTAACAACATTGCTTTGGTTTGTTTTAGCTTCACCTTTGGGTTTGATCTTTTGAGGCACGGTCTTCACTGTGTGGCCGTGGTCCGGGCTGGCCTCAAATTCAAAATCCTGCTTTAGATTCCTACTTTTCTTTTTATAGGAATGTGCTGATATGCCTAGCTAGGGTTTTTTTGTTGTTGTTGTTTGTTTTGTTTTTTATATCCTTAAATCTTTTTAGCTTATTGCTTGATAATTTTATACTAGAATATAATGTTTTCATAAATCCACCTCTCATTTCCAGACCTTACTCCTCCATACCCCGACCACTTTTCCTTCCTAACTTTATATACTCCTTTAAAACCCTGTTAAGTATACTCTAATCTCCTTAAATTTTATGTTTGTGGTTTGTGTGTTTTGAATACTAGTTTGTTTCTTCAGAAATGGCTGAGGAGATTTTGTTTGGTTGGTTTTGCTTTTTCAAGACAGGGTTTCTCTGTGTAGTCCTGGCTATCCTGAGCTTACTTTGTAGACCAGGCTAGCCTTGAACTCACAAACGACCCACCTGCTTCTGTTTCCTGAGTGCTAGGATTAAAGGTGTATGCCACCACAGCTGGCCGAGGAGATTATTTTTAATCTGAATAATTTCCTCATATTTGATTCCTTAAATACTAATAAAAAATGTTTTAGCCAGGCATACATAGTGAAACAATGTCTAGCAATAAAGTTAAATAAATAAGGATTGTGAGTGATTTTGTGTGAAGAGTGTGTGTTTTCCAGTACTACTGTGTACTGAGTTTCTTGCTCAGAAAACCTGAGGGCATTTTAGGTCAATATGTGCTGTCTTTTTCCCCTAAAGCCAGCATGAGCACATTAGCTGAGCATCAAGAAGTCTGAGTGTCCTTAGTTCACTTAAAGAGCTTTGGCATCTTGAGGTATAAAAGGCATTTCATTTTATTCTTTTGCTTCAAACATTATTTAGAAATGATGATTTATTGTCTTCATGTTCATAAAATTAGTACATGGAGTTTATAGGCTTCTTAGTGTCAGTTTCTGCAGTAATCCATTGTCTTTGTGATAGCTTAAAGTTTCAACTTCTGTTCCCCGAGTGCTCCCACCAGGGACCCTCTTTAACTGAAGTTGAGTGTAGCCAGTCAGGGAAAAGGAGTGCAAATGGCTCCCTTGACTTGACTGGTTTTGAAACAGATTTCCAAAGAGTCAGAGGACTTCATCGTGGAGCAGTACAAGCGCCTCCGCCAGAGGGATGGCTCTGGGGTCACCAAGTCTTCATGGAGAATCACTGTGCGACAGCTTGAGAGCATGATCCGCCTCTCAGAATCGATGGCCCGCATGCACTGCTGTGATGAGGTACCACAGTCCCTTTGATAACACGGGAACAGAGGAATGCATGAGTTGGCTTGTGGGCGTGTTTTTATCTTTGCTATTTATGGAAGGTCTTAGAACCAGTTGATACTAGTCTCCCCGTAGGAATGTTGTTATTGTGCAGCTATTAAGTATGATAGTTAGACCAATAATAACAGATAATAATGTTTATTGTCATCAGATTATTGAGTGCAGACACAGGTGAGTAATTATTTATCTAGGAGAAACATATTTAATCTTTACAGTGTCCTCAGCCTCTGGCTAGGAATGCAAATGTGCCTGTGAGTCCTGCCTCGGAAGGAGCCTTCCTCCTTGCTTTTGTATAATCTCTGTGGTGGATTTGTTTTGTGTATGCTAAGAATTAAATTTAGGGTCTTGTGCATGCTAAGCACACTCATGACACTGACCTACATCCTTAGCTCCATTGGTTTTAAATTATTTTTTGAGCCCTGGATCCTTGGATCTCTGTATTCACAGGCAGATGTCAGAGTATGGGAAGGTGGCAATGTTGGACACCACACATCTGTGTCAAACAAAGAGGCTTTTGTGTACTTTTATGTACAAAATTCAGTTAGAATTCAAATTTGTGAATCTGTGAAAAGGCTGGATTCATTTGTTGTTTTTCTAAGCTGGGCTCTCACTTGGTAACCAGGTTTAAACTTCCATCCCTCTGCCACATACTCCCATTGGTGGAAGCATAAGTGTACTTTGGTTTTGAGATAGTACTTAAGGCCTAAGATGGCCTTTAATCTGGTTTTGTATCAACCAACGGTTAGTAGAGGCGGGAGAATTGTGAGTTCAAGGTCATCCTCCGCTACATTTCAAGTTTGAGGCCATCTTGGGGCTGCATGGGTCCTGGAGAGATGACTCAGTGAATAGCTGCTCTTCTAGAGGATCCAGTGACCACATGTTTTACAACTGTTCATGACTCCAGTACCAAGGGATCTAATAATTATTTCTTCTTCTTCTTCTTCTTCTTCTTCTTCTTCTTCTTCTTCTTCTTCTTCTTCTTCTTCTTCTTCTTCTTCTTCTTCTCCTTATTTTTCTTCTCCTTCCTGTTCCTTGCTTCTTCACCAGCATTCTTCTTCCTTCTTTCTTCTCTTCTTCTTCTCCTTCTTCTCCTCTTCCTCCTTTCTTGCCTCTGCAGGCTCTGAGAGCATATGATACGCAGATATACATAAATGCAGACCCCAAAAAAAGTACATTAAAAGCCAGGTGTGGTGGCACATGCCTTTAATCCCAGCACTCGGAGGCAGAGGCAGGCAGATCTCTGAGTTCAAGGCCAGCCTGGTCTACAAAGCGAGTTCAGGACAGCCAAGGCTACACAGAGAAAGCCTGTCTTGAAAAAACAAAAATAGAAACCACATTAAATAAAAATAAAATTGGGGGAGGAAAGTGCATACTGCTCTTGTAGATGACAAGAGTTTGATTCCCAACACCCGAATTGTGTTCCTCACAACTGCCTGTAGTTCCAACTCTAAGGAACCCAATACTCTTCTGGCCTCCAGGCACCTGCACTTGTGTGTGGACATATCCACTCACAGACATACAAAATCTACTAAGCAGTTGTTCCAGTTCATATACACCTGCAGTGGGTAACAGTTACTCTTTGTTCATGCCAGTACATGATATTGTCGGTCATTTCAGCCATTTTGGTGAGCTACTAGTGCTACACGGGGGAGAAGTGTTCTTAACTGTTTGGTATACATCGTCATCTCACATAATTAAGTTGTCTCATTACTGGCTTAGGTCCAGCCTAAACATGTGAAGGAAGCTTTTCGATTACTGAATAAATCAATCATCCGTGTAGAAACGCCTGATGTCAATCTAGATCTAGAGGAAGAGATCCAGATGGAGACGGATGAGGGACCAGGTGGCATCAATGGTGAGGAGCTTACTTATCTCTGTGATATCTTTTTTGTTTTTTAAAGGTTTATTTATTATTTATACAGTATTCTGCCCACACGTGTGCCTGCCCACCACAAGAAGACACCAGATCTCATTACAGGTGGTTGTAATCCACCATGTGGTTGCTGGGAATTGAACTCAGGACCTTCAGAAGAGCAGATGGTGCTCTTAACCTCTGAGCCATCTCTCCAGCCCCCATCCCTGTGATATCTTGCAGGATGTCGTAGTACCAGTGTGCCTGTCAAAGGTTGTGAAGTAGATGTATTCAAAACGCAGGGCAAATGGACTTTAAATTGATTAACTATAAGCTGAAGCATAGTTAAGTAGTTGTATACAGTATATGTGCTTGAAAGACTGAAAGCAAACACATCAAAATGGTATCTACTCTTTTTTTTTATTTTATTAGTTTATTCAGATTACAATTAAATTGTTATCCCATCACTTGTATTCTCCCATCCCTCCCTCCCTCCCACTTTCACCCTATTCCCCTCCCCTAGGTCTAAGACCGAGGGGGACCTCCTCCCCCACTATATGGTCATAGGCTATCAAGTCTCATCTTGGTAGCCTACTTATTCTTTCTTTGAGTACCACCAGGCCTCCCTACCAAGGGGAGGTGGTCAAATATTCTATTTTGCTCTTGATTTTAAAATATTTTCTTAGGTTGTAGATGGTTTGGTGGGTGATACTCTCACTTTAAAACCTTGTGGTGTGCCAGATGAAGTGGTGCACACCTTTTATCCCAGCACTCAGGAGACAGGGGCAGGCGGATCTCTGTGAGTTTGAGGCCAGCCTGGTCTACAACAGTGAGTCCAGGACAGCCAAGGCTACACAGAGAAACCCTGTCTCGAAAAACCAAAAAAAAAAAAACAAAAAACAAAAAACAAAACAAAACAAAACCTTATGACCTGAGTTCATTGCCCTTAGCCCAGGTAAGGGTAAGAGGACTGAATCCACAGAGTTATCCTGACTTCACACACTACAACATGCTCATGTGTCCATACACACAGTAACAATTTAAAAGATTCTTAAACTTCTCAGTCATATTGAAACAGGTGAGTACAGAAATTTTTTTGTTTATAACATTACAAATTGACATTGTCAGGTACAGGGGAAAGGTCTCATAAGGTAGGTAGGCCTAAGCTATCCTAAATGTATAGCCTTCAGGTTCAGCTATAGGTGTGTGTCACCATGCCCTGCTGCACATGGTATCAATAAAATCTCTGTCCCCATTCCTAAATATTCCTCTCAAGTCAGTTTCTTTACTAGTGGGTTTTTAATTTAAAATAGATTATTTATTAATTGTAAAAATAAATTCCAGTTTGTTTATAAAATGATTGTTTCCTGAAGTTTGTATTAAGCATAAACAGTATGCACATGGGTGCTAGATGAAAGCATGTTCAAGGCACAAGAACAAGACTCAGGTGGTTACTTCCTTCCTTAGGTCATGCTGACAGCCCTGCCCCTGTGAATGGGTTCAGTGGCCACAGTGAAGATGCTGTTCAGGAGGCTGTTTCCAAGCCCTCCCTGAGGCTAGGCTTTGCTGAGTACTGCCGCATCTCTAACCTCATTGTGCTCCACCTCAGGAAAATGGAAGAAGGTGAGTGAGTATGTGCCCCAGTTACTTATACATACTGTTTCTGTGCTCTTATGTTAAGCACTGTACTCTATCAGAAAAGATGGTGGTTTATGTTGGCTCAGCTTAGGAAGGGAACTTGTGTGGTGTTGGAAGAAGGCCCAAAATGCTGACTTCGGTGCCTTGAGATGTGGTTACTGCCCTGCCATGGGCATTGTTATGAATGTTGAACCATCTCCTGTAACCATGTGTTGATAAGGAATGTTCCCCAGTTATCCCTGATTGGCTAAATAAAGATGCTAAAGCCTATGCCTGGGTAGAAGAGGGGTGGGCAGAGGACTTACTGGAGTTGGGTTTGAGAGGTGAGAGAAGAAAGGGAAAAAGGAGAAGAGGTGTAGCAGGAGCATAGGAAGCCAGAGAGAAGAGTCACCAAGAGGCAAGATGGTGATAAGCATATGGCTCTGAGGACAGACCAATAACCGGAAGCTGCCTGGAGTCATCAGACTGGCAAGTGATTGGTTTTTATGTGAGTTATAAAGGGACTAGGATTGGGATAGCTCAGATTCTGCCCAGCATAGTGTCTACAGCTTAATAACAAATCATAGTCTCCCTGTGTCAGCCATTGGGGAACTAGCTGGTTAAATAAAACTGTTGTTGTAATACTACATTAATCAACTTAGAAAGAATAATTATCCTGTCAGCCCAGTTTCCCTACAGGCTCATTGCCAGAGGCTTACAGGTCATTCTTTTTCGTGCATTTAGCTTATGATTTTGGAGCAGATCTTTACATCTAATCATATAAAGAACATACTTTCTGGCAGGTAGAATTGCTATAGTTGCTTTCTTCCCAACAGATGGTCTCCCTGGTTATTTATATTTTACAAGCAAGTTGAACTCCCCCCCCCCCACCCACAAAAACACCACCAAATGTACTAGGTTTAACCTAGAACTTGAAATTTTTTGAGTCAGAAGTAGATCCTGGCTCAGTGTGATGACTTACACATATGTACTAGAATCTTCTTTATTAAGTACTTGGTTACTGGGACACTTGCCCACTTCTTACCCTTAACTGTTTTGCTGTGTTTATGTGTTTCACGGTTCTCCATTTTAGCCATGAGCAGGAGGAAAAACCATCATCTGTTAGAGTTGAGGTTAATTCTTTTTGTATATGAGTGCCCATGGAGTCCAAAGGGGGGGGATTCCACTCCCCCAGAGCTAGAGTCACAGTGTGCTGTGAGCTGCCTAATGTGTGTGCTGGGAACTGGACAGCTTCTGGGCTTAGTTCACTATGCATAATTCCAATCTGCTAGAGACTTTTGACAGCTGGTTTCACCTACTGCTTGAAAGAAGTAGATCCTGGCTGAGTGTGATGGCCTGCACTAAGTCCTAGCACTCAACAGAGGCAGGGGGATGTCTGTGTGTGTGCAGTGCTGAGGATCGGAGTGTCTTTCCTAGTACATGCTAAACACATGTTCTGAAACTACTCATCTTCAGCTGCGCGTGGTGGCGCAGCCTTTAACCCCAGCACTCAGGAGACAGGCAGGTGGATCACTGTGAGTTCAAGGCCAGCCTGGTCTACAGAGTGAGTCCATGATGGCCAAGGCTACACAGAGAAACCCTGGCGGGGGCAGGGTGGAGAGGGAAACTACACTCATCTTTACTTTTGCACCTTATTTTGCCATTTCTAAAGTCTATGGGTTTTTTTTTTTTTTTCCTTTTTTCTTTTATTTATGTGTATGCGCGTCATGAATTGGCAATGCAATTTGTTAGAGGTCAGTCCTTTTAAATAATTGTTTTTGTTGTAGAAGAGGATGAGTCAGCATTGAAGAGGAGTGAGCTTGTTAACTGGTACCTGAAGGAAATCGAGTCAGAAATAGACTCTGAAGAGGAGCTCATAAATAAAAAAAGGATCATAGAGAAGGTTGTTCACCGTCTAACGCACTATGTAGGTATCCACCATTGCCTGGGCTCTGGGGCGATGCAGGAAGGTGTCCTTATGTCTGCAGGTTTCAGAGTAGGCTTTTTGATGAGTTTGTTTATTTTTTAATCATTGGGGTGTGGTCATAATTGTGGTGAAAGAGAATGAGCAATAAGGGGAGGGGCTTTTTTCCTCCAAAATAAACAGAATTAGGTAAAAGCTGAGCAGGTAAGTGGGTGCCTTTTGGATCTTATTGTTGGCTGTGTTTTTCTGAGGCCGTCTTCTCCCTATACTGGTCTTGAACCCTGGCTTTGCATAAGCTGGTCAGACTTAACCTCTGTGCTGCTTCCACAGCTCCTATTTGGGTGCTTCACTCACACTTGGCTGCGGTGAATTCTCAACCAGCCCGCTAGAATCACCCATTGCTTAATTTAGAGATTGTATCCCACTGTGAATCTCACACTGGCCTGGAATTCAAGGTCTTTGTGCCTTAGCTGCCTGAATGCTAGGTGTGTGCCATCATGGCAGACTTTGACTCATTCCTAATTCAGTTAGAAATAGATCTACCTAGCATGTGAGAGGCCTGGGTATGATACCTTATAACAAGTAAATAGCTGGAGAGATGGGTGGATCTCAGTGCTCAAGTGACTGAGGACAGGGAAATAACAAGTTTCAGGCTGGGCTGGCAGCACAAACTGTCTCAAAAACTGGGAAGAGAGATGCATAAAAAAGGCTAATAGGAGGCCAGGTGTGGTGGCACATGTATTTAATCCCAGCACTCTAGAGGCAGAGCCAGGCCAATCTGAGTTTGAGGCCAGCCTGGCCTACAAAGTAAGTCCAGGGCAGCCAAGGCTACCCAGAGAAACCCTGACTCAAAAAAAAAAGAAAAAAAAAAAGAAAAAGAAAGAAAGAAAAGAAAAGGGCTAATAGGTAGTAATTAAAAATTTAACAAGAGACATTAAATGCAACTAAATAAATTCAAATATTAGAGAATTCTTGCACAATTGTATATTCCAGCACAGTTTGTTTTTTTGAAGTTATGTTGACAAGCATTTGGTAAAATGTGTAGGGTAGCTTATTAAAATCACGATACCTGCCAAGTTTCTTAGGTTTGTAAGGCAGTTCTACATAACAATGAACAAAACACCAGATGGTTTTAAGGTGGGGTCTGGTCCAGGTGCATTTGGAGAGGAAATGAGAGACTGTGTAAGTAGCAGACATTGGAAGAGTGTGGTTCTGACTGGAAACAAACTGTTCCACAGGATCATGTCCTGATTGAGCTTACCCAGGCTGGGCTGAAAGGCTCCAGTGAAGGAAGCGAGAGCTATGAAGAAGATCCCTACTTGGTAGTCAACCCTAACTACTTGCTTGAAGATTGAGGTATTCAAGGTAACTTTATGGCCAGAGACCAGGACCTGTGGTGCCCTCCCTCTGGCACTCAGAAGAGAGTTTCTGGAGCAAGGCCTGAGGGTGGTTTGAGGAGAGACACCTGAGTTCATGGCCCTGTGACTCTCATACTGGGACAGGCTTCAGCACTTTGTGTTTCTTGTCCTATTGAAGTTGGAACCCAATCATGTTCTTTCTGTGTAAGACCTTTGTCTTCATATGTAGGGAAGGCCTGCTGCTTTTGTCATACATGTATCTGGGGAAATTGCCTTCTTCAGTTTCCAGCCACTGCTTTTATTCATGAAAATAAAAGAACTTGTTCTGTGATTGTCTGTTGGATTCATTTCTGCTCTTGATGGTTGCCTTCATTTCCATGAGTGAGTGAGTTCTTTTTTAGAACAAGTGGGGTTTTTTTGGGCAGGTTTGTATAAATGCTATGGCATTTCTGAGAGTACTGTGAGCCTTTACTTGTGACCAGTATGTCCGTGATGCCTTCCTGTCACAGCCTTGAATTTTTATTACGTGAGAGTTCCTAAGTTACTTGGGCAAGCAGATACGGTAGCACATGTCTGTAGTCCCAGCAACTAGGTAGCTAAGGCAGACAAATCAGACTAGCATTTCAGTTAACCTGGGCAAGGACACAAAACTCTATCTCAAAGGGGATAGTTGGTAATGGTGGCATCAAGCACTTGGGGAAGGCAGAGGCGTGTGGATGGGTCTTAGGATTCCAGGCCAGCTTGGTCTATCTGCTGAGTTCCAGACCATCCAGGGCTATAGGTCTAAGGAAAAGTTTTAAAGTGATCAAGGGCCTCATGAAACACTATGACCAAAAAGCAAGTTGGAAAGGAAAGAGTTTGTTTGGCTTAAACCTCATAGTACTGTTCATCATTTTAAAAAGTCAGGGCAGGAATCTGGAGGCAGTGGCCATGCATGAATACTGCTAACTGGCTTGCCCCCATGGTTTGCTCATTCTCTTAGAACCTAGAACTACCAGCCCAGGGGTGACACCACCCACAATGGGCTGGACCCTCCCCCTTGAATCACTAATTAAGAAAATGCCCTGTAGGCTTACCTACAGCCCTGTCTAATGAAGGTATTGTCTAGTCTGAAGCTTCCCATCTGACAACTTGTGTAGAGTAGGCATAACACTAGCCAGTACAGGGCTCATGTGAAATATTTGGAGATGGTAGTACATGCTTATAATTTCTTTGCTAGGGAGGTGGAGACAGGCTGGTCCCTGAGGCCTAGTAGCCTATTTCCACAAGTTCTAGGCCAGTGAGACACCCTATTTTAAAAAAAAAAAAAAAACAAAGTTGAGCCTGGTGGCACAAGCCTTTAATCCCAGCACTTGGCAGGCAGAGTCAGGTGGATCACTGAGTTTGAGGCCAGTCTGGTCTACAAAGCAAGTTCAGGACACCAAGATAACAGAGAAATCCTGTCTCGAAAAAACAAAAATTAAAAAAATATTAAAGTCAAAAAGAAGGTGGATGGCACTTGAGGAACAACACTTAGCCTCTACATGGTGGCTTGTTTTAAATATTTTAAAGATCTGTTGAGATGGGTCAATACGTAAACACACTTCCACACAACTGTAGTTCAATCCCCAGAACCCATGGTGAAAGGCAAGAAGCCACTCTACAAAGTTGTCTGACTTCTACACATTATGCTGCTGTACATGTACATTTTAATATGTAGATAGGCTTTACATAGGTTGTTGTTGTGTTTGTGTGTGTGTGTGTGTGTGTGTGTGTTTAAAGACAGTCTCGCAGTGTAGCTCTGTGTGGGTGGGTGTGATTTAAAGACAGGGTTTCACTGTGTAGCTCTGGCTTTCCTGGAACTCTCTGCCTCAGCCTTTTTAGGAATTTCCTACCACATCTGACCTCAAAATGTGTCTTCAGAGACATTGAAAACTTCATCAGCCAGGCGGTGGTAGCCCATGCCTTTAGTCCCAGCTCTTGGGAGGCAGAGGCTGGTGGATCTCTGGGTTGGAGACCAGCCTGGTCAACAGAGCAAGTTCCAGGACAGCCAAGGCTACACAGAGAAACTCTTGTCTCAAAAAATTAAAATAATAAAACTTTATTGTGTTATGATATGAAAATTTGACAGTTTTTGTATTGGCTGTTGAGATAACTCAGTTGTTAAAGTACTTGACCCTCAAACATGAGGAACTAAGTGTGGAAAGGAAAAATAAGCCGGAGTGTGGAGGTACATGCTTGGAATCTGCACAGGGAAGAAGAGATGCAGATCTGGTGCTCACCTGCCAGCCTAGCCTACTAGATCAGTGCTAAGCCCGTGAAAGACCCAGTTTGAAGGGGGCCTGCAAGGCCACTCAATAGCCAAAGCACTTAACGTAAGCCTGAGGGCCTGAGTGGATCCCCAGGGCAGACATGGTGGAAAGAGACCTGGCTGATGATGTGTGGCAGAGATCATGTATGTACACACACACACACACACACACACACACACACAAACAGTTTTAAGTAATACAAAGGTGAGCAATGCCTGACCAAAATCTGTCCTTACTCTACATAAATGCACATGCATGCACACTCTTAACATATTCACACAGATGCAAAGAAGCCCCCATTTTTTAACCAGATTAATTTATGTGTATATGTATGTCAGATAAATAAGTTTTGTCTGAGTGTATGTATATGGATCATTCTTGCCTGGTGCCTATGGTCAGAGGAGGAGCTCAGATCCCCTTGTGAGTCACCGTTTAGATGCTAGAAATCAAACCTGGGTCCTTTGCAAAAGCAACGGGTACTCTTAAATCACCCAGCCATCTTTCCATGTTTGTCTGATTTCTGGTTTTTCTAGACAGGATCTTGATACCTCTGACTGGCCTGAAACTCACTGTGTAAGCTAGGCTGACCTCAAACTCAGAGGTCCACCTGCCTCTGCCTCCTGAGTGCTGAGTTAAAGATGGGCACCACCTTTTTTTGGTTTGGTTTAGTTTGGAATGGTTTTTTTTTTTTATTTTGTGTTTTGGTTTGGTTGTTTGGGGCAGGGCAGAGCTTAGGGAAAGGTTGTTTTTTGTTTTTCAAGACAACACTGCCTGCTGTTCCCATGTTTTCAAAGGGGGAACAGACTGTTGTTGGTGGTTTGTTTTTTTTTTTAAGAGCCTGACCTTTTTTAAAGATTTATTTATTATGTATACGGCATTCTGCCTGCATGTACACCAGAAGAGGGCAGCAGATCTCATTATAGATGGTTGTGAGCCACCATGTGGTTGCTGGGAATTGAACTCAGGACCTTTGGAAGAGCAGCCAGTATTTATTTATTTATTTATTTATTTATTTATTTATTTATTTATTTATTGTATATGAGTGCTTTATCTGCAGAAGAGGGCTTCATCACATTACAGATGGTTGTGAGCCATCACGTGGTTGCTGGGAATTGAACTCAGGACTTCTGGAGGAGCAGGCAGCGCTCTTAACCACTGAGCCATCTTTCCAGCCCAACAGCCAGTACTCTTAACCTCTGAGCCATCTCTCCAGCCCCAGGGATTCATTTTTATTGTTATGTCAGATTTTAAACTGCTTTGTCAGTAACAGAAACAGTGAACTTTTTTTCCAGGCATCTTCAAGTTTCTGTTCCTGTATTAAGTGGGAAGCTTGAAGTTTGTTATTGTAAACTTCTTGGCAAGAGTGAAGGGTTTTTTGGTTTTGTTTTTTTTGTTTGTTTGTTTGTTTGATTGGTTTTTTTTTGAAACAGGGTTTCTCTATGTAATGGCCCAGGCTGTCCTGGACTCACTTTGTAGACCAGGCTGGCCTCGAATTCACAGAGATCCACCTGCCTCTGCCTCCTGAGTTTTAGGATCAAAGGCGTGCACCATCATGCAAATGAAGATATTTTAAGATCTACAACCCTTTTCATTTATCTACAGACCAATTTGAATTAAGATGTCCCTGGGAATGCCATGCAGCCTTAGGGTAGGGCAAGAAAAAAAGCTGAAGTGGATGCCAGCCAGGGAGGGAAGAAATTTCACACAGACACATGGGTCCCCTTTGCAGGGTAAACTGAATGGGTCAGTGGTGGACAGGTCCACAGGCTGACCAGGACTGCCAAGCTGTGCCCGCTATTTCAACTTAAATCTCATGGGACTGGTGAGATGGCTCAGTGGTTAAGAGCACTGGCTGCTCTTCCAGAGGTCCTGAGTTCAGTTCCCAGCAACCACATGGTGGCTCATAACCATCTGTAATGGAATCTGATTACCTCTTCTGGTATGCGTGAAATCAGAGCACTCACATGCATAAAGTAAATATTTTAAAAATAATAATAATTTGAAGAAAAAATAAACCTCATGTCAGGACCCTGAAGATGGTGCTGGAGGTTCACTGGATCTCATTCTTTCCACTGTGCACTCTGAATAGTCTTTGGTTTTTGTTACTGTTAGTTTCTCTGATTGGCATTTGGGGGACAGGTAGCTGAGTTTAGTTTGTTGGGTTTGCTGGGGCCCAGACATCCTAATAAGTCCAATAACATTATCTTATGGTATTTAACTTTGTAAAGATTAGGACCGAGGAGATGCTCAGACAGTGAAGTGCTTGCTGTACAAGCATGAAGACAGATTTGGGTGCTCAGTGCCCATATAGAAAGTCAGGTGTGCCGGGTGGTGATGGCGCACATCTTTAATCCCAGCACTTGTGAGGCAGAGGCAGGCTGATCGCAGGGAGCTGGAGGCCAGCCTAGTCTACAAAGTGAGTCTAGGCTAGCCAGGGGTATTACACAGAGAAATCCTGTCTCGAAAAACCAAAAAGAAAAGAAAGAAAAAAAAAAAAAAATCAGGTGTGGTGGGACACACCTGTGGTTTGTTCTGTACTGCAGAGCCTGAGACAGGCCGTTTCCTGGGGCGAAGGTACCCAAGATCTACCTCTGGCCTCCACGTGTGTATGCACACAAACGTTTCGTACAGAGACACAAAACACTTTTTTTTTTTTTTTTTTTTTTTTCAGATTAAACTTATTTAACTGAGTCCTTATTTAACTATTCTAGATAACCCAGTTAACTATTGTGTAGATAATCACTTATTTTACAGCCTCGGCTGTGGTTATAAACTCAGGATTCCTTCCACAGCTCTAACAGCTCCTTGAACATGGAGTTGCCTTGGGCAGCCCTCTTCCTGACTACTGTCCTACTGGGTCTTTCATGCCAGGCGTCTGACTGGAAATCGGACAGAAATTTTATTTCAGCTGCTGGTCCTCTAACAAATGACTTACTGTTTAACCCAAACCATCCGCTGGGAAACCAAGGCCCTGACTTGGTAGCTGGTAACACCGACATCTACGTCTGCAAGCAGCCATTGCCCTCTTTCTTGCCTCAGTACCTCAGCAGCCTTCATGGCAGTCAAGTCACCCACTACAAAGTACTTCTGTCATGGGCACAACTTCTCCCAACAGGAAGCTCCAAGAATCCAGACCAGGAAGCAGTGCGGTGCTACCGACAGCTCCTGCAGTCCCTGAAGGCTGCCCAGCTTCAGCCCATGGTGGTCCTGTGCCACCAGGCCCCACCCGCCAGCA
Source organism: Acomys percivali (assembly GCA_907169655.1). Classification (NCBI taxonomy): domain Eukaryota; kingdom Metazoa; phylum Chordata; class Mammalia; order Rodentia; family Muridae; genus Acomys; species Acomys percivali. The sequence continues at coordinate 85,295,658 of OU015747.1, read as the reverse complement.
GCGGCAGCCAGAGAAGTGGGGGTTTTGCTGACCTCTTTGCCGACTATGCCACGTTCGCCTTCCAGTCCTTTGGGGACCTTGTTGAGATCTGGTTCACCTTCAGCGACTTGGAGAACGTTATCAAGGATCTTCCCCACCAGGATTCGAAAGCTGCTGGTCTCCAAACCCTCAGCACTGCCCACAGGAAAGCCTTTGACATTTACCACAGCAAGTACTCTTCTCAGGGTGAGTACACATGCCATGGTGGCCTAGGGCCAGCAGCCTTCACCACCCTCCTCTGTTGCCTCCTTAAAGCAGGACAAATGTTCTCACCACCACCTGAGCCTTTCCAGGAGACCCCCACCCCCACCCCAGATCTAAGCACTGCTCAGATAATTGGTAACATGAACGTCCCAAAGGGGACACAGATGTTCTAGCGTTTGTCTGAAACATTTCCTTTTCTCTTCCTTTGAGATAATGTCTGTTGTAGCGTAGGCTGGCTCACTGTGTGGCCAGAAGCCCTTTTTTTTTTTTTTCCAAGACAGGGTTTCTCTGTGTAGTCTTAGCTGTCCTAGACTCACTTTGTAGACCAGGCTGGCCTCGAACTCACAGCGATCCACCTGCCTCTGCCTCCCGAGTGCTGGGATTAAAGGCATGCGCCACCACGCCCAGCTCGGCCAGGAGCCTTTTATTTCCTGCCTTCACCTCTAAGTTCTAAGATGACAGAAGTATGCCACCACATCCAGTTTTATGCAGTGCTGGGCTAAGGCCCAGGGCTTGTGCATACCAGACAGGCACTCTACCCACTAAACCATATCCTAAGCTCCTGAAAATCATCTTACTATAAGTATACATGTATGTATGTATATATATATATGATTTTATTTTATTGTATGTATATGGTTGTTTTATCTACATGTATGTCTGAGCACCATGTGCATGCCTGTACCCTTGGATCCCTTCAAATTGGGGTTACAGAGGGCTAAGAGTTGCTATATGGATACTAGGAATCAAGCCAGCGGCCTCTGGAAGAGCAGCCAGTGCTCTCAAGTGCTGAGCCACCTCTCTAGCGCCTTGAAAACGACCTTCTAAAACTCCCCTTGGGGTCAAGTCTGTGCAGCTGTCTTTCTCAGCCCTTCCGTGGAGGGAAGGTTATAAAGTCAGGATTCCTCCCATTCTTCACTTAACAAAGTATGCTGCAGTGACTATTCCTATGTATAAGGCCTTGCCCACGCTCTGATAAATTCTTTTTGATAGGGCCTTCAAGTTGAAATTAGCCAGGTGTAGTGGTACATGTCTGTACATCTAGCACTGGAAAGACTGAGTGGGAGGGTTGTAGGTTCAAAGTCAGCCAGGTGTGAAGATCTCTATTAGTTCAAGACCAGCCAGGGCCACAAACAGATTCCCTTTTCTTCCTCCGCCACCACCACCACCCAAAAAATAAGAAAGATAAAATAAAATAAAATGAAACCAGTGTGTTAAAATATCAGCATTCTTTTTAAGATCTCAAAGCATAGTGCTGTTTATACCCATAGCTACAATGTTGCCATTCTGTCCTATTTTGCCAATTTTAAATTATATGAATTTTTTTGATATGCATAGTGTGAGTAAAAAGAAGTTAACTTTTAGCCAAGTACAGTGGTGCATACCTGTAATCCCAGCACTCAGGGAGGTAGAAGCAGGCAGATCCTGTGAGTTTGAGGCTCCCCCCTGGTCTACAAAGAGAGTTCCAGGACAGCCAAGGCTACACAGAGAAACCCTGTCTCCAAAAACCAAAAACTAAAAATAAGAAAGGAGTACTTGCTGTTCTTCCAGAGGACTCAAGTTTGCCTCCTTGCATCCGAATGTGCCAGTTCACAACTGCTTGTAACTCCAGTTCCAGGAGATTCAGTATGCTTTTCTGGCCTCCAAGTGCACTTGTACACACATGACACACACACAGATGAAAATAAATCTTTTTGTTGTTGTTTTTGGTTGGTTGCTTGGTTGCTTGGTTTGCTGTTTGTTTTGGAGTTTTGTTTTTTTGAGGTTTTTTGTTTGTTTGGTTTGGTTTTGGCTTTTTGAGATAGGGTTTCTTTGTGTAGCCTTGGCTGAGATTAAAGGCCTGTGTCACTACACCACCTGGCCAGGAAGAAGGAGGAAGAGCTAAAGGAAAGGAGGTGTGGAAGGGGGAGGGGGAGGAGGGGAGAGGAAGTGGAGGAGGAGGGGGAGGAGGACAAACACACGTCTTAACAACAACAAGAAGCTGGAGCTGGACGTGGCAATGGGAGGACCGCATACTTGAGGCCAGCCTGGGATACATACAAATCCTACTCCCCCCCAAAATACAGGGTCTAAGGACTGTCGTAGACGCATCTCTGCAACGAAGATAAGGAGCTGGAAAAGCCACAACAGCCACAACAATAACAAAACATATGAAGCATCATTAACCGTTAGAGAAATGCAAATCAAAACCGTGCATGTCAAGCCGTACCTGGTGGCGCACGCCTTTAATCCCAGCACTCGGGAGGCAGAGGCGGGTGAATCCCTGTGAGTTCGAGGCCATCCTGGTCTACATAGTGAATCCAGTACAGCCAGGGATACACACAGAGAAACCTTGTCTCAAAAACAAACAAACAAACAACAACAACAACAACAACAAACCCACAAAACCACCACGTGTGTCTGCTTCAGACCTATAGGAAGGCTATGAGAGACATTGGTGAGGACCTGCAGGAACTGCAGGGTCATTCTTTGCTATGGGCACTGTGAAATGGTGCATCTGCCGTGGAAGAACAGTAGATGCCCCACTGGTGGGACGTGCGGATGCACTCCAGCTAACACTAGGGACCCCCACCCCACCCCAAACAACAACTGACAGAAGACTTGATGCTGGCAGCTTATGATTAAGTTGTACATTGAGAAAGGTTGAACACGGCCTGGAAACACACCATTGCATTCATGTGAGCTGACACAAGGTGAATATAAGGGTGGAAATCTGAAGGTTATAGTCACAGGATAACTAGGGATAGCTTTATCTTATCAAAATAAAGATGGCCTCCCAAAGAAAGTCCCTATGCCGAGCTTTTCAATGAATGAACTCTGGAATCGGGTGCAGCTCCATGGTATGCTGTAAAAGGAACTTTTATTTGCCAGACTTAATTGTCATGTAGGAGGCCTACTGCCTCTATCTGTTAACCTAGGCCTAATCCTGGAAGCCTCTAGCCACTGTACGATCTAATCAGAGCCTACAATGTTTTCAACTTCTGAGACTTACTGCTGAATGAGCTCACCCTTTCTAGTTTTCCTGAACTCTTGCTGGCTGGTTCAACTCGGCTGTCGTAGCTTAAAGTACTCTCCAAGCTGACTGGTTCAAACTGGTTTCTCTCTCAGCCTCTGAGGGAACTGCTCCTCTTGGCCTCACACTAACTTTGACAATCTGTTCTACTCTTCTGGCCCCTTCTCTTTTTGTTTTGTTTTGTTTTGTTTGTTTTTTGAGACAAGAGTTTCTCTGTGTAGCCCTGGCTGTACTGGGCTTGCTCTGTAGACCAGGCTGGCCTGGAACTCACAAAGATTCTCCTGCCTCTGCCTCCCAAGTGCTAGGATTAAAGGTGTGCGCCACCACACCTGGCCCTTCTTGTTCTCTTGCTTGTTTCGTCTTCATCTATGTCTAGCTTGTTCTCTCTGCATCCTGTCTCTGTACAACTGTCCTCTCTCTCTCTCTCTCTCTCTCTCTCTCTCTCTCTCTCTCTCTCTCTCATGCTCTCTATCTGATTCTCTCTCTCTCATGCTCTCTCTGATGCTCTCTCCCTCCCTCTCTCTCTCTCTCTCTCTCTCTCTCTCTCTC
>OU015747.1:85236219-85291753 GCA_907169655.1 Acomys percivali | reverse complement strand
TGCATGAAGAAGGCATCAGATCACATTATAGATGGTTGTGAGCCATGTGGTTGTCAGAAGTTGAACTCAGAACCTCTGGAAGAGTAGACAGAGGCCCTGAGTTCTTAACCACTGAGCCATCTCTCCAGCCCACGATGCTCCCTTTTAAGTCACCTCTTCTCTCTTCTCATGAGAGTTGGGCATATCCTATTTTGTCAAATCTTTCTCTGATTTGCCACTTTGTCTGCCTCTCAATTAGACATTACTCTCATTATTATTTATTTATATATATATTTTTTTGTTTTTCGAGAAAGGGTTTCTCTGTGTAGCCTTGGCTGTCCTGGACTCATTTTGTAGATTAGGCTGGCCTCAAATTAACAGAGATCCTCCTGCCTCTGAAAGCATGCCCTACCACCACCCCACCAGACATTACTTTCAAACATGAGTGCTTCTACCAACTAACTCTATGTTCATTGTTTGGAATTAAGGGCGGATTAAGGTCATTTCTGTATTCAATCCAGAGTAGTCGTGTTGCTGGATTACAATCATTCTACATCTTCTCCTTTCTGTTTAAGCTAAAAATTGTACACAGCTTAACTTTTACAATAGAAACAATTAACAACCCCATAAACTTAACAGTCCAAATGTCCTTATGATCCATTGATGCAATGATCCTTCATAACTGCAGTCCTGATAATCTGCTTTTAGCACCAGTCCATTTCAGCATCAAGGTTTTCCAATCTGCCAGTCTATAAGATTTACTTATTTATTATGTATACAGTGTTCTGCCTGCAAGCCAGAAGAGGGTACCAGATCTCATTATAGATGGTTGTGAGCCTCCATATGGTTGCTAGGAATCGAACTCAGGACCTTTGGAAGAAGAGACAGTGCTCTTAACCTCTGAGCCATCTCTTCAGCCTCGATCTGTTCTTCAGCTTGTTTGCTGAGCTGTTTCCATGCAGGGGTGTCTGCTTTATGCGCTGTTGTCCTTCAGCATCTCTTGCCTTTCACATGGAAGCTTCTCTTATTCAGGTCAGATCTTTATCAATTTTGAAACATCTTTAAAGTATACAGGTTGATCTAATTCATTTTTTTCTACAATGCTGTGCCTTTCAGCTAATCTTATTCCTGCTTTCTGTTTATCAAGGTATAATTATATCTTTATGAATCCACACATACACTAGACACTTAGGCACTGGAATTCCATGCTCAGTGCCTGGAATAATAATGATGATGGTGATGATGATGATAAGGAGTTCGTTAGTCACTTTAAGGTAATCCTTTTTATTCTGACTCTTCCAAGAGTTCTCTATATTGCTGTACCCAGATTGCGAAACCCCCCAAAAAAGACCACCAGGACTCAATACCGATGCAATATACATGAGTGACCTTTAATCCATTTGAGCCGGGCTCTGACCGGTCACCAACACAGTGATATCCAGAAAGAGCCTCGATCTCTGAACTGAGAGTAAATGTATAGGTTCCTATCCCTCCCAGTGCCTGAAAGCAGGGGTTTCCTAGCCTGGCCGTCATCTATTGGTTGAGTAAAATAAAGAGGTCTAATGTCTAAAGTGACAGGCTACAGAAAAAGGCACCAAGGCCGCCCGTGGCTTAGCTTTCTTTGTTCTCTTTGTTCACTGCTTTATCCAAGGAAGTGTCTGGTTTCTTATTAACTCTGTCTCCAGTGGGCAGGGACGAATGTGGCTGTAAAACTGGGTCTCTTATCAACTCTATTTCAGGTGGGACCCTTTGGGTCAGTCACTAGGCAACGCTGTCTCTAGTGGGGCTCTTCTTTGCAGCTGGCCAGATTATCTCCTGGAGGCCTACTTCTTAACCTTTGCCCCAGTAACCCTGAAATCCAATGTTAGTCCTTCTGGTATCTCAATATCAGTCTTAATTTGTACAGAACAGTTTAGTCCAAGCACTGAAGAGGCAGAGGCAGAAAGACTTCTGTGAGTTCCAGGACAGTCACGGTCACACAGTGAGACCTTATAAAAAAAAAAAAGAAAAAGAAAAAGAAAAGAAAGAAAGAAAGAAAGAAAGAAAAGAAAAAAGAAAAGAAAAGAAAATCCAAATAAAAACCAAAATAGTCAGCCAGGCCTAGTGGTGTATGCCTGTAAGTTCCAGCATTCAAGGAGGCAGAGGCAGGTAGATCTCTGTGAGTTCAAGGCCAGCCTAGTCTACAAAAAGGGAATCCAGGACAGCCAGGGTTGTTACATGCACAGAGAAATCCAGTCTCAAAAAACCAAAACAAGGCCTGGAGAGCTGGCTCAGTGGTTACAAGCATTGTCTGCTCTTCCAAAGGACCCAGGTTTGATTCCCAGCACCACATGTCTACTCAAAACTGTCTGCAATTCCAGTTCCAAGGGATCTGATATCCTCATACCATTGCACATAAAATAAAATTAAATATTTTATTAAAAAAAAAAGCCAGGTGTGATGGTGCATGCCCATAATCCCAGCACTCTGGGAGGCAAAGGCAGGCGAATCTCTGTGAGTTCTAGGCCAGCCTGGTCTACAAAGCGAGTCTAGGACAGCCAAGGCTACACAGAGAAACCCTGTCTCAAAAAAACAAAAAATTAAGATGTTATCTTAAAACAAACAAAATAGTCTCTTAAAGAGACACAGTATTTTTTGGTCACACTTCTAAAGTCTGTCAGTTGACTAGAGCAACTCTCAGTAGTTAACTCTTCAAACACCTGAGCCCTCCTTCCCTCCCTCCCTCCCTCCCTCCCTCCTTCCTTCCCTCCTTCTCTCCTTCCCTCCTTCCCTCCCTCCCTCCCACAGCGACTGCTCACTCTTCTGTCTGGTTCCAGGAGGAAAGCTATCTGTGGTCCTGAAGGCTGAAGACATCCCCGAGCTTCTGCTAGACCCATCTTCGGCTGCACTGGCTAAGGTAGGCACAGCATCTGTAATGCCTAGGGAGGACTGTGATCCTATTTATTTATTTAGAGATAAAGCCTCTGTAGGAAGAAAAGAGCATGAGGCTGCTCAATGGCTGTGGGGCAGTTTTGTTTCTGAGGAAACCTGAGCAGGGCTGTCATCAGGGAAGATGAGACAGTGACTCTCACAAGATAGGTTTTTCCAGGCATGGGGAAGTGGGTTAGTCAAAGGGCTGAGGTTGGGGTCAGCCAGCTGGTGGTATCAGGACATACAGGAATAGTACTTGTGTGGATTTGATGACACTGACATAGGGAAATTGAAGCTTAGTCACGGGTGTGAGTGGGGCAGGGGTCCCGGTGGTACCTAGGCTCTGACGTAACCACAGGACGGCTGCCACTTGGCCAGAATGGGGGTGCCTTCAAGGTAGGATGGTTAAGCTCTTGTTCTCTCAGGCTCACTATATAGGCCAGGTGGCCCTGAACTCACAGAGATCCTCACCTGCCTCTGCTTCCCAAGGTGCTGGGATTAAAAGTGTGCACCACCATGCCTGGCTAACCTGTGATTTTAACTTTTAAAAGTAAAATTTTATTTGTTTCTTTGAATTTTTTCTTTTTAATTTTTAAAAAATATAGGATCCGCCAGGTGTGGTGGCGCATGCCTTTAATCCCAGCACTTGGGAGGCAGAGGCAGGCGGATTGCTGTGAGTTCAAGGCCAGCCTGATGTATAAAGTGAGTCCAGGACAGCCAAGGCTAACACAGAGAGACCCTGTCTTGGCGGGGGTTGGGGTGGTGGTGGTGGGGTGGGGTGGTGGTGGTGGTGGTGGTGTGATGTGATATATGTGTGTGTGTGTGTGTGTATGTATGTATATATATATATGTATATATGTGTGATGTGTGTGTATATATGTATATATGTGTATATATATATGTGTGTGTGTATATATATATATATATATATATATATATATATATATATATATGATCCCATGTATCTCAGAGCTCAGTGTATAGCAGAAGGCTATCTTGAACCAGAACTCTTGATCACCTAGCTCCCACCTTCCGAGGCCTGGGGTTTATAGGCACGCAACACTATGCCTGGATTTACTGTACTTTGTTTTGTTTTGAGATAGGGTCTCACTAAGTAGCCCCAGATGGCCTGAAGTTTGATCAATCCTCTGTCTCAGCCTCTGAATGCTAAGATTATATGTGCCCCCACCATTTCCTCCAGGAACCCCCCTTACTTATTCATTCATCTATTTGTTTATTCTTTTTTTTTTTTTTTTTTTGAGAAGGGGCCATATGTATCTCAAGCTAGACTACAAATCACTACATAGCTGAAGATGACCTTGAACTCCTGCTCTTCCTGTCTGGCCCTCCCAACCGCTGGGATATAGGCATGAACCACCATACCCAGTTTGTGCCATGCTAGGGGTGGAACCCAGGCCTTTGTGCATGCTAGGCCCATAGTCTACCAACTGAAACACATCCCAACCCAAGGTCTCCACCTGTCTAAACTAACAGTTCCCAGTGGTGAAAGAGCACCTCAGGCTGCGAGAGCAGCCCCGGTAAGAGCCTCCTATTGGAGGACACTCTTGTGTGGGTGTTAACAGTAGGGAGAATTTTGCTAGAAAAATTGAGAGAGGCAGGAGGGGGGCGGATAGCAGTGGAAGGCAGGTGTCATATGAAAGCGTGGGAGCCAGCATAAGATACACACAGAGCAAATCAGGAAATTGAGTTCAGAGTCAGAGAGATAGGCATGCACTATGCAGGCCCCATCGGAAGGCCCTGGGGCTTTGCACTGGGCTGGGTGGGGATTCTGAGAAGGAACCCATGTCCTGTTATGGGATTACCTCAAAATTCTGCTGTGCTGGACATGGTGGCACACGCCTTTAATCCCAGCACTCAAGGAGGCAGAGGCAGGTGGATCGCTGTGAGTTTGAGCAAGTCCAAGACAGCTAGGACTGTTACACGGAAATCCTGTCTCGGAGAAAAAAAAAAAAAATCTCTGTGCCACTAGAACGGGCAAGGTTCCAGTTCGAAGGCTGATGTTGGACAAGCATTTTTATGATCAGCCCTTTGGTCTCTTGATAGCAATTATCACTCTTTGTAAATTAATTTAGATGGTATTTAGGTCAGCAAGAGACTTGTTTATCCAAAACCTTATCACGGATGGCTTCAAGTTCCTGAGCTGGCAAATGTGACATCTGGTGGCTGACATGAGTGGCTCATGACAGTGCAGACACCAGAGCACACACTACAGGAAGTGTCCCACACTGCCTTGCAGCCAAAACAGGTCAAAGCTCTTCACTGCTGAAATGAGCTATGCTTTTTACAATGGTACTTAGTAGGGCTGATTATGTGGTTTTGTTTTGCTTTGTTTTGTTTTGTTTTGTTTTTCTGAGGCAGGGTTTCTCTATGTAGTGTTGGCTGTCCTGGACTCACTCTGTAGACCAGGCTAGCCTCAAACTCACAGTGATCCACTTGGCTCTGCCTCCTAGTGCTGGGATTAAAGCATGCACCACCATGTCCAGCCCAAGTGTGCAGTTTAAAGAGGTGACTGAGTGCTTGCGTAGCATGCATAAGTCCTTGGCTTCTAACTGACCTGGGACTGGAAGTGTCCCAAGTTCCCAGGTGACTCTAATCCACGAACACTCAGTGTTACCAGTGCTTGTTCTCGCTTTTCTTACAGCCCTGTAATTCTCTGTCATTTCTACATGTACCAATATACTTTTACCTTCCTTCTCAAACCATGTGTCCGAGTCTTAACCTACCATTAGCTGTGACTCTCCCTACCCCACGTACCTGGTGAGCGGCTCCCTCCAGAAAGATAATGTCTGTGTCTTGTACACAGCTGACAACAGAAACAAGGATTGAGAATGAATTGGGGGACGTAAGTGACATTTTATATCATGGAGCCAGCCTGTGGAGTCTGTGAAGAACATTGAGAGCCAGTGGTGGGTGGAGTGTCAGGCCCACAGTATACTTGGTTCCCAGCTGGTGCCTGCCTGTGAAACTGCTGCTCTGTGGGAGGGAAAGAACAGTGATGAACTCATGAGTCCCAGCAAGGGGAGAAACTGAGTGGCCAGGCAGGAGTATGTGAGTGTGTGTGTGTGTGAGTGTGTGTGTGTGTGAGTGTGTGTGTAAGTGTATATGAGCGTGTGAGTGTATGAGTATGTGCGTGAATGTGTGAAAGTGTGAGTGTGTGTAAATGTATGTGATAACGTGTGCTTTCAGTCTCACCACTTGGGAGGCAGAGGCAGGAAGATCTTTATGAGTTCAAGGCCAGCCTGGCCTACATAATGAATTCCAGGTTATCCACTGACAGAAAACAAACACTAACAAAAACAAAACAAAACAAAATGACAGACTGTTGGATTTTGGGTGGGTGCTAAGGCTCAGACTGAATGAGCCCTTCCTTTTTTTTTAATTTAAAAAATTTTAACTTATCTTTTTATTTTATGTGCATTGGCATTTTGCCTGCATGTATGTCTGTTTGACAATGTCAGATCTTGGAGTTACAGGTAGTTGTGAGCTGCCATGTGGGTGCTTTGAACCTTGGGCCTCTGGAAGAGCAGTCAGTGCCCTTACCTGCTGAGCCATCTCTTCAGCCCCTTCTTTTTATTTTTTGAGACAGGGTTTCCCTGGGTAGCTCTGGCTTTCCTGGAATTCACTCTGTAGACCAGGCTGGCCTCGAACTCAGAAATCAACCTGCCTCTGCCTCCTGAGTGCTGGGATTAGAGGTGTGCATCACCACCACCCAGCCTTCTTTCCTTTTTAAAAATTTCATCACATTTTTATTTTGTGTGCCTGTCTGTCTGTCTGTGTGTCTGAGTGTAGCATGCACATGCTATGATATTTATATGGAGGTCTGAGGGTAATTTTGAGGAGTCTCAGTTTTATCCCATCATGTGGGATCTGGGCCTTTATCTCAGGTCATCAGATTTGATGCAGGCACCTATATCCTCTGAGCCATCTCAAGGACAAGAGTAGCTTGTGTTTTCTGCTAAAAGAACTGGCCAAGCTAGGGTTGACTGGCTGGACTTCAAACTAGGGTACCCTGAAATTAAAACCAAACCCCAGCCCAGAGGGTTCCCAAATATCACAGAGGTCAAGGGGAGTATGCTGCCTGGGGGAACTCCAGACTCTGATTCCCTCCCTTAGTGCACCTCCGTTTGTGGGCACCCCATACCCAGCATACCTGTTTTTACACTAATTATGTAAGCACACACTCATACTCCTGCTGGGGCACTAGGTGATGTAGTCACATGCACATACATCCCAGTTTTCTCTTGGGGAATCCCAAGATTGGGCTGAGTTACAGCACACTCCTGAGCAGGACCTTGTTCCTAATGGCTGGATTTCCTTATTTCTAGGACTCGGTAGATTTCCTCTCTCTTGATTTGTCTTATGAATGCCAAAGTGTGATGACTCTACCACAGAAGCTGAGTAATGTGCAGGTAATGTGAGTATTTTTCCATCTTGTTTGCGAGTGGTGAAGGTTTGGATCATATTAGAAATGTGGCACTTAGGGCTGGGTGTGGTGATGCATGCCTTTCATCCCAGCACTCGGGAGACAGAAGCAGGAGGATCGCTGTGAGTTTGAGGCTCAGCCTGGTCTACAAAGTGAGTCCAGGACAGCCAAGGCTACACAGAGAAACCCTGTCTCGAAAAACCACCACCACCACTACCTCCAAAAAAGAAAGAAATGTGGCACTTCAGCTAATGCACGGCTGGTCCTTCAACTTGCTGAATCAGACCTGCTGAGCCTCGGCTTGGGAGATGGGCTTGCTGGGGGCTCCATCTGTAACACAACAAAAACCAAGTGTACTAATGCACACTTGTAATCCCAGCCCTGGGGAGGGAGGGTCAGGAGGTCAGGAGGTCACAGTCATTCTCAACTAAACAGTCGGCTCAAGGCCAGGGGTGGGGAAGAGAGATCGCCACGGCAGCTGTGTACAGAAGCTACCAATCCAGGACCATATGGAAAGCTATAACCATAAAGTCTCGCCAACATGACTGTTGAAATGGGAGCTGAGCAAGGATGACACCAATGAATGGGCAAAATTGGGTGGAGAGAAGCCCCGAAGCCTCAACTCTGCACAAAGAACTACAGGCAACTGAGGAATGCTGGGAGTGGGAGAGGTGGTCCTCCCTGAAGAGCTGATCCTCCCCGGAAGAGCTCACCAACTAGTTGTCCAATGGCAAATGGTCAGCCCTGAAAACATACATACAAATAACATTGTATGGACTTCACAGGTTATATTTAGTAATATACGTATATAAACACACATACAAATACATATGTGCAAGTAATAACAATTGGCAGAAAAAGAGGCCATGAATTTGCAGAAGAGCAGAGAGAGGTATAGTAGAAGGTTTGGTGGGGGGAGAAAAAGAAAGGAAGGAATGTTACAATTAAATGACAGTCTTAAAGAAACAGAAAGCTCCGAGAAGAGACTTGATACCCTATGAGCATATACAGGGGGAGGAAATCCCCCTCAGTCACAGTCATAGGGGAGGGGAATAAGGGAAGAATGGGAGGGAGGGAAGAATGGGAGGATACAAGGGATGGGATAACCATTGAGATGTAACAAGAATAAATTAAAAAAAAAAAAAAGAAAGAAACAGAAAGCTGGTGGGTGGTGCATGCTTTTAATCCCAGCACTCCAGAGACAGAGGCAGGCAATTGCTATAAGTTTGAGGCTAGCTTGGTCTACAAAGAGAGTTTCAGGGCAGTCAGGGCTCTTACACAAAGGAACCCTGACTCAAAAAACAAACAAAAACCCAAAAAGAATAGAAGACAATCATATCTGAAATCTCAAAAGTGACAGTACTTTTGCCTTTTAAAAACAATTTAGCTGGGTGGTCATGGCACACACCTTTTAATCCCAGCACTTGAGAGGCAGAGGCAGGTGAATCGCTGTGAGTTTGAGGCCAGCCTGCTCTACAAAGTGAGCCCACAACAGCCAAGGATACACAGAGAAACCCTGTAGTGGACATACACATGTTTTTGGTTTGATCCCAAGTGTGGGGTTGGGGAATGGACTTGTGAGAGAACAGGTGATGTTTATCCACTAGAAGATGAACCACCTCGTGCGGGGGCTTGGTTTTTGCCAGCTGAAACACATCTTAGTACAGACTCTGAGAGGCAATATATAAATGAGGCCAAAACAGGCGGCTGGGCTTTTTGGTCTTGGCGTTGTTTGGCTGTTCACTGCTCCACTTTAAGAAGTGCTCACGTGCTCCTAAAGAAAACCACGCCAGAGAACACTTAAGGGCTCCGGGTTCCGGCTGCTGTTCCAGGTTCCAGCAGCAACTTTGGTTGAATTGCTGGTCTGCTGAAATCCTGCCAACTACGCCAGGGGAATCACTCCCAAGAAGTGGTCTACTTCTCCTGTTCCCATTAACCTCTTTTCTCTCCTATCTCAGGTAGGTGGGTTGGAAAGGGAGGTGTAAGCATTAAAGAACCGCAAATAAAGTAGTTTTGGGAAAGGTGAAACCTACAGAACCCTGTCTTGGGGGGAGGGGAAAACAACCAACCAAGCAAACAGCAACAAAAAAACCCCAACTTATCTATGTGTATGTGCACAGAAGCTGAAAGACAGCGTCACATCCCTTGGAGCTTGAGTGACAGGCATTTGTAGGAGGCCTGACTTGTTACGTGGGTGCCGGATTTGAACTCCAGCCCTCAGGGTGGTGAAGTCATTGCTCTTAGTCATCTCTTCTTTGACTTTTTATTATGGAAAGTCTGAAAGGGACCCAAAGTAGAAAGGAAAGTGTAGGAACTCCTTTGAAGCCACGGTGATCTTGTTCAGCTGTGGCCAGCTTGTTCCGCCGTAGCCATCTTGTTAACCGGTCCTCATCGCTTCTCCTTTCCAAGGAGACAGGTTTTCATGTAGCCCAGGCTGGCCTCGTGTAGCTGACTTTGAACTTCTAATCTTTCTGCCTCCATGTCTCGAGTGCTGGGATTATAGGCCTGCACCACCACACCTGTGTGTGTCGCCTTGGGCATGGAACCCAGGGTTTCACACATGCTGAACAAACACTTCTCCCTAACCAAAGTACATTCTCAACCTCACAAACTAGGATATTTATTTTTAAAGCAAACCACAGATGCTTCTGAACATGGTAGCGGTTGCCTTCTTAGATTGCTTAGACTCATGACACAAGCAAGACAGCCGTGCTCTTGACTCTAAAATGTTGCTGCTGGCTTATGCGGTGCCCCATCTGACATGAACTGGTGTGGGTATCACTTCATTTGGGAAGAGTTAGTGGCCGATGGTCATTGACTAGTGTCTTTTTACCTCCGATTCAAGTCACTGTCCTCAATAAGTAGGAAGGCTAGAGGTCATTTCCAGGAGGTGAGCAGAGAGCGTCGCACCTGTTCCCATTACTAAAGGCACACTTGTTATTCATTATCTTTTCTAGACCATTGAGCCCGAAATGAAAGTTTTCATCTATACTCTAAAACTTCAGGCCTGCCCATCTACAGGGAAGAGCCTTTCCTCGCTGCTCTTCAGCCTCCTGGAAGGTGAGTGGACCAACATGTGACAGGTGTTGAGTGACATTTAGTACACTGGCTTGTTGGGTAGCAAAACTGAAATCTGGGGTTCCCATGAGGGAGGGGCTTGGGACAATGGCTGGACTGAGAGCCTACTGAATGAGGCTAAGGTCCCCTGCCTCCTGTGACAAGGAACTCCCACAGTCCCAAGACACTGAGTGGTCTGTAAAGATGTCAAGGATGCCCAAACATGGACATGAAAACCTCCAGGCCTCAGATGGGAGCTGTCAGCATGGAGACAGCCTGTGATCCCCTGTTATGTGTGGCCCCGGTGGCACCTAAGATGCAGAAGAAACCTCTGTGTGTAGGGCATGCTGTTCTAGAACTCATTATGTAGTCCCAGGAAGACCTAACTCAGAGATAGTCTTTATGGTGTATGCATATGTATGAGTGTGTGTGTGTGTGTGTGTGTCTGTCTGTCTGTCTTATTGGTAGAGTGCATGAGGAGGACAGAAGGCATTGGATCCTTTGGAAATGGAGTCACGAGCAATTGTGAGCCACCTGCAGTGGGTGTAGGATCTGAGCTCAGGCCTTCTAGAAGAACAATAGCTCCCTAACCTCTGAGTCATCTCTCCAACCACAAGCCCAGCTTCTTCATGTGGCTCTGGAGGTTGGACTTAGCAGCACGTGCTTACCAGGAAAGTGCTTTACCAACGAACTCCCCAGCCTTCTCTTTTATTTATTTATTTTTTATTATCCCGGCAGTGATGACACATGCCTTTAAATCAGGCACTTGGGAGGCAGAGGCAGATGGAGCTCTGTGAATTCAAGGGCAACCTGGTCTACAAAATGAGTTCTAGGATAGCCAGGGCTACACGGAGAAACCCTGACTCAAAAAACAGCAATACAATTGTTAAAATATTGACTGTTATGTACATTTATAATTCCAGACTGGGAGGTAATATGGTTGGTAGAGTGGTTGTGTAGCAAGCATAAACCCTGGGTTCCATTCCCGACTCTAAATATACCCTGTTTATATGGTGGCTCAGGCCTGCAATATTGAGTCCTTGGGAGGTGGAGGCAGAAAGGTTAAAAATTTAAGGTTATCCTTCATTGCACAGTGAGTTCGAGGCCAGCCTGGACCACATAAAACCCTAACTTTAAAGACCAGAAAGGGGGAAGATTAGATACTTACTCCAGACTGGCCTGAGGCCTCCTGGGTCCAAGACTCTAGGATGATGGGTCCAGCCGTCTTCTGAAGTCTTTGGGTGGTTGGTATTCACCCTGAAATGTGAGGACTAACATTCTAGTCCTAAGTGAGTCAGATACATCCATGGTATTTTTAGAAGGGCTAGGAATCACTGCTTCTGGTTTGAGTTGGTTTTAGAGCTAGGCATAGTACTGGCTACATGTCTGTGCTTGAGCTCTGCATGCCATGCAGTCAACTTGACTTCTTTTCTTACAGCCATAAATAAGGACCAAGTACAGACTGTTGGGTTTGACATCAATGCATTCCTGAGCTGTTCATCCAGTTCTGAGGCGAGGTAATGTCCTCCGCTTGCACAGTTAACTATAACTATTTGGTATGATGACTCCTGTTTTCTTTACCTAGGCAATCATGGGGACCATTGTCTTTGTCTCTTGATTTTGTTTCTTTGAGGTTTTTTTTTTGGGAGGGGGCATTGTTTGGTTTCATTTCTCTGTGTGAGCCTGCTGTCCTGAACTCACTTTGTAGACTAGGCTGGCCTGGAACTCACAGAGATCTCCTTCTCCTCCTCCTCCTCCTCCTCCTCCTGCTCCTCCTCCTGCTCATCCTTCTCCTCCTGCTGCTCCAGCTGCTCCTCTGGACCCTCCTCCTTCTCTCTCTCTCTCTCTCTCTCTCTCTCTCTCTCTCTCTCTCTCTCTCCCTCTCCCCCTCTCTCCCTCTTTCTCTCTTTCTTTCTCTTTTCTCCTCCTCGTCTTTTCTTCTTTCCTTAGACAAGGTTTTACCATGTAACCACAGCTGGCCTGGAATTCACAGAGATGCCTGCGTCTGCCTCCTGAGTGCTGAGGTCAGGGACATGAGTCACCATGCCTTACTCTATGGGGCATTTGCAAACCAGTCACTAATTCTCCCTTTATGTCACTTCCATCCCACAGCCTATCTTGCTCTCTCACTGACAGCCTGGCCCTTCAGCCTGAGCAGCACCGTGAGACAGCCGTTGCTTCCTCATCCCCTCTATCAGCCTACCAGAGAGTCTGGACAGCCTTTGCTAGCCAGTCTAGGGCAGAAAGGGATGCCTTCCTGCAAGATGTGTTTCCAGAAGGATTCCTCTGGGGCGTTTCCACAGGAGCCTTTAACGTGGAAGGAGGCTGGGCCGAAGGTGGCAGAGGGCCCAGCATCTGGGACCACTACAGTAACCTGCATGCTGACAAGAGCCAAGCGACAGCCAAGGTGGCCAGTGACAGTTACCACAAACCAGCTTCTGATGTCGCCCTGCTCCGAGGCCTCAGGGCTCAGGTGTACAAATTCTCCATCTCCTGGTCCCGGCTCTTCCCCACTGGGCAGACCAGCAGCCCCAACCTCCAAGGTGTCGCCTACTATAACAAACTGATAGACGGCCTGCTGGACTCGCACATTCAGCCCATGGCTACGCTGTTCCATTGGGACCTGCCTCAGGCCCTGCAGGATCAAGGCGGATGGCAGAACGAGAGTGTGGTGGATGCATTCCTGGGCTACGCAGCCTTCTGCTTCTCCACTTTTGGGGACCGTGTGAAGCTGTGGGTGACCTTCCACGAGCCGTGGGTGATAAGTTATGCAGGCTATGGCACTGGGCAGCACCCGCCAGCCGTTTCTGACCCAGGAGTGGCTTCTTTTAAGGTACTTTTCTCCCATCCTGCAACTCCTGACACATTTGCATGTCTCCTTCCTGTCCTTGGAAGGAGACCAGAGAGAGGGGAGAGTAAATACGTTTTGTTATTGTCTCACACAGCCAGGCTGATACTGAACTTACTATATAGCTGAGGGTGACCTTGAACTTGTGATCTCTTTCTTGTATTCCGGAGAGCTGGAACCTGAGACATCTGCAAGCACACGTGCTTTGTGAACAGTGATGAGGATTAGACTGAGGGCTTCTTTTACAATAGGCAAGCACTCTGCCAACTGAGCCACACACCCGTAGCCCCCTGACTCTGAAGGCAAGTCCCAGGCTTGGAGGAGAGTCCTCAGTTGTAGAGATCTTGCCTACAGGCATGTGCCGCCATGCCCAGTTTTATGCAGTGCTTCGGGAGAGGGGGTGGGAGGGAACCCTGAGCTTTGTGCATTGGAGGCAAGCCCTTATATAACTTAGCTGTAGCCACAGTCTTTAAGCTCATATCTTTCTATCTATCTATCTATCTATCTATCTATCTATCTATCTATCAATCATCTATCTATCATCTATCTGCTTTGGCTTTTTGAGACAGGTCTCAGTTTGTAGCTCAAGCTAAACTGAAACTCACAGTGCAGTCTTCAGTTCACAGAAATCCTCCTGCCTCAACCTAACATGCTCAGGTGTCAGACTGAGCCACCACACCTGGCCTCCGTAAGATTTTCTGAGATATTTTACAGAGACAAGGCTGCGGAAGTCTTCGCTTCTCCTTCATATCAGTTGTAGCGCCTTTTCTTGTTGCTATGACAAATCACCTGTGGAAAGCACTTGAGGGAGGAAGTGTTTCTTTTGGCTTAGGACAAGACAGGAAAGGCGCGGCCCAGGAGCATGAGGTAGCTGGTCGCACTGTGTCACAGTCAGGAAACAGAGAGAGAGGTGAATGCTGGTACTCAGTTCTTTTATTCAGTCCAGAGACCCCATCCCATACAGGGACCCACCTCTAGAGTGGGTCTTCCCCCCTCAGTTAACCCAATCTAGAAACTTCTCAGAAACTGCCTGATAGTCAGGCCCAGGGTCGTCTGCCTCCTGGGTCTACATTCTGTCAAGCTGGCAATATTGTTACATTTTTTTCCTTCCTTCTTCTTTTTCTTTGTGGTCCTGTGGGTGCAACGTCCCCATTTTCTTTGTGGTCCTGGACCTCAAGGGCAGCTAGAGAGTGCTCTGCACCCTCAGCCCCATGCCTCCCCTTCACGTCTACTTTGTGTATTACTTCATGGCTTAATACCTTTTTTTTTTTATGGCTGCTGTGACAAGAAATCGCAAACTGGGGCTTGAAAAACACCTTAGATAGTTTCCCAAGAAGTCTGAGATAAGCTTCATAACCTGCTCCAATTTCCAGAGTGGCTTGTGTTCCTGTCTGTAGGCAGTGCTCTTGTGATGTCCTCTGGGAGTGGGAGAGCATAGGGGGTGGGGGCACAAATGGAGTGTGCCCACTAGTGGCTCTTTTTTGTTTGTTTGTTTGTTTGGTTGGTTGGTTGGTTTTTCAAGACAGGATTTCTCTGTGTAGCCTTGGCTGTCCTGGACTCACTTTGTAGACCAGGCTGGCCTCGACCACACAGTGATCCGCCCGCTTCTGCCTCCCGAGTGCTGGGATTAAAGGTGTGCGACACCACACCCAGCAGTGCTAGTGTTTCTATCCAGTACTGGGGTTTTCTAAATTTGCTTTTGTGGCATTTTCACAACTGGCCTTAGTTTAGTGATTCGGATTTGTTTAACACTCTGTCTGTCATTAGCTACTCTTTGCCTCTCAGCTGCTATGATAGCTCCTTCCTTTGTTTGAAAGAGGACCTTATGTAGTCCAGGCTGCCCTTGAACTCGCTATGTAGACAAGGATGACCCTCTGATCCTCCTGCCTCCACCTCATGAGCTCTAAGACTGCAGGTTTGTACCACCATGCTTCTTGGTGTAGTGCAGGAAACAGAGCCCAGGGGTTTGTGACTGTAAAACAATCTATCAATGCAGCCAAGTCCCAGCCCCATTGCTGCCTCTGTGACTTCAGCAGTAACTTGACACTGACATCATTTTCCTCTTTTCTTCCTCGCAAGGTGGCTTACTTGATCCTCAAGGCGCATGCCAGAACTTGGCATCACTATGACCGTCACCATCGCCAACAGCAGCAGGGACGAGTGGGCATTGTACTCAACTCAGACTGGGCGGAGCCCCTGGATGGGGAGAGTCCCCAGGACCTTGCTGCCGCTGAGCGCTTCCTGCACTTCATGCTAGGCTGGTTCGCACACCCCATCTTTGTAGATGGGGACTACCCCACTGCCCTCCGGGCCCAGATCCAGCAAATAAAACAGCACTGTGGTCGTCCTCTGGCCCAGCTCCCAGAGTTCACGGAAGCCGAGAAGCGGCTCCTGAAAGGCTCTGCAGACTTCCTGGGTCTGTCTCATTACACATCTCGCCTCATCAGCAAGGCCAGGCAGCAGACCTGTATCCCTAGCTATGATAACATCGGAGGCTTCTCCCAGCACGTAGACCCCACATGGCCCCAGACCGCATCTCCCTGGATCCGGGTGGTACCCTGGGGCATAAGGAGGTTGCTTCGGTTTGCTTCCATGGAATACACAAAAGGAAGAGTTCCAATCTTCTTGGCCGGGAATGGCATGCCTGTAGGGGAAGGAGCGGATCTCCTTGACGACCCAGTGAGAGTGAACTACTTCAACCTGTACATCAACGAGGTGCTCAAGGGTAAGAGGGCTGCTGCTCCGCTGCTGCTCCCAAGGAGGCCGGTTCTTCTTCCAAGTCTCAAGAGTTCTGTTTAACGAGAGACCAGAGACTGCAGTCAGGTCATCGGCTTGCTCCACAAGAGCCTTTTACTCACTGAGCCATCTCACCACTGTCTCCAGTCAGATAGTCTAATGCACTTAGTTAATCTATATTTATTGAGAGCCCGTGATGGACCAGGAACTGTGAAAGGCTGTAGAGGTGCTGAGCAGTACAGCAGCATAGCACTGAGTAAGTGACTCTCAGTCCATAGCGAGATACAAACTGGACTGACACTTAGGCAAGGACCCCAACCCACTGACTCCCCTCAGTGCACCAACCCTTTTGAGCTACATGTCCCTTAGCTGGCTATCCAACCTGCATTGCCCTTCCCTGTCCTCCAGTGGAGCCATGCACACGGGCTCAGTCTGACCCAAGGGCCTTTCTTATCCAAGTGGGAAGAGATGGCAAGTGGTTTCCAGCACATAGGTCACCCAACTAGAATCGGCTCACGATGCCTGTCACTCACAGAGTGAGCCGGGACAGGAGCTGAAAGTTAACACGGCTCTGTTCAGGAATGGGCAATCTGAGAAGACAGGCTTAATGGCCTCGCACTGCCTTCTATATCTTCTCCAGCCACAGATGATACACGGAGAGAGGTGAGGTTGGCCTCATCCAGTCTATGCCTCCTCATGTGATCCTTCCCCTTACGGACACTTGTCAGAAGCCATGATGACACATGCCTTCATCCCTAGCACTTGGAATTAGAGACGGGAAGATTGAGAGTACAAGATCATCCCAGAATGCTTAGTGAGAGCCTGTCTCCAAAGTAAATAAGTCAGAGGAGATAGCTCAGTTGATAGATGCTCCACCAGCAGGATGGGCTTCCACCCCGAGCTCTGCGTCAGCTGGGGTAACGTATACCTGGGACAGTACTCAGGAGGTGGAGGCAACAGGTTCAGGAGTTTAAGTCTATCCTCTCCTACATAGAGTTTGAAGCCAGCCAGAGCCACATGAGACCTTGTTATTTTTTTTTTTAAGGTGACAGAGCAGGGGGCAACTGGAGAAATGGCTCAGTGGTTAAGATTACTGGCTCAACCTGAGTTCAATTCCTAGCACCCTCATGGCAGCTCACAACCATCTGGAACTCTGGACCCAGGTGACCTGCTGTCCTCTTCTGACCTCTGTAGGCCCTGCATAAATGTGGTACACAGGCACACATGCAGGCAAAACACCCATATACATTAAAAAAAAAAATTTTTTTTAATTAAATAAAAAGAGAAAGGAAAGCCAAGGCCAAGGAGGATGGCATCCCAAGAACAACAGCTAGGTTGTCTTCTGGTTTACACACACACACACACACACACACTCACACACACTTCTGACTTTTGCTTTCTCTTTATAGCTGTCAAGGAGGATTTGGTGGATGTCCGTTCATACATCGCTCGTTCCCTCATTGATGGCTTTGAAGGGCCCGCAGGTTACAGCCAGAGGTTTGGCCTGTATCGTGTCAACTTCAACGACAGCAGCAGGCCAAGAACTCCCAGAACATCTGCCTACTCCTTCACCAGCATCATTGAGAGGAATGGCTTCCCTGCCGAGACAGTGAAACGAAACCCACAGCCTGTGAAAGCAGACTTCACCTCCAGAGCCAGAGCCACCTTGAACTTCCCATCTGAGGTGCCCTCCAAGGCCAAAGTAGTGTGGGAGAAGTTCTCCAAGCAGCCCAAGTTTGAAAGAGACTTGTTCTATCACGGCACCTTTCGGGATGACTTCCTGTGGGGTGTATCCTCTTCGGCCTATCAAATCGAAGGAGGTTGGGATGCTGATGGCAAAGGCCCCAGCATCTGGGACAACTACACCCACACCCCAGGGAACAACGTGAAAGACAACACCACTGGGGACATAGCATGTGACAGCTATCACCGACTGGACGCCGACCTAAACATCCTTCGGGCTTTGAAGGTCAAATCCTACCGGTTTTCCATCTCTTGGTCTCGGATTTTCCCTACGGGAAGAAACAGTTCTATCAACACTAAGGGTGTTGAATATTATAACAGGCTGATTGATGGCTTGGTGGACAGCAACATTGTCCCCATGGTGACACTGTTTCACTGGGACCTGCCCCAGGCCCTGCAGGATATTGGAGGCTGGGAGAACCCTTCTTTGATTGATTTGTTCAACAGCTATGCTGACTTCTGTTTTAAGACCTTTGGCGACAGAGTCAAGTTCTGGATGACCTTTAATGAGCCCTGGAGTCAGGCGGTGTTAGGCTATAGCTCAGGGCTGTACCCCCCAAACGTGAAGGAGCCGGGCTCGAAACCTTACAAGGTTAGCCATGCACTTATTAAGGCTCACGCTACAGCCTACCACACTTACGATGAGAAATACAGACAGAAGCAGAGTGGGGTCATCTCACTGAGCCTCAACACTCACTGGGTGGAGCCCAAGGACCCAGGGCTCCAAAGAGACGTGGAAGCCGCCGACCGGATGCTGCAGTTTTACCTGGGCTGGTTTGCCCACCCGATTTTTAGAAACGGGGACTATCCAGAGGTCATGAAATGGAATGTGGGGAACAGGAGTGAACTGCAGCACCTGGCCAGCTCCCGCCTGCCCAGCTTCACAGAGGAGGAGAAAGCTTACATCAGGGGCACTGCTGACGTCTTCTGCATCAACATCTACACTTCCGTATTTGCACAACATAGGACTCCTAGGCTGAACCCACCCAACTATGACAACGACCAGGAGCTAAAGGTCAGTGAAATGGACTCTTCATCATCCATCACGGCAGTGCACCCACATGTGCCCTGGGGGATGCGGAGGCTGCTGAGCTGGATCAAGGAAGAGTATGGCAACATTCCCATTTACGTCACCGAGAACGGACAGGGCCTGGAAAGCCCCACACTGGACGACACCGAAAGGCTATTCTACCACAAAACCTATATCAACGAGGCTCTGAAAGGTACTTGAGGGTTCCATTTGTCTCACTCAATCTCCCGGTCTCCCAGATCTCTGCACAGCATGTGTCTCGAGGCTTTGGCAGGTGCTCTGAAAGTCTCTCTTTTAGGCATGGGGTGAGCACGGGGACCAGAGTTCAGTTTACAGAAAAAGGCCAGACAGAGAATACATGTGTAACCTCTGTGCCCAGGAAGCAGAGAGGATGCATTCGTGGGGCTCATTAGCCAGGCAGCCTAGCTCACTCGGTGAGCTCCAGGTCAACTAAGAGGCTCTGAAAAAAGAAAGTGTGTGGTATCCAAGAAATGACACCTGAGGCTGTCTTCTGGCCTACACACACAGACACACACACACACACACACACACACACACACACAGAGAGAGAGAGAGAGAGAGAGAGAGAGAGAGAGTGTGTGAGAGTGAGAGTGAGAGTGAGTGAGAGAGTGAGAGAGAGAGTGAGAGAGAGAGTGAGAGAGAGAGTGAGAGAGAGAGTGAGAGACAGAGACAGAGACAGAGACAGAGACAGAGAGACAAAGTTCCCGAGTTCCCACTTCTAGATCCAGGGATGTGGCTCAGTTGGTAAATTCTTTGCTTGGACTAAAAAGCCCTAGTTTCCAATCCCACCACTGGTGAGGTAAGGATAGTAGGAACAGGAAAAAAAAGTTAGCTTTGACTATACAGTGAGTTCATGGCCAGCCTTGGCTACATGAGATCCTGTCTCAAATAATTTTAAATGGCCAGGCGCTGTGGTGCACACCTGTAATCCCAGCACTCAGAGAGGCAAAGGCAGGCAGATCTCTGTGAGTTCGAGGCCAGTTTGGTCTACAAAGTGAGTCCAGGACAACCAAGGCTACATACACAGAGAAACCCTGTCTTGAAAAAACAAAAACAAAATAAAGACCAAAAAAAAAAAATTTTTTTTTTCAAATGGCCAGGCACGGTGGCTCATGCCTTTAATCCCAGCACTTGAGAGGCAGAGGCAAGTGGATCTTCATGTGTTCAAGGCCAGCCTGGTCTACAGAATGAGGTCCAGTACAGCCAGAGCTACACAGAGAAACCCTGTCTCAAAAAAACAAACAAAAAATGATATTGATATATTCACATTGTGGGCTTACTATCTAAGAAGGCCCGAGGCTCTTGCACTTGAGATATATCCCTTTACCTTGACAAAAGATTGGGTTTACAAAGGTCACTAACACTTGCTGTGAGGTCATTGAGCTTAGCACAAAGTAAGAGGGATGAGGTGACATGTTCCTCTCTTGAGAAGCAAGCTCACTTCCATGGTTTAGGGGCATAGCCTGGGGTTCAGTGCCAGCATGTGACTGGGCTGCTTGAGGCTCCTGCCTACCGGTGTAATGCTCTGCATTCTTGCTTTCTGTGGGCTGTCCCCAGCCTACAGGCTGGATGGTGTGGACCTTCGAGGCTACTCTGCCTGGTCACTGATGGACAGCTTCGAGTGGCTGAATGGCTACAGCGTCAAGTTTGGGTTACATCATGTAGACTTTGCTGACGTGAACAGACCTCGGACGGCAAGAGCCTCAGCCAGGTACTACACAGAGCTCATCGCCAACAACGGCATGCCCCTAGCCAAGGAGGACGAGTTCCTGTACGGAGAGTTCCCCAAAGGCTTCATCTGGAGTGGGGCTTCTGCAGCATATCAGGTGAGTGGTTCGGAGCCTCAGAGCTCAGCTTCCGCATCAGTGCTGGGTTCCTATTCCTACCTTCTGCTCAGCGCAGGGGAGACAACCGCACAGGCACACGCCCTGTGCAGACCAGTGTGTGTGCTTGCACGCACATGGAAGGGATCCAGGCACCTCACACCCCCAAATTCAGTTCAATCAGTTTGGGTGGGGACTGTGTTGTTACTTGTCTTGTTGCTGTGATAAAATACCTGAAAAAAGCAGCTTATAGTGGGGCTGGAGAGATGGCTCAGTGCTTAAGAGCACTGACTGCTCTTCCAGAGGTCCTGAGTTCAATTCCCAGCAACCACACGGTGGCTCACAACCATCTATAATGTGATCTGATCATACTGTATACATAATAAATAAATCTTTTTTTAAAAAAGCAGCTTACAGAAGGAAGGGGTTAATTTTAGGTTCACAGCTGACATCATGGGATGTTTCTGGTCACATGGCATCTTCAGTCAGGAAGCAGAGAGGGACACCTGTACTCAGCCTGCTTTCTCCCTTTCACTCAGTCCAGGGCTTCCGCCCCAGAACAGTGCCACTCACATTCAGGACTATTTTCCCTTCTAGAAACATCTTTACAGATTGGCCAGCTAGGTGTCCTAGGTGTCTGCAGATCTTGTCAGGGGCTGAGATGGATATCTGAAGGCCAGATGGATCAGGGTGAGCCACAACGGACCATTCAGAAAAAGCCATGCGAAAAGATAACCCCCCTATAGAGCCTCCCTCCCGCCTCTAGCCCCCCACCCCCACCCCCGCCACCAGCCACCAGCTCATCTAAGCAGGCAGCTTGCCTAAACTGGCTCCAACTGGGTCTGGGCTTTTTCTAATGTCCTGACAGCAGATTTCCTACTGTGTTCATGCTAAAGGAGGTTAATACAGAAACTACAATGCTTTATATTTCCTCGGAAAAATGAAAGGTAAGAGTGACTGGGCCAAGGTGCGGCTCAGGGCGGGAGTGCTCACTCTTTGTCATGCATAAGGCTCCAGGTTTGATCCCCACGTATTACAGAGAAAGCAACAGACCAGTGACTTGATGGGGAGCTCATGGCGGGTCCATGTCCCCTGTGTCTGCATTGGTTGTTCTTTTATTGTTTGTTTGTTTTTGTTTTGTTACCGTAGATTAGGCTGGCCTCCAACTCACAGTGATCTGCCTGCCTCTGCTTCCCAAGTGCTGGGATTAAAGGTGTGAGCCACCAATGCCAGGCTCCTCTCTCCCTTTTTTTGTGGTACCTGCTCCCCCTTTTCCCTCGGGGTAGCCAGGCACTGCTGCACACTGACTGGGCTGAAAAGGATGAAACAGAGCTGGAGTGGGTGGGTCTGCGGGATCTCAGTCTGCTGGGGCGAGCTGGGGAGGGGGGTGGGGGTGCAGAGGGTGGGAGAGTCCTTCTCTGAGGATTATAGGGTTGCAGCTCTCAGCCAACATCCATGATAGAGCTCGTGCACTCTATTGGGGGTGAGCAAGGGTTATGTGAACCTTGGGGGAGTGTGAAGGGGTCTTCAGGGCGAGTGGACATTACTGGCTGGGGCTGAGATGCTGTGGATGCTTTATTTGCATGGAGCAGAATTCCATGTGCTAGGTTACTTGCACCTCTGCGAGGGTGGAGGTCTCAGGGCTAAGTGGCGGGGGTCGGGGTGGAAGGTGGGGGTGAGGGGCATGCTGACACAGAATAGGGAGGGAGCGGTCCTTACTCCTGCCGGTCTCAAGAATGAGATTTCTGTGGTTTGCACACACCTCGACCTAGCTCCCTGCTGGTTTCCCCGGTGGCACAATCCCGTGGCACAGTCCACATGCCCAGTCCCCCAGTGGCATAATCCCGTGGCACAGTCCACGTGCCCAACACCTCCTCTCCGTCTCTACTCTTCCCTCCCCTCCCCTTCTCCTCCTCCTCCTCTTTTTCCTGTTTTTTGGAGACAGGGTTTCATATAGTTCAGGCTGGCCTTGAATTTACTGACTCACCTCATAATTCTTGAATTCTTGACTCTTCTGCCTCCACGTCCTCAGATGCTGGGGTTACAGGTGTTGCACCCTTTGTCTGGTTTATGAGGTCCTGGGGATGGGATATGCCAGGGTTCATGTACACTAGGCAAGCCTCTCCCGGTTAAGCCACATCCCAGCCCATCTTCCTTAGTCCTTTCTGGCACAATGGGCTCATCTCGTACCTTTTCCAGCTCCAGCTGTTAAGCAGCCATTTCTCTAGTGAGGCCTAGCTGTTTTTCACAGCAGCCAACAGCCTGGACACCAGTGTCCTCACCGCCGCTGGAGTGTCAGAACTTGTAGGTCCTCTCAGTCATCAGAGCTGAAAAGCCCACAAATGTCCCCACACTCAGGTTTGGGTGTATTTACCCTTCCACTCATCACACTTCAAATCTATTTACTAATTATACACGAGACGGGGTTTTATGTATACCAGGCTAGCTTCAAACTCACTCTGTAGCCAAGGATGACCCTGAACAGAACATCCTCCTGCTGCCTCTACCTTCCAAGTACTGGGATTACTAGCATGCACCACCACACCCAGTTTTGTAGTACTGTGGCTAGAGCCCAAGACCTCATGCTGTCCAGGCAAGGCCTTTTCTAATTTAGCCACATCCCCCAGCCCCACACCGTGTCTGTTTAAAGCCATGAGTTCATAGCCATACACCCAGTAAAGCTCTGATTCCATAAGGTTAATGCTAGCCCTTTCATTTTCCATGCTTGTATTGCCTTTTTCCAGTGAAGAATTGTCTGTATAAATCCATCTCTATCTATATTTATGTAAATGTAGCTTCTTACATCCTTACACTCTTACATCGCTTTGGTTCCAGCCTCCTCCACCTCCACACAGATGGCTCCTGCTAGCTCCACTCTGCCCTCTCCTGGCCAGGATTAAATATGCATTATCAATTACAATGCCAACACCATCTCAGTCATACCATATTTATTGAAATGTTTTAAAGTAAAATACAAAAGTGGTTGCCTGTGTACCCACTGACCTTCATAGACAGGCGTTCTCCGCTGGCTTATTGCAAGGAGTTGGAGGGGAGGAGGAAGGCATAGGAACAGCCGTGTATGTCTGCACTACAAATTCTTCCTCCAAACCAAGATTGTTACGATTTGCTTGGCTGTAGATAGAGGTGGTAGGGGGTGTGAAATAGTTCCCTCAGGACCTTTAGCGATGCCCACTCTATGCCACACCCCACTGGCAGTGTTAATTGGGAAACTAAAATGAAATGCACAGTCTTAGAGTTGGTGCATGTGTCTCAGTTGGTAGAGTACTTGGTTCCTTTACATAAAATTCAAAGTTAGCCTAGGCTCTGTGTGTGTGTGTGTGTGTGTGTGTGTGTGTGTGTGTGTGTGTGAGAGAGAGAGAGAGAGAGAGAGAGAGAGAGAGAGAGAGAGAGAGAGGAGAGAACATGCCTACACTGCATGGTCATCTGGGTAGCCAGTGCAGTTGCAGAATGCACTGTGATGCTGCCGTGTGTGCAGTGCAGCTTTAGTAAAAGGAGGCGGGGTGTCCAGAAGAGGCTCCCCGAGGCGACGCAGAAGGGAATCCGTGTTTTCCTAGTCGACTTAGACCACCTCTTGTCCTCTCGAGGTTGAAGGTGCGTGGAGAGCAGATGGCAAAGGACTGAGCATCTGGGACACGTATTCCCACACTCCACTGAAGATTGGAAACGACGACAATGGAGATGTGGCATGCGACAGTTACCACAAGATTGCTGAGGACGTGGTGGCCCTCCAGAATCTAGGTGTGTCCCACTACCGCTTCTCCATCTCCTGGTCCAGAGTCCTCCCCGACGGAACCACCAAGTTCATCAATGAAGCAGGCCTCAACTACTATGTTCGATTCATAGATGCTCTGCTGGCTGCTGACATCAAACCACAGGTGAGGGTGTGGTCCCTGTAGACGCTGGGTCAGAAGGAGCCCACTTAAACACACAAACACAATGCTGGCCTTTCATTTTAATTATTTAGTATATTTTTAAGGCACTGCCTCTCCTATCCGTTTATTTGCTTTTCAGATAGGGTCCTATTTATTTACTTATGTTTGAGACAAAGTCTCATGTATCCCAGCTGAACGCCAACTCCTTATGTAGCTGACGACGCCCTTGAACCTCTGATCTGTCTGCCTCCAGCTCACGAGTGCGAGGCTTACAGGCATGCACCACCATACCACATATGTGGTACTGGGATGGAGCCCAGAGCTTCATACATGCTAGGCAAGTACTCTATTCCCAACCCCTCAAACGATGTGGTATGTATCTGCACATGTGTGTATCTATATGTATATTAGGAAAACTTTATACCTGTCTCCTACCTCATAGATCCTAGAGATTGGACTGAACTCAGGTCATCGGGTTTGGTGACAGCGTCTTTACCAGCTGAGCCATCTCCACAGCACCAAAATGAGTTTTCAACTTGGGTTTTGACTTGTTCATAAATTCACATGGTACAGAATTAAAGAAGGAACCATTTTCTTCCCAGTCTTGGAGATAGCTCAAAACTACTTGAGCCTTTTCTGAGTGTGTCCGTGTCCCTCACAGATGTTTGTGCTTGCATGTCTCGTGTCACCAGTTTCCTAAGGAAAACGTCTGACAGAATCCTGCTCCCACTTCCTCCCTCCTAGGTGACCATGTATCACTGGGACCTGCCCCAGGCACTGCAGGACATCGGGGGCTGGGAGAATGAGACGATTGTGCCGCGCTTTCGGGAGTATGCAGAGGTGCTCTTCCAGAGGCTGGGGGATAAGGTGAAGTTCTGGATCACACTGAATGAGCCCTTCGTCATTGCTTTCCACGGCTACGGCAGTGGGGTGTCTGCTCCAGGTAAAGGCCCTAGGGCCAACTTGTCAGCTCTTTGCCTCATAATGTTCTTAGCACCTTGAAGCCCAGAAATCCATGTGGCATGAGGATCATGGCCAGGCAGTGTGTGGGAAACCCTGCCTCCACGGGCCTGGGGAGAGGGGGGGTCAGTTGGCAAAATGCTTGCCATACAAGTATGGGGGTCTAAATTCTCTCCCCAGAACCCATGCAAACAAACAAACAAACAAAAAAGAGGCGTGGTGACAGATTTGTAATCCCAGCCCTGGGGAGGCAAAGTCAGATGCTCCCTGGGGCCCACTGGTCCCTCAGTCTAGCTTAATTTAAGTCACAAGAGACTCTGTCTCAGAGAACTAGACAGTCGTCCTATCAATGACACCTAAGGCTGTCCCTCTGGTCTCACCTACACTTGCACACATGTATCTATACATATTTCATTTTTTAAACTTGAAATTGGCATGGAGAGATATTTCTCAAATCACCGATAAATGCATCCTCCGGGGCTCTTAGTTGGCTCTTGATTCGAGCACTTGTAATGGTGGACTGTGTCCTTGCTGCCGTTGGGTGTGTCCTCCAGTCCTGACTTCATGGTGGCCCTCTAGAGCTCCAGGATGTCCACTTCTGA
The DNA here is from genome assembly GCA_907169655.1 of Acomys percivali. Taxonomy (NCBI): domain Eukaryota; kingdom Metazoa; phylum Chordata; class Mammalia; order Rodentia; family Muridae; genus Acomys; species Acomys percivali. The sequence goes on along the minus strand of OU015747.1, from coordinate 85,265,707 downwards.
GCATGTGTCATGGTAGACATCCCACTGCAGAAGGGGGACGCCCACATAGATCAATGACCTTCTGTCAGCCAGAGTGCTGCTGGCTGCTGCCCACAGACGAATCAGTTCCTCCCCTCTCTCTGTCCTTCTTCTTCTTCGTCTGGATGTCTTGGAACTTACTCTGTGGATCAAGCTTGCTTCAAACTCACAGTGACCCACCAGTTTCTGTCTCCCAGGTGCTGGAGTTAAAAGCATGTGCCACGATTGCCCAGCATCAATATAGCAATTTTTTTGTAATGTTAATTTTATTTATTTATTTATTTTTATTTTTACTTTTTGGTTTTTTTGAGACAGGGTTTCTCTGTGTAGCCTTGGCTGTCCTGGACTCCCTTTGTAGACCAGGCTGGCTTTGAACTCACAGCGATCCGCCTGCCTCTGCCTCCCGAGTGCTGGGATTAAAGGTGTGCGCCACCACCGCCCGGCTTGTAATGTTAATTTTTATTTCATGTGCGTTGGTGTTTTGCCTGCATGTATGTCTGTGTGAGAGTGCTGGATCACCTAGAACTGGAATCACAGACAGTTCTGAGCTGCCATGTGGGTGCTGGGAATCGAACCTGGGTTCTCTGACAGAGCAGCCAGTGCTCTTCGCCACTGAGCCATCTCTCCAGCCCTCCATTCCCTTCTTGCAAATACCCTTTGCTGCCTGTTCTCCTGCGAAAGACACTATAAGGCCGATTTACTCTCTGCCATCCAGTAGGGGGAACTGGGATGCCAATCTTCCCAGTGTCGAATCCTTCTTCCCTAGGCAGAGAGGATGATGTTTTCTGCTAACATCCCTGTACATTTCCAGGAATCTCCAGCAGGCCTGGCACAGCTCCATACATTGTCGGCCACAACCTGATAAAGGCCCACGCTGAGGCTTGGCACCTCTACAATGACAAGTACCGCGCCAGGCAGGGAGGCATGATTTCTATCACCATCAGCAGTGACTGGGCGGAGCCCAGGGATCCCTCCAACCAGGAGGACGTGGAGGCCGCCAGGAGATACGTGCAGGTCTGTAGTTTTTAACAAAATCTGAATCTTTTGATTTTACCAATAAAGACTTGGGAGCCAGACGCTGGGGCGAAAGCCTGCTAGCTCAGAAAGGCTGAGAAAGCACCCAGCTGACCTTCCTCTTCAGCGCAGGTCCCAAAGGAAGGAATGCACTTTCCGCAAAATGAATGCCCTTCCCTTCTACTTCCTGTGCGTCTCTCTATCCATCCCCCTGGCTTCCTCTCACTCAGTCTGATTTTTTTCGTGTGTTAAACTGTCAACTGGTTGCTTGCTCTGTCTCTTGACCTGTGGTTGACTTTATTTAATCTTGTTTACAATATTCAAACAGAAAACTCCACACCACAAATAGAAACAGGTATTTTGAGTAAACACCACAATCTTGGGGTTCACTATGTGATCAAATATCCTGTGACACAGTGTGTGTCTCTGACTCCTTTTCTTTTCTTTCTTTTTTTGTTTTTGTTTTTTCGAAACAGTTTCTCTGTGTAGCCTTGGCTGCCCTGGATTCATTTTGTAGACTAGGCTGGCCTCGAACTCACAGTGATCCGCCTGCCTCTGCCTCTAGAGTGCTGGGATTAAAGGTGTGCACCACCTCTGACTCTTACTGACTGTCTTCTCTCCCTTTGTGGTTTGACAGAAATACATGGAAACTAAGAATCAAAGATTTTGGATCCAGTTTTGCTCTTACTTTACATTTGTGAGCTTGAGAGGAAGAAAAAAGCTTTTCTGTTCTTCAGAGTTTTCATCTGTGAACTAGATGTTTCTTTTCTTTTTTTTTTTTTAAATGTTTTTATTACATATACAGTGTTTTGTTTTGTTTTGTTTTGTTTTGTTTTGCCTGACCGCCAGAAGAGGGCACCAGATCTCATTATAGATGGTTGTGAGCCACCATGTGGTTGCTGCGAATTGAACTCAGGACCTTTGGAAGAGCAGACAGTGCTCTTAACCTTTGAGCCATCTCTCCAATCCAACTAGATGTTTCTTGTTCGCTAAGAGGTTTGTTGTGACAAAAGAGATGAATTATAGGAGACTGAGATTTTTTTTTTTTTTCGAGACAGGGTCTTTCTGTGTAGCCTTGGCTATCCTGGACTCGCTTTGTAGACCAGGCTGGCCTCGAACTCACAGCGATCCGCCTGCCTCTGCCTCCCAAGAGCTGGGATTAAAGGTGTGCGCCACCACCGCCCGGCCTGAGATTTTTTTTTAAAGATTCTTTTTATTTTTGTTTATGTGTATGCCAGTGTGTCTGTGTGTGCATACTTGCATGTGAGTTCAGGAGCCTGTGAAATCCAGAAAGGGCATGATAGATCCAGGAACAGTTGTGAGCCACCTGACCAACAGGCTGGGAGCTGAACTCAGGTCCTCTGGAGAGCTGCAAGTGCTCTTCTTCAGCCAGGAACTGAATTTTAAGTCTCAAATTGCTTGTAGGTTGGCAAGGTGGCTTGATGGATAAAGGTACTTGCCTCTGCGAGCCTGGTGCCCTGAGTTCTAGCCTCAGAACCCACACAAAGGAGCAGAAGAGAAGAGATTTCACAGCATTGTCTTTTGATTTCCCATGTGTGCACCATGGCTTCACCCCCGCCCTATGTCAGAGGGGGGAGGCACACACTACTGTTACTACTAATGCTAATTAAAAAATTTGTTAGTACAGGGCTGGGGATGTAACTCACTTGATGGAATGTTTGCTAATTCTCAAATAAAGGGTGTGCACATACCCTTCCTGGAAGTCGATGCTATAGTAAACAGATGCCCACATGGAACGCCCATGTTCAGTGAGGACACCTCACAGGAGGGAGAGAGTGACCCTCACGGTAGGGCCTCTGCTAGGCCTGCTGGTGCCTGTGAAAGGTGAGAGGCCTTTCTCCCGTATCAGCTTCAACAGACATTTACCACGCCCTCTCCACCCACAGTTTATGGGGGGCTGGTTTGCACACCCCATCTTCAAAAATGGAGACTATCCAGAGGTGATGAAGACACGGATCCGGGACAGGAGCCTGGCGGCAGGTCTCAGCAAGTCCAGGTGAGTGCTGTGTCCACAGCAGTGAGTGTGTGGTGCGTGTGGCCAGGCAGGGCGCCATGCTACGAGCTGTATCTTTGCTAGGAAGATAGCATGGGATGGTGGGTGAGCCTCAGCTCAGTCCTGCTGTGTTGTTGGGAAGATGCTGTTTCCTTGGAGCTGTCCATCACCTCTGACTCCTGCCATCTTCCCACCACCTCTTCCAGATCCTCACAGGGAGGAGTCTGGTGGAGACCTTTAGGATGGGGAGGGCTCCAAGTTCTCTCACTCTCTGCACTGTGTCCGTTTGTGGGTCTCAGGGTTAGTTCCAACCTTCAACAAGAAGATGCTTTTCTGATGAGAGTTGAGTCACTTATCTGTGGGTGGCTTTGATTGTTATTGGGTTTTTTTTGGGGGGGGTCTTAGTGGTTTTTTTTGTTTGTTTTGATGTGTGTGTGTGTGTGTGTGTTTTCCGGGACAGGGGTATCTGTGTATCCTTGGCTGTCCTGGGCTCACTTTGTAGACTAGGCTGGCCTCTAACTCACAGAGATCTGCCTGCCTCTGCCTCCCGAGTGCTGGGATTACAGGCATGCGCCACTGCCGCCTGGCTGCTCTTGGCTTTTAAATCAATCATAAATGGTAAAAATCAGGATGTCTGAAAAATATAGGGCCGGGGGTGGGAGGACAGCCTGCTGGGAGCTTACACAGCAGCGGCAGTGAGGCCCATGGTCAGAGTAGCTCTTGGCGGTGAAGGGATGGCTGCTGCTGCAGCAGACAGAAGGGCTCCTCTTTCCAGGGAGCTGCTCTAGTCAGAGCCAAGCGCCTGGAGTCCCAAGTGCTCCCTCCCCTGTCCACACAGTCTCTCCCTAAACGTGACTCTTCCTCAGAGTCTTCCCCTGATGGCTCGCTCTTCCTAGGCTCCCTGAGTTTACAGAGAGTGAGAAGAGCAGGATCAACGGCACCTTCGACTTTTTTGGGTTCAACCACTACACCACTGTCCTGGCCTACAACCTCAACTATCCTGCTGTCCTCTCTTCCTTTGACGCAGATAGGTAAGAAAGCCGACAGGGTGCCTGAGGCCGACCGGGCCCCTCACCCAGCTTGTGCACAGGTCTGTTTGGCCTCAGGACAAACCTGATGGTATGTGCTTGATGGTTGCAGCAAGCGATCGCCAACCAACGCTGTGGTTCCCAGATGCTCCCCCTAAAACACCTTTGGTTTCTCTCTTCAACACAAAGGGAAAACTATTATTTGTGTACCATATAAATAATACATGTTCACCAAGGAAACAAGAATAAGAAAGTCTTGCATGAGCCCAGGGGTGGTAGCGCACGTCTTTTTTTTTTTTTTGGTTTTTCAAGACAGGGTTTCTGTGTGTAGCCCTGGCTGTCCTGGACCCGCTTTGTAGACCAGGCTGGCCTTGAACTCACAGCGATGCGCCTGCCTCTGCCTCCCAAGTGCTGGGATTATAGGCGTGTGCCACCACGCCCGGCTGTAGCGCACGTCTTTAATCCCAGCACTTGGGAGGCAGAGGCAGGCGGATTTCTGTAAATTCGAGGCCAGCCTGGGCTACTGAGTGAGTTCCAGGACAGCCAGGGCTACACACAGAAATCCCTTCTTAAAATACCAAGTGAAAAAGAAAAAAAGAAAAAAGAAATTCTTGTATGAAGTGATATGAAGGGACATTGAGTCATGTTACTGTTATTATTGCTGCTGTTGCTGCTGTCCTAGTTGCAATCTATTTGTTGTTTGTTTGTTTGTTTATTGGTTTCTCCATGTAGCCCTGGCTGTCCTAGACTCCCTTTGTAGAGCTGCCTGGCCTCGAACTCACAGCAATCTCCTGCCTCTGCCTCCCCTAGAGCTGGGATTACAGGTGTGCGCTACCACCCCTGGCCAATTTATTTATTTATAATAGCAAGAGTTATTGCGCATTTAGTGTATGTGAGAGTTCATGTACATGCAGGGCTTTATCTGTCTCTACCTCCTCCCCAGCACTAGGATTACAGCTACCACTATGCCCCGCCCCCCTGTCTTTTAACAGGGACTCACGCTGAGGCAGGCACTTCACAGAGCCACCTCTCCAGCCATTCTTTTCCATCTTTTCCACATCAAGCATCTTTCTGGTTCTTTCTTCCAAACAAGCTTTACGTCCTCCCTCCCTCCTTGGAAGCACAGCGTTGGCCCCTCTGCTTGCTCCTGGCAATTCTGAGACTGTTTCCCCAGAAACCTCCCCTATGGCCTGTGAGGTGCAACATCCTGTTCAGCTAAGTGGAATCCAGTGCTCTGAAGAATCTGGGGATGGGGCAGTCTTTGTGGAAGTACAGGGCTCGCCAGACACCTCTGTGTCTGACACCGGACACCTCTGTCTCTCCTCCCCGCCTCCCCGCCCCGCCGCAGGCATCTCTGCTGCGAGCTGCTCCCCTTTTCTTTCCCATCATTTTAGAAGGGTCAGGGATGTGGACATTTGAGGTGCCCCTCAGCTGTCCTGTCCCGTCCCTACACAAATGAGGACCTCCCTCCAGAATGGGGGTCATTAACTGGACGGGTGACTTAAGGACATGTTCTCTGAAGGCAGCGCTTGTGCGTCCCTGGGGACACACCGAGCTGGCCATGGTAGAGAGCAGGGCCCACGGAGGGCTGAGCTCCCTAAGCGAGACCCAGAGCTCGTAAGCCAGACCTGACCTGACCTCTGCCTTGTGAACTTGCAGGGGAGTTGCCTCCATTGCAGACCGCTCTTGGCCAGACTCTGGCTCCTTCTGGCTGAAGGTGACCCCTTTCGGCTTCCGGAGGATCTTGAACTGGCTAAAGGAGGAATACAACAACCCTCCAATTTACGTCACAGAGAATGGAGTGTCCAGACGGGGAGACCCAGAACTCAATGACACCGACAGGATCTATTACCTGCGCAGCTACATCAATGAGGCCCTCAAAGGTAGGAGTTCCCATCAGCACCCTGGCTGGGCCAAAGGAGCCCCGTCACTGCTGGACCATCACGGCGTCTGTAGAAGGGTAGTCTGGCATCCCACGGCTAGGAATGAGAAGGCCTTTTGCCCTAAGAAGTTTGAACATTTGTTTGAGGCTAGAATCTAAGATCTTTTTCCTGCCTAGATTTACCTACAGGAAGTAAAAGCCGTTGCCTGAACTGGCTAGACCTTAGTGTCTGGCCCGAGTCCTCTGCGACCCTCAGTCTGTCTTTTGTTTGGCACCTCTGCCCGTTACTGTCCTGCCGCGGGCTGAGAGGGGTCTGGCGGCGGGCTCTAGGGAGACAACTCAGTTGGCCGAGGGCTTGTTCAGCCACGGGACCCAAATCCAATCCTGGACACCGTGTGAAAAGCTCGGCATGGTGGTGGTTGCTTGTAATCCCCAGTACTGGGGAGGTGGAGGATGGAGCAGCCTTGGGGCTCTATGGCTGGTCAGCCTAACATACTTGTCTCAAAGAACAAGGTGGGCAGCACCTGAGGGTCCCCTCTGGCCCCTACATGCACCCACATGTAGCACTCATATGAACTCATAGTTCATCCTGTGAGTGTGATATGTGTGCACATCCTGGCCTCTACCACAGCTAAGGAAATGGCCGCCAGGTCCTATCACAGCTCACATGTTTCACTTCTTAAAGCTCCTCCCTCTCCGTGGGGAGGGCTATTTCAGGGCCCTGACTCAGACCAGTCTCTAGAACTACAGAAGTAAGCAGTGGGGGTTCCACTTAGAACTTTCTAGAAAGATACCGATGGCCCTGCCCATCTACTGCAGAGGACCAGCTAACATGCAGGAGAGGAGCTCACTCTGCAACTGGGACAGTGGGGACAGCTGTGAGCCCAGCTTCAGGAGGCCCGATGGGAGGGGTGCTCACGCCAGGCCTGTGCTTGCGCAGCTGTGCAGGATAAAGTGGACCTTCGCGGGTACACAGTATGGAGTGTGATGGACAACTTCGAGTGGGCCACCGGCTTCGCAGAGAGGTTTGGTGTGCACTACGTGAACCGCTCCGACCCTTCCCTGCCGAGGATCCCCAAGGCATCGGCCGGGTTCTACGCCTCCATAGTCCGCTGCAATGGCTTTCCCGACCCCGCACAAGGGCCTCATCCTTGCCTCCAGCAGCCAGAAGGTGAGGAGGCTCTGGGAGGGACCCGCTGAAGGGCCAAGGGCAAGAGGAAGCTGCTCTTTCCACCCACCTTCCTCTAGTGTAGACCTTTGCCTATCTTTCTGACCCCTTCGTTAGCAGGTGCCCCAGGAACCCTTGGGCTGCTTGTGTTGCCTGTAGAGACTGGGGCCCTCCTGTAGAAGTGAGCAGACCTAGGTTCTCCCGGCCCTACCCCTAACTCCTTCCTTGGGAAGGATAGGTGCTTCCAGGCAGTTACTAGGTTAAGTTAAAGGACTGTAAAAACACTGCGCCTACGTCTTGCTGGGTGACTTAAAAAATAGAAATGACTATGAAAATAAAAGACCATTATTCCATTTCAGGCTGTAGTTTAGTTACCCAAAGTGATGCTTAAACCAGCGCTGGGGATGTGGCTCAGGTGGTAGAGAGGCTCATCGTGTGTGTACAAGGTGATGGGAGCTCAATACCCAGCACTACACAAACAGGGTACCGTTTGTGTATAGGCACACCCCTGTATACTAGCACTTAGCAAGTAGAGGTAGTAGAATTTGAAGTTCAGAGTCATCCATAGCTACCTGGCTAATTTGAGGCCTGTCTGGGCTACATGAGACCCAGTCTTGGGAGGAAAAAGGGTGTGTATGTGTTGGTGTGTGTATGTGTGATGGCACAGTGAGCCCTCAGTAGGTAAAAGCGCCATGGCATGAGTTCAATACTAGGAACTCGGAATGGAAAGAGAGAACTTCTGAAAGTCCTCTGACCCCACATGAGCATCATGGTATTCACACGCACACAATTAAAGGAGCAGCATAGCAGTGAAGGGGACCCATGTGGGCAGCACAGCCATGAGCTCGCTTGGGCTGCGGGTGTGTGTGGGGGGCGGTGTATAGCAGGCAGCCACTGGACTGCAGGGATCAGTGGGACTTTTCCAGAGCAGACTGGTAGCTAACAGCGCCAGAGCCTGAGCCCGCATTGTCCTCTCCTAGATGCTGGACCCACGGCCAGTCCTGTGAAACAGGAAGTGCCCTTCCTGGGGCTGATGCTGGGCATCACAGAAGCACAGACGGCGTTGTATGTGCTCTTCGCTCTTCTGCTACTTGGAGTCTGTAGCTTGGCGCTCCTGTTATACAAATACTGTAAGCGCCCCAAGGAAGGGAAAGTACAGCAAAGCCAACTCAGCCTGAGCCCGCTCTCTTCCTTCTGACGTCATCTCAGGTTGTGCAGAGTGGCCTGGTTTCTTTACATAGGGATGCTAGCACCAGGCTCCTGCCCACAGTGCTCCTCTTCATCAAGGCTTTCTGCCCTGTTGGAGATAACGGCCATCTTGAAGCTTTTCGAGTTCCCGATTGAAATGAAAACAACTTCAGTACAGGGAGTTTTTCTGTGGACTCTGAGAAGCCTACAAGACACCTCTGTGGAAATGCAGAGGCTGACCGTCTGCTGGCTCTGTGTGGTCATTTCAGTGTCTGATGGCAGACCTCTACATATAGAGCACAGATTTCCCTTGGTAAGAAAGCAGCTCTTGCTCCCTCGCACAGTTCTCCCCTTTTCTACCTGTGTAGAATAAAACTATGAAAGCAGACACTATGCATCATGTCTTGCTGTGGCTGTCTTTTTTTTTTTTTTTTTTTGTAATATTTAAAAAAAATTTTTTTTACATACAGCAAGAAGAACCACAAAACAATCAGGAATTATATTGTTACATTCATAGTGTTTTGGCTGTTTGTTTGTTTTGGTTTTTTGAGACAGGGTTTCTCTGTGTAGCCCAGGCTGTCCTGGACTAACTTTGTAGACCAGGCTGGCCTTGAACTCACAGCGATCCGCCTGCCTCTGCCTCCCAAGTGCTGGGATTAAAGGCGTGTGCCCAGCCCCTAAAGACATCTTAACCCTAAACATTAAGCTTAATTGTAAAACTAAACTATCTGGTCTTCAACCCCATCAGAGACTTGAGAAGGAATGAAATTAATTAGCTGAGTAAACTTGAAGTGCAGGTTAGGAGCTTCCAAAATGAAAAAAAAAAAAAAAAAAAAAAATGACAGAGACAATTTGCTGCCTGAACAATCAGTCACCCAAAACTCTCTATAATGTTGGAGCATCATCTTCAGCCTTTTGGCCTTATATATCTGACTCTGCCTGCATCTGACCTTGCCCATTTTTTAGGCAGAATTCTGTCTGTAGCCAAAACGAGGACATTTTGCCCAGTGGCTGGTTTGCCACATTTAAAGCTATCTCCAAAAGGAGGTTCTTTGATGTTCATCATCATCTTTGAGGTAGGCTGGGTGTTGCCAGAAGTTAACCTGTGCTATTGTCAATGAAACTTTAAAATCTTTTTAAAAAATTATATATATATATATCCCCCAAGACAGGGTTTCTCTTGTAGTCCTGGATTCTCTTTATAGACCAGGTTGACCTTGAACTCATAGAGATCCGCCTGTCTCTGTCTCTGCCTTTGGAGTGCTGGGGGTCTCTGAGGTTTTTAAAGACCTTATCTAACTATTTTACCATATCTTTTTTTTTTTTTTGGTTTATTGAGACAGGGTTTCTCTGTATAGTCTTGGCTGTCACTTTGTAGACAAGGCTGGCCTAGAACTCTCAGTGATCCACCTGCCGCTGCCTCCCAAGTGCTGGGATGAAAGGTGTGCACCACCACTGCCCAGCTACCATATCTATCTTTAGAATCACATCTATCTGTAACACCTAGTATGATGTATACTTTTGTGATAAAAATAGACATGACCATGATTTGAACAATTAACAATTAACTTGTATAACTTACTTATCCTCAATAGTCTACAATAGTAGGTTCAAAGTATTGGAAGTAAAAGCCAGGCATGGTGGCACACACCTTTAATCCCAGCACTCGGGAGGCAGAGGCAGGTGGATCTCTGTGAGTTCAAAGCTAGTTTGGTCTACAAAGCCAGTCCAGGACAGCCAAGACTACACAGAGAAACCCTGTCTCGGGGAAAAAAAAAAGATGGCTCAGAGGTTAAGAGCACTTAGCTGTTCTTCCAAAGGTCCTGAGTTCAATTCCAGCAACCACATGGTGGCTCATCACCATCTATAATGAAATCTGGGGCCTTCTTCTGGCCTGCTGGCACACATGCAGGAAAAATACTATATAAGAAATAATTACAGGGCTGGAGAGATGGCTCACTGGTTAAGAGTGCCACCTGCTCTTCCAGAGGTCCTGAGTTCAATTCCCAGCAACCACATGGTGGCTCACAACCATCTATAATGTAATCTGATACCCTCTTCTGCACATAAAGTACTCATATACAATAAATAAAATAAATAAATCTTAAAAAAAAGAAATAATTACATAAAACTTTTAAGAAAAGTACTGGAAGTAAACTTTGAATTCTACTTGAGTTCTATGGGCACAATACCTCATATTAGAGCGTGTGCGTATATATATATATATATTCGTGTAAAGTATAATCTTAAATTTGAATTCTATACCAATGTATAAAAAATTAAACTATATACAAAATTCTATACCAATGAATTAAAAATAACCTTGTAACAAGGCCTTAAGTTGAGGAGTAGACACAATAGTCTACTTTTTGTCCTATTTGTATTTCTGTATTCCTCTTTTTCTTTTTTTAAGACAGGGTTTCTCTGTAGCCTTGGCTGTCCTATACTCACTTTAAAAGGCTTATTTTTATTTTTTATTTATTACATATACAATGTTCTGCCAGCACACCAGAAGAGGGCACCAGATTTCATTACAGATGGTTGTGAGCCACCATGTGGTTGCTGGGAATTGAATTCAGGACCTCTGGAAGAGCAGACAGTGCTCTTAACCTCTGAGCCATCTCTCCAGGCCCCCCCTCCCCTTTTCTTTGGTTTTTCGAGACAAAGTTTCTCTGTAATAGCCTCGGCTGTCCTTGACTGGCTTTTGTAGTTCAGGCTGGCCTCGAACTCACAGTGATCTGCCTGCCTCTGCCTCCTGCGTGCTCGGATTCAATTCACATAGCCTTTAAAAGAGCTAAGCTGGCACATTTTATAATTCAAACTGCACATCCTTTGAGGTAACAAACCATGTACCATGGGTCCACTTTCCAGTCAGAATTCATCTCCCCTCCAGGATTGTCATGTTAGTGACAGAAAATCCAAACAAGCAATTTTATTTTGTTTTGACACAGGGTCTTACTGTGTAGCCCGAGTCAGCCTGGAACTTGCTCTGTAGACCAGGCTGGCTTGAGATCCTCCTGCCTGTCTCCAGAATGCTGGATCAAAATCTAGTGCCACCACACCTGGCCTAACCAAGTAACTTTGGATAAGCACAGAATACAATACCACCAATGGTAGGTAATCAGTTGGGTCCTTACATCCAGCAAAGTGCTGTAGACAGTAAGAATGAGGCAGCTAGCGGTGTGTGGGCAGGTCAAGACCCGTGAGACTGTAAGGAAAAAGCAAGATGCAGGGTAGTACATACAATACGATCCCATTTATTTAAAAATAAAGATTACATATTTGCTTATATGCATAAAATTTTTCTGAAAATTACATTAGAAATTATTAATAGAGGTTTCCTCTGGGGATGGGGTATGATGCCAGGACAGAGACACCATTTTCTTATATTTTGGATCTTTTTCAACCATATGTACTTTTTAAAAAAAGAGCTGAATGTTGTGAAGAGGAATCCTTTTACTCAACCTTGAGTTATGTACATTTTAAGATTTGTATTTGATTTTCTTCAAGACAAACTGACTTGAGGTACTTCGTTTTTCCAGGTTTCATACCCACTTGATAAACATTTTTTAAAAAATCATATATTGCCTGGTTATTGTGAAGACAGGATCTTATTTAGCTTAGGCTGGACTTGAACCTGTAGCTGAGAGCAGTCTTGAGCTTCTGGTACCCCTGCCTTCTCCTGCCACCTGCTCCAACTAACAGGCATGGCGTGCCACGTCCTGCTTGCTACATTTTTAGAAGGTAACTGGATTTTAAATGAGATAGTTGCTAGGAAAAATAAACTCACACATTTTTGTTGTTTTTTGAGACAAGGTTTTTCCTTGTAGCCCTGGCTGGCCTGAATTTGCTATGCAGACCAGGGTGACTCTTAAACTCAGAGATCCACCTGTCTCCGATTCTCAAATCCTGGGATTTTATGTAGTAGCCACTATACCTGGCAAAACTCTGCTTAAACAATGTAAAGAATATGATCAGTGCAGAAGACTGGGAGAATTTAAGAGTACAAGAAAACCAGAAGGACATACAGCCGCTCACTAATGCTCCCTTCCTTCTTTACAGGCACACTGACACACTGTCCCTATACACATAGCTTATTTACAGAGCTCAACTCCTCCTATGCCTGCAGCCATGTCTCCTGCCTTCTTCAACACAGCAGGCATTTAGTAAACACTGCAAATGCTGGATTAGTAAGTACCATTTTTCAACAAAAGTTACGTCCACAGCAGGCTTTTAGTTGTTTCCAGTTTTTAAGTTAACTAGTATTAGGTCTATCCATAGCTAAACTTCTGCAATGATGGTTATTACTTAGAAAAAGCGACTGTGCCAAAGTATGAGACATTTGAAGTGTCTGAGCATGCTCTCAGGTTCTATGCCACACTGCTTCCCGACAGCACCACGTCTTACAACCCTATTATTCCATGGGGAGAAACTTCTTCCTATCACAAACCCAAGTGTCTTCCCTGACACATGGTTAAGAATATGGCATTCCAATCGACAGAGGAAGGGTAACACATACCCCACGTTTCACACATCATGACCTCTAGTGGACTAGTAGTAAGCCTGAGAATGTCTTCCAAACTTAGGAACAATGGGAATGAAGTGTCTCTGCTCTCTACCTACTCCTACCCCACTGGACTTTGGTCCTACAAGTGTGAGTGCTGAATGCAACATTTCGGTACAAATGCGAGTGAGCAACCGAGGCTGCAGACGGGCCATTCTCATCTGCGTGGCATCGGTGAGAAGAGACTGTAAGACAGACACCATCAGTGACCTGGGCACATAGGACCTGCTGTCAGTAAGGTACAGAGTCCCACTTTTTTTTTTTTCAAAGGAAAAGTGGCTAGTTATTTTGCTGACATCTTCAGAGCAGCACTGGGAAGGGGGAAAAAAAAAGTCAAAAGTGGTATTGATACAGCCCTGAATAACAAAAAGATGCTTACAGCAAAAATAAGATCATTCTGATTTTTAGAAAACTTTTTTATTTGATGTTTAAGATCAAAAACTACAAGTTTTTTTTTTGTTGTTGTTGTTTTTTGTTTGTTTGTTTTTGCAGCTGATGTGTGCAAAGAGAAACGCTAAACATCAGTTATCACCTGATTAGCTAGCTGAAGTGCTCAAAGGGTCAGTTACTCAGTGACATACCAATTACTCTGTGTGGCTTAAGAGTCTTGCAGCAAAAAGTATCCTAATGAAATACTGGGCTGGAGGGCTGTAAAGTTTGAGTAGGAAGTGGCAGGTGGCTGGGCAGCCTTGGGATTCCTTTAGGCTGAGCAGCTGGTCACCTTGTCCAAGGACCTAGCATCCAGCTATTTAATGTTTTGATGTTTTTTAGTTTAAACAACTTTAACTCATAACCTCTAAGTAGAAATAAAGACTGTCTACATGGTCTGAAAACACAAAGCAGACCCACTTCTCCAGCAGAAGTCTAGCTGAGTGTAATCCTAAAGCAAACAGTGATGACTGTGCACACTGTGCTTGCTACACTACATCTGCTGTGTAGAGTTTCCGTTCCAAGTGTTGTTTTCATCTTCACCATCATCTTGAGTCCTCAATCTGTATATTTTTCCTTCCTTTTTAAAGTCTTCCCCTCGTTTTTCCAGCACTCTTTTTCGGACTGGCTCCCTGAAGTGAAAAAGATAGAAGGGCGATGACATAAAATAAACACAGTACAAGCTGTTTCTTCACATTTCCACTGATGTAGGTCAGGCAACTTTTTTTTTTTGTCCATTTTCCTGATGATTTACTAAACTCTAGAAGAACATGATCATTTGCTAACAAATCATTCCTTGAAAACAAAAACCAAGGCCGGGCGTGGTGGCGCACGCCTTTAATCCCAGCACTCAGGAGGCAGAGGCAGGCGGATTGCTGTGGAGAGTCCAGGACAGCCAAGGCTACACAGAGAAACCCTGTCTCGAAAAACCAAACCAAACCAAAACAAAAAGACCCCCAAAACTAAAAAACTCATACAAGCTGACACACATACCAAGATATAATTTACATAGCACCATAAAAGCTATATAAGCTCCAGCTGTAGCCTGACTGATGGAAATGGCGAGCTGATCATTTCAATCTTTTCAAAACCTTTTCCAGTGATTTACAACCAAGAACAAATAGGACTTCCTTATTTGACAACAGCAAATAAAGAATTTAAAGAATTTTATCAACAGAAAATGGGGGGCTGGAGAGATGGCTCAGTGGTTAAGAGTACTCACTGCTCTTCCAGAGGTCCCCAGTTCAATTCCCCACAACCACATGGTGACTCACAACCATCTAATATGATCTGATGCCCTGTTCTGGCCTGCAGGTGTACATACACATAGAGCACTCATATACATAAAATAAATACATCTTAAACAAAACAAAACCTAAAAAAAATCCCAGAAAATGGAAAACACATACCTTTTCTCTGACTTGTTGGATGACGCAGGGTTTGAAGGCTCTGTGGATGTGGCTCTTGCTGACATCTGTGCAGGAGGGGGATTACTAAATAAAAAATTGCTAATTAGTCTCCATATGGCCAGGAATGGATAAAGCATCGTCCCCAGTAATGTCCAAATGTCTCTGCTAGAAGAGTGGACAATGGATGTGGCTGGCCGTCCTGCCTAGAAATTAAAAGGAAATTTAAAATAAGCAAGCAAATAAAGACTATCAGTTCAATGGAATCACACTTAGGTCCTAGATGCTTTTTATCTGGAAATGAGACCCTATTCCCTTTGACTTAATCCAAGGAAGTAAAAAGGATCACCTTTTACTGCTTTCCAAGTACCCATGAACTTATGGAGACTTCTAGAGCTGTTTTTCTTTTTTTTTTTTTTTTTTAAGGTAGTTTCACTATGGAGCCCTGGCCATCATGGAACCCACTTTGTAGACCAGACTGGCCTTGAACTCACAAAGATTTGCCTGCCTCTGCCTCCTAAGCACTGGTATTAAAGGCATGCACCACCACACTCAGCTGCTTTTACTTTTTAAAAAATAATTTATCTGTGTGTATGAATGCATATACGTGCAACAAGTGAGTGCATGGGCATGCATGGGATCACCTGGAACTGGAGCTACAGACAGCTGTGAGGCACCCTGTGGGGACTAGGAACTGAAGCTGGCTGCTCTACAAAGTACGACGTGCTCTTCACTGCTGAGCCATCTCTCCAGCACCTTATTACTCGAGACAAGATTTCACAGTGTAACTCCCACTAGGCAGGAACGCACTGTGTGAATGGACCATGCTGGCCTTCAATTCAGAGACCCACCTCTTTCTGCCTCCCAAGTGCTAGAACTACAGAGGTGTGCCACTGGACCTGAGTGAACCAACTTGAAAAAAAGATTTAGTCTTCTCTTATGTGTAATAATGTTTTGTCTGTATGCCTAAGCGTGTGCCTGGTGCCCGGGGAGATCAGAAGAGTACATCAGATCCTCTGGAACTGGACAGTTGTCAGTCTCTATGTGTGTGCAGGGAACTGAACCTGTGTCCTCTAAGAGAGCAACACATTCTCTTAATTGCCAAGCCATCTCTCCAGCTCTGACCCAACTATTTTTGAGGGAAAAAAAAAGCACTTTCCCCCAGAGATGGGGTCTCTCTCTTTGTGTTAGCCTTGAATGTCCTGGACTCGCTTTGTAGGCCAGGCTGGCCTTGAACTCACAGCGATCCACCTGCCTCTGCCTCCTGAGTGCTGGGATTAAAGGCACGCATCACCACACCTGGCAAAAAAAGTAAACTTTGGTAATAAAATTAACAACTAATTAAAAGAGAAAAGTAAAAATATAATCAAAGAAAACGAGATTAAGCCAAAGATTAAGATTTAAAACCAAGTGAACATGAAACCCTGACTGTAAGCTGTTTCCAGCATGATGGCAGCTCTAGTTTAGAGCAGGGAAAACTATGCTGACACTTCAGGTAGGACCTTGGCAACAGCTCAGCTCTTTTCTCCCTAAGAGATGAAAGTGCTATACTTATGAGGTGTGGTGGCATGTGTACCTTTAGTCTCAACACTTGGGAGGAAGAGGCAGGCAGATCTCTGGTTTTGTTTTGTTTTTGGGTTTTTGAGACAGGGTTTCCCTGTGTAGCCTTGGCTGTCCTAGACTTGCTTTCTAGACTAGGCTGGCCTTGAACTCAGAGATCAACCTGCCTCACCTCAATACTTGTTTTCTTTTGTTAATTTTTTTTTTTGCATACAAAATAGTTGGCAATTCAAAGTTCCACAAAACATTAGCACCACCAATTTATAAAGCACAGAATTGATCTAATTTTGTCTACTTTGTTATTTAATTATCCACAGTATTTTCTCTTGTGCCAATTCTAAGAAATGACTAAGAATAGAACAGACAGAAAATGCAAAGAGTAGAACCCAGAACTGCACACGCACTGGGAGCAGCACCACAGAGGCACTGGGGGCGAGCCCCAAATCCAGCAGCTTCTTCTTATAGTCTTCTCTGGTGAACTCTCTTCTGGGAAACATCGTTGCTAGTGAAAAATTACCGTAGGTGTTGCCAACAGTCTGAAACAGAGCAGTGAATTTAAACCTCATAAAGGTGCCTTTAAAAAACAAGGTACTACCAATATGTATCATTTTCAATCCTAAAATGACTTATAAATAAAATTGCCTTAATTTACAAAATTCAATTAGACATCAACTAAATAAATCACTTAGAAAAAAATGTTTCAAAAAGTAGTTGAGAAATACCAAATCCAAATGGTTTTAAAAAGCTTTTACTGTGCCAGGAGTGGTGGTGCACGCCTTTAATCCCAGCACTTGGGAGGCAGAGGCAGGTGGATTGCTGTGAGTTCGAGGCCAGCCTGGTCTACAAAGAGAGTCCAGGACAGCCACAACTACACAGAGAAACCCTTGAAAAACAGAAACAAACAAACAAACAACCACACACACACACACAAAACAAAGAAAAAGAAAAAAAAGAAAAAAAAAAAAAAAAAAAAAAAAAAAAGAACCCTGTGCTGCTTTGTTACGACTGCTGCAAGTGAATGGATGGAGGGTACTGTGGGAAAAGAGATCTCTCCTGTGGGCCAGCTAGGGAAAGAACTGACTTTTCAAGTGTCCTCTGACCCTGCCTGACATGTGCCATGGTATACACATGGCCCCTGGACCTCCCACACAAAATGAAATACTGTAAAAACTTTTTAAAGATATCTGTCCTATTAAAGCTCCTCTGTGCTGTGACTGGATTTTGTATTTATGTTTGTTAAAGAATAGTGAAGGAATAGGGAGGCCCGGTGGCACTCAGAGGAAGGACAGCAGGTCACTGAGAAGAGACTTGATACCCTATGAGCATATACAGAGGGAGGTAATCCCTCTGAGGAACAGTCATAGGGGAGGGGAATAAGGGGGAAATGGGAGGGAGGGAAGAATGGGAGGATACAAGGGATGGGATAACCATAGAGATGTAACAAGAATAAATTAATAAAATATTAAAATTTTAAAAAAAAGCAAAGTTGTTTAAAAAGAAGAAAAGAATAGTGAAGGATCTGCGATTTACAGTTTAAATTCCCCCTCCTTTTTTTTTTTTTTTCTTTTGAGAGACAGGGTTTCTCTATATAACCTAGTTGTCCTAGCATTCATGATGTAGACCAGGCTGGCCTTGATATAACAGAGACCCACCTGCCTCTGTCTTCCAAGTGCTGGGATCAAAGAGCCATGCCACTATACCTAGCTTTAAAAATGTCTCACAACAACAACCAAAACCAAATGTGACAGGTAAGCAAATAAGCACGTGAAGGTAGCAGATGAGCCTGCTCTGTTCTCAGTGGTCAAAATGCAAAATCAGCTGAGATGTCCATTAAGATAAGCAGACAGAGAAAATGTGGTATATACTCAATAAAGTTTTATTCAACAGTATAATAACAACAAGAATAAAATTATGTCATCTATGGGAAAAATAGATGGAACTGGAAACCACAGAGAGCAAAGCAATCCAGAAATTCACTACAGCCTTCCCATATGTGTATCCTAGATTTTGATATACAGGAGTGTATACGTTAACATATACACACAAACCAAGCATGGAAAGGAAGTAGAAGGGGTACTAGTGAGGTGAAGGAAGACTGAGATGATTGGAGGGAGAGGAGGAGGGAGAGAGTGGAGGCTAGTGGGTATAACATGGAAGTGTTCTATAAGGTACTGTGTCATAATTTTGTACTCATTATTTTATACACTAATCTGAAAATAAAACACGTGGCATCTGACATAAAAAGCAAAATGGAAATCAAATGATGAAATACTGGACTGGTGAGGTGACTCAGTGATTAAAAGCATTTGTCATGTAAGCCTGATGGCTGAGAGTGTGATTCCTACAGCCCACTGTAAAAAGAGACCCAACCCGTGAAAGCTGTTCTTAACACACATGTGCACCCGCATTCACACATACCAACATTCAAACATCAACCATACACATTAGTCATAAATAAAAATAAAACAGGAAAAATAGTATCTGTAGACTATGCTAAGATGGGGTTTGCCTATCTATTAAGGAAAATAATGGTCAGTGTGGGTTTTTTTTTAAAAAAAAATGTATTTGGGGCACAGGCCTTTAATCCCAGCACTTTGGAGGCAGAGGCAGGTAGATCACTGCGAGTTCGAGGCCAGCCTGGTCTACAAAGAGAGTCCAGGACAGCCAAAGCTACACAGAGAAACCTTGTCTCAAAAAGCCAAAAAAAAAAAAAAAGTATTTAGAGATATGATCTCAATGTGTAGGCCGAGCCATTCCAGATTTTAAATAAGAAACACTGTTAACAGTCCAAGTATGTGTTGGTGAGTCATTAGCCTAGGTTTTCCAAATTCTAGCAAAGAGCCCAGTTGTAGCTAAACTTAACGGCACAGCTGCCACTTGGCTGCTTGTTTTGCAGTAGTGTGTAGGAGGTAAGTGTGTGGGCACATGCATACCATGGCACATGGTCATGGGGGTCAGAGGACAACTTGAGAGGTCAGGTCTTTCTCTGGCTGGCTGCAGAAGCGCTATCTTTTCCCCACATAGATCTCCATTTCATAATAAAACATGTCATAATAAAGCATGGCAGGGGGTGCCCTGTAGAGGTCGTCAAGACAGCACAGCAGGGAAACAAGCACCTGGGGTGGGTCTGCAGCTCTGGAGGCATCCTCTCTTGTGACTCGACATGATGGAAAGACTATTTTGACGAGTCCTTTGCTGAAAATGTCTGAACCTATTAACCCAACTTTCTAATTTTAACCTGGAAGTTATAAGAAAAATTCTGGTACATATAAAGAGCTTAGATCCTAAAAGATGATTTATACCCAGAATCCATTTGAATCAGGACTAAGAGAATAGAAAGTCCTGCAAGTTACTCCTCCTTTACTTCCTATGTTATCAAACTTCATGTGTCACTTAGATTTTGAGTAAGCCCACACTTCTGAAGTAAATTCTTGATCTTTTGCCTTGACCAACAGAAAAATGGCTAGGCTCTAATGAGCCTTCACAAAACAAGGAGAAACCTTTTCTTTCTAGGACAGATAAATGTGCAGATTAGATATCTAGGAGACGACATGCTTTTCAATCCCCTTGTTAACAGTTAACAGACCTTTCCTGAGCCTCCTGCATACTGTCATCATGTAGAGTGCAAGCTGGAACTCCCTCCACGAGGGAGGGGCCTCCAGAAGCCAGGCTGACTCCTGCTACTCTTTTGGAGCTAATCAAAATTTATTCACACCCTTCAAGTTCTGCTTTGAAACTTCTCTTGCAAGATTTTAATAACCCACACATCTATCTTTATGAGCTCACCTGTGCAGCAAACTGCCTTGCTTCTTCTAAAGGAGCATCAGAAGGAAACTGATTTGTAAAGGAAGAACCATCGGGCAGCCGGAACTGAATTCTTGCAATGGTGCTATAAAAAAAAAACAGAGTCAAGCTGAAGTCTGTTGTTTCAGAGCCATTAACTACCAGCTGGTGACAGAGATGTAGGTCATATGAGTTTGATCCCCATGGTGGAGAGAAGTGACTCCCCTAAGCTTGTCATCTGACTTCCATGCAGGCACCACGGCATGCTGTGCCCACCCCCGCACATTGCTTGCTTCCTTCCTTTCTGAAGCTCAGTTGTGAGTAGAAATGTACTTTTTTAGGCAGGCAAGAGGGCTTAGCATGTAAACCTGTCAGACTGTAGTCCTACCACTTAAGGCTGAAACAGGAGGATCACAAGTTAGAGGCAAGCCTGGGCTACATACCCAATGAAATTGTGTCTCAAAAACAAAACAGGGGCCTGATGAAATGACCTAAGTGTGATTCCCCAAAAATCCCCATGAGCCTACCTCCATGAAGGAAGGAGACACCTTTAATCCCAGCACTTGGGAGACAGAGGCAGGCAGATCTCTGAGGCTAGCCTGGCCTACAGAGCGAGTTTCAGGACAGCCAGGGCTACACAGGGAAACCTGGTCTTGAGGAAAAAAACAAAAAACAAAAAAACCAAACAAAAAACCAAAAACCCCAAAACAACAACATAAAAACAAAAAAGGTTCTTGTTTTTTTTTTATTGTTGAATTTACTCTTTTATTTTTATTTATTTTCTTTTGGTATTTGAGACAGGGTTTCTCTACGTAGCCTTGGCTGTCCTGGAACTTGCTCTGTAACCAGGCTGGCCTCAAACTCACAGAGATCCTCTTGCCTCTGTTCCTGAGTGCTGGGATTAAGGCGGTGAGTCACCATGGTTTCTGTGGAAACATTGTTATTCCTTGTACTAGCCGGCTTTTATGTCAATTTGACACAAGCTAGAGTCATCCAGAGAAGGGAGCCTCAACTGATAAAATGTTTCCATGAGATCTGGCTGTAAGGTATTTTCTCAATTAGTGACCAATAAAGGAGGGTCCAGTGCATTGTGGGTGGTGCCATCCCTGGAATGATGGTCCTGGATTCTACAAGAAAGCAGGCTGAGCTGGAAGCAGTGGCACACGCCTGTAATCTCAGGACTCAGGGAGGCAAGAGGGAGCAGACCTCTAAGTTTGAGGCCAACCTGATCTACAAAGCAACAGCCAAGGATACACAGGAAAACAAACCAAAGAAGAAGAAAGAAGAACAAGGAGGAGGAGGAGGTGGCGGCGGCGGCAGCAAGCAGGCCAAGTAAGGCAGAAGAACAAGCTGGTAAGCAGCACCCCTGTGGCCTCCACATCAGCTCTGTGGCAGGGTTAGCCAAATAGACCGGTTCCTTCCTAAGTTGCTTTGATCATGGTGTTTTATCACAGCAATAGTGACCCTAAGAGAACTGTCTTGAATATAATAGTGAGTGCTCAGCCACCTCTGGTGACTCCATGTCTAATATTCTGAGGAACTGCCAAATGCTTTTCTAAAATGGCTACATCATTTTATAAGCCACTGATAATGTCGAGGCTCCAAATTCTCTGCTCTCACCAACACTTGTTACTGTCTTTTCTGTATTTTATTGAGACACAGTCTCACTGTGTAGACCCTGCCCAGAACTTGCTATACTAGCCTTGAATTCAGAGATCATTTTGTCTGCTGCAGAGTGCTAGGATTAAAAGAATGTGCTATGATGAACCAACTGTTACTGTCTTTTAAAGTTGATTTATGCTAGGGGGTGTGAAATGGCAATCGTTTGGATTGTTTATTTTTGTGAGGTAGTTTTACTATGTAGCCCAGGCTGGTCTGGAGCTTGCTACATAAATAACCCAAGCAGTCTCCAAACTTCTTGTCGGCATCGTCATCATCGTCTTCCTCTTCCTCCTCCTTTTTGGTTTTTTGACACAGGGTTTCTCTGTGTAGCCTTGGCTGTCCTGGACTCACTTTGTAGACCAGGCTGGCCTCGAACTCAGAGATCCACCTGCCACTGCCTCCCCGAGTGCTGGGATTACAGGCATGCGGCACCACACTTAGCCTGTTTCCTTGACTGAGATTCCCAAGAGTAAGACTTATAGGCATATGCCTCACACCTGGGTTGTTTATTGGCCATTTTCCTATCTTTAGAGAATTAAGGGTTCCAATCCTTTCCCCACATGGGGGCAGGGGTGGGTGAGTGGTAATACAAATACTTTTTATAGCCCAGGTACACATTCCTTATCAAATATATACTTTTTAGTATTTTCTCCCATTCCTTATATGTTTTAGGATTAGGAATGCAGAGATGGCTCAGCAGTTAGGAGAACCCATTGCTCTTGCAAAGGACCTGAGTTTGGCTCCCAGCTGCCAGGGTTGGGAGTTGCCTTAACTGCAGCAGCAAGGCATCCAATAAACATCATCTTTCTGACTCCATGGAAGTTCCTTTTTAGATTAAAAAGAAAAAAAAAAAAGATTGAATTTGTGTTTGTGGAGAGTATATGCAAACATGTATGCACATGGACCTGTGCAGAGGCCAGACAGCACGGGACTGTCCTTCTCTGTCACGCTACATTGTCTCAGCCAGGCTAGAAGTCAGTAAGCATTAGCAATCCTGTCTTCTCCATTTCTGGAGCTGGGTTATAGACATCTGGTGGACTCCTGGCTTGTTACATAGCTGCCGGGTCTAAATTCCAGTCCTTATGATTGCAGTGAGCACTCTTAACTGATAAGCCAGCTCTCCAGCTCCTAGTATGACCATCTTAATACTATGACTGCTGAGGAAAGAACAGAGCATTTTTTCCATTTAGGTTTTAAATCTTTCAATAACCTTTTCACTTTTTACTGTATAAGACATATTTTTGTTAAATTTATAAAAATATTTTTTGCTATTTCTAAGAACTTTCTAAGAAAGGTGTGGTGGTACAAACCTTTAATCTTAGCACTTGGGAGGCAGAGGCAGGCGGACTGCACTGTGAGTTCAAGGCCAGCCTGGTCTACAAAGTGAGTCCAGGACAGCCAAGGCTACACAGAGAAACCTGTCTCGAAAAAACCAACCAACCAACCAACCAACCAAACAAAAAGATTGATTGTACTTTTATTTATGTATATGTGTGTGTACATGTCTATGTGAATGCATGCCTGTAGGTATAGGTGCCTTGGAAGTCAGAAGTGCGTGTTAGATCCTCTGGAACAAGAGGTGGTTTTAAGCTGCCCGATGTGAGTGTTAGGAACTGAACTCAGGTCCTCTGTAAGAATAGCATGTACTCCCAACTTTGGAGCCACTTCTCTAGCCCTTCTAAGAAACAACAAAAACAATTTTTTTAAAAAAGATTTTTTTATTATTATGTATACAGTGCTGTCTGCATGTACACCTGCAGGCCAGAAGAGGGTATCAGATCACATTATAGATGGTCATGGGCCACCATGTGGTTGCTGGGAATTGAACTCAGGACCTCAGGAAGAGCAGTCAGTGCTCTCAACCTCTGAGCCATCTCTCCAGCCCGGAATCAAAATTTTAAAACTAGTTTTTTGAGATAGGGTCTCACCGTGTAGCTCTGGAACTCACTATGAAGATCACATTAGCCTCAAACTCACAGAGTTCTACCTGTTTCTCCCAAGTGTTATTAGGATTAAAGGTGTAAACCACCACACTCAGCCATAATATTTGATCATGAACGTTAACAATTGAAAAAAATAAAGAAAGAAAAGAAAAGAAAGTTAACAATTGTCCAATATTAAAAAATAGCTAAGTACTAACCAGGAACTGGACTTAGTGGCACACATCTTTAAATCTAGCAGTTTTGAGGCAGAGGCAGGTCCATCTCTGTGAGTTCAAGGCCAGCCTGATCTACATAATGAGTTTCAGGTTAGCTAGGGCAACATAAGGAGATTCTATCTCAAAATACATAATAAAAATAAATAAGTAAAATAAACACTAACCAGCCCCAGATGCATAGCATTTCAGGGTAAAGTTTATAAAGCAAGAAGTACCTTCTGTCTCGTGCACAAGATTCCTTCTTGGCTTCTGCTTCTGCCTGTTTGGCCAGCACGGCAGCAGCTTTGGCAGCCTCTGCTTCCTTTGTCTTTGCAAACCGAGCAGCTCTTTCTGCACGATCCTTTGAAGTCAAACATCGTTAGACACATTACTTCTGTCAGAATCTACACACATCTAAACACAAGGAATAAACACAAATACACAAAAGTCTTCAAGTTTACATGCAAACTTTACATATTTAAGGCCTGATTTTTTTGTTTGTTTGTTTGTTTTCATTTAAGCAACTGTCAAGAATCTGAGTTACTATTACACAAAAAGATGAACTGGCTCCACAGCTGGGGAACAAAATTGATACTTAATGAGTGTTTGTTAAATAATATCCAGGCAGGAATACTTTTCATATATATATAATAGCTTAATTTAAAAAGCAATTACTGGGCTAGAGAAATGGCTCAGAGGTTCAGATCACCAACTGTTCTTCCAGAAGATGTGGGTTCTCAGTATCCACAGGGCACTAAGAAACCTCTCTAACTCCAGTCCTAGGGGACCCAACACCATCTTCCAGCCTCTGAGAGCACTGTATGCATGTGACGTACATACACATCTAGGCAAAATATTTATATACATAAAATAAAAAATAATTTAAAAAAGGTAACTGCTACAAAGATATCATAAACCTTGAATTGTGCCGAAGTCTTTTGAAAGTCTGTCAAAAATAATACTTCTATGGAGACTGCAAAATAATACATTTTTTTTGTTTGTTTTTGCTTTTTTTCTATTTTAAATTAATTATTTTTTAGTTTTATATTTTATTAATTTATTCATATTACATCTAATCTCAATTGCTTTCCCATCCCTTGTATCCCCCCATTCTTCCCTCCCTCCTGCTTTCCCCCTACTCCCCTCCTCTATGACTGTGACTGAGGGGGACCTCCTCCCCCTGTATATGTTAATGGGGTATCAAGTCTCTTCTTGGTAGCTTGCTATCCTTCCTCTGAGTGCCACCAGGCCTCCCCATCCAGGGGACGTGATCAAATATGGGGCACCAGAGTTTGTGTGTAAGTCAGTCTCCACTCTCCAACTTTGGAGAATGTCCTGTCCATTGGCTAGATCTGGGTAGGGGTTCGAAGTTTAATGCATGTATTGTCCTTGGCTGGTACCATAGTTTGAGCAGGACCCCTGGGTGTTTTTGTTTTTTGAGACAGGGTTTCTCTGTGTAGCCTTGGCTGTACTGGACTTGCTTTGTAGACCAGGCTGGTCTTGAATTCACAGCAATCCGCCTGCCTCTGCCTCCCGAGTGCTGGGATTAAAGGCATGCACCACCACTGCCCAGTCAAAAGTAACACATTTTTAATTTGTTTTCTAGAAATTTTGTTTTGTTTTTGAGACAGTTACTCTGTGTATCCCTGACTAGCCCATGACTCCCTTTGTAGAGCAGGCTGGCTTTAAGCTCATACAGCTCCATCTACATGCCTCATAAGTGCTGGGATTAAAGCATGCACCACCATGCCCAGCTTGACAATCTTTTACAGCTTCCCTTTCTTAGAAAATTCTTTTTTGTTTGTTTGCTTTTTTGTTTTTTGAGACAGGGTTTCTCTGTGTAGTGCTGGCTATTCTGGAACTTGCTTGTGTAGACCAGGCAGACCTCCAACTCACAAAGGTCTGCCTGCCTCTATGCTGGGAATAATGGAGTAAGCCATGACTGTCTACCTTAGAAAATTCTTAGTAACCTGGGAGTTGGGTGACACATGACTTTAACCCCAGTTCTCTCTGATTTTGAGGACCAGCCTTGTCTACATATCATGTTCCAGGGCAGTCAGGGCTATACTGTGAGGCTCTTTCTCAAAAAGAAAAACAGAAAACAAACAAAAACAAAACAAATCAAAAAGCAGAACAAAACAACACCCCAAAGTAACATGAAGAAAGTAACTTTAAAATTATTTTCGGTGGCGCAATGGCTCAGTGGTTAAGACCAAGTGCTGCTTTTCCAAAGGACCTGAGTTCAGTTCCCAACACACATAGCAGGAGGCTCACTATCATCTGTAACTCCACTTCCAGATGATTTGACACCTCTGCTCTCTAAGGATACCTATATATGTGTGCACATGTCCATATGCTGACACACCTATGCCCACATATAATGAAACACAGATGCACACACAAAACAAAACAACGCCCCAAATCCTCTCACCAAAACAAAACTCTCTATCTTGGGTTAGTGAAGTGGATTCAAGGGTAAAAGCACTTGCTGTATGAGCCTGGTGACCTGAGTTTGAGCCCCAGAGTCCACACAAAGGCTGAATGTTCTTTTATAGGATCTGGATTCAATTTGTAGCACTGACATGGTGACTTACAGCCATCTATAAAATCTAGTCCAATATCCTCTGAGGACCACAGGCATGTACAACGTACATTCATGAGGCAAAACATTTATACAAGTGAAATAAATAATTTTTGTTTTGTTTTGTTTTTGTTTTTTGAGACAGGGTTTCTCTGTGTAACAGTCCTGGCTACCTTGGACTTGCTTTTTTAGACCAGGCTCGCCTCAAACTCACAGCAATCTGCTTGCCTCTGCCTCCTGAGTGCTGAGATTACAGGTGTGTGCCACCATGCCCATCAAGAGAAATATTTTAAAAATTGTATTTGGAGGGGTAGACATGTGGAGGAAAAAAAAGAAAAAATATTACAAATAGTAATAATTACCTATTAATTTTTCTAACTATTTAAATTTAATACATAATTTAAAAAAGGAAGCACGGATTGATACTTTCTGTTATTAAGATGTGCTATAAGGTGTACCATTTGGTAATGTAAAGTCATCCTGTGTGAAGAAAGAAGATCACCAATGTCATGGAATCAAGCATTTAAAAAAAATTTAAATGCCAGTGGCTCACTTCTACAATCCCAGTACTTAACAAGTTCCCCTAAGAACTCCAAATTCCAGGATGGTCGCGGCTACACAGCAACGCTTACCAGTGCAATCTGCTGCTTGATGCGCTCTCTGGCTGCTCTGTCTTCCGCCTTTTCTCTGCTTCTTTCTTCTAACATTCTTTTTGTTAATTCTTCTTCTTGTTTTCTTTTATAATCCAACATTTCCTTTCCAGTTTTTCTCCTTTCAATTTCCTTCTTAATCTCTCTCTGAATCAAAAAAAAGTTTTATAAACCAAATCCATAATCCAATCTTCCATTCTAGACAATATTTTGATATAAGAAAAGTTGATTAGAGAATGCAGTTGGCGGCAGGAGAGATGGCCCGTGGTTAAAAACACGTGCTGTTTTTCCACCTATCACATGATCTATGCCTTTCTTATGTCATGCAAGCAGAACACTGTATACACAATAAATCTTTAAAAAAATTTACTTAATAAGTACACAGTGTTTTGCCTGCATGTTCACCTGCATGTCAAAAGAGGGCATCAGATCACATTATAGATGGTTGTGAGCCACCATGTGGTTGCTGGGAAATGAACTCAGGACCTTTGGAAGAGCAGCCAGTGCTCTTAACCTCTGAGCCATCTCTCCAGGCCCCATAAATAAAGCTTAAAAGAAACAAAAATAAAAAAACCAAAAAAAGAGTACAGTGTCCTGGGGCTGGACAGATGGCTTAGCATTTACGAAAACTGACTACTCTTCCAGAGGACCCCGGTTCAAATTCCAGCACCCCCACGACAGCTCACAACTGTCTGTAACTCCAAGAGCTGATACCTTCACAAAGACATCAAAACATCAATGCATATAAATAAATAAATAAATAAATAATCTTTAAAAAAAAAGCATAAAGTGTCATCAGTGTAATCTGAATTACAAGTCTTTAGTTTCTATGGCAAATCTGCTGCCCTCTGAGGACAAAAATGGCAATAAATTATTTGTCTTGAAAAAAAAATAAAAAGATAATCTATATGAGACCCCAAAGAGATGGGGCACAGTTATTATAAAAAAGATGAGTACATTGGAATGCAATGTTAGATTAAAAATTCAGGAGTATGTCCACAAATTTAACTTTCTTTAAACCTAGCAATTTTAGACAAACTTCCTTTAGATGCTCAGTATGGAAGACTCACTGCACAGGGAAAAGAAAAAGATTACTCAATTATTCCTAGTAATTTATAAAAAAAAAAAATAAACAGCTGGGCATGGCACCCCACAGTAGCTCTAAGATTTCTGGGCCAGCATGGACTGCATGGCAAGACATTGTCACGCACGCACACACACACACACAACCAAGATCCTAAAATGTATATAATATAATCTCAATGCACAGAACTGATAATTTCCTTCACCAAGATCTAACACTGAAATCTAAGGACATCACCCTACGTCTGCTAAAACAGACAACAAATCAAATATACCCTCAAGTAATAGAAAGTGAAACTCTGCTAAGTGTGAGCTCTACCTGTTCTTCTTCCTTCCTTTTCTCTTCTCTCCTTTCTTCAAGTTTTTTTGTTAGTCTGTTTAGAAAAACAAAACAAAAACAAAATACCAAGATAGATTATAGTATAGAAAGCACAATTAAGAATTCTACTGGAGGAGCCAGCATGGTGGCGTACACCTTTAACATTAGCTTTAGGAACATAGGCTAGCTAGGGGTTATACAGTCAGACTGTCTCAAAAGTTTTATTTAACTAAAACGAAATATAATCCCCTGAAAGTACAGCAACAGTTTATTTGCCCACTTCCTGTCCGTTATATAAATCCATGAATAGAAGTCCCTCGGAAGCCTGTTTCTAACCCGGTCTTATATTAATATATGAGTTCTCACTTTTTGATCATTTATCTGATTATAGTACTTGAAAAAATATATATTTAAGCTGGAAAGATGGCTCAGTAGTTAAAAGCTTATACTATTCTTGCACTTGACCAAGGTTCTATTCCCACAGCCCACTTCATTTGTGGAGGGGGTTGCTTTTGTTTTTGAGATAGGGTTTCTCTTTGTATCCCTGGCTGGCCTGGAACTCCATCTGTAGACAAGGGTGGCCTCAGAGATCAGCCAGCCTCTGCCTCTGAGGTGCTGGGGTTAAAGGTGTGCACCACCACTGCTCAGCTTTATAACCCACTTCTTGATACCCACAACTTCCTGTATTTCCCACTTGCTTCCTGTAGTTGCAAGTGGTCAAGAAGACACTGACTCTTGAAGGGATTTTATTTTATTCATTAGGATCACTATTACTGTTTTGCAGAGCTGAGGGTATAACCCACAACCCCATGCCTGCTAGGCATTCTAGCACTGAGCCAGATCCCAGTCTTCTCTAAGAAGTATTTTTTAACTTCCATATGCTAGTAAAACGTTTTTGTTGGGATTACAAATATTATTAGGCATCAACTCATACTTTTTGTTTGTTTGTTTTTTGGAGACAGGGTTTCTCTGTGTAGCCTTGGCTGTCCTGGACTTGCTTTG
>OU015747.1:85224410-85236209 GCA_907169655.1 Acomys percivali | reverse complement strand
CCTGTCTCTGCCTCCTGAGTGCTGGGATTAAAGGTGTGCACCACCTCCAGCTACAACTCATATTTTGTAGTTGCAGCGTAACAGATAAATTTCATAATTACTGTATTTTTATAAGCCTTTAACTAGAAACTACAATAGATCAGAGATGTTTAACTGATTACTCCAAGCAATTAATAAGATGACTTTAGCAGATATTTATGCAGAACCCCAGCTCAGTACATATATATAACATGAGCTCAGTTTTAGGTCATCTGGAACTTATTATTCTTCTGGCATAAAGAAGTAAAAGCAAAAGTGACAGATGGACACCCACATGCATGTGCCAAAAGGGACTCTTAGAACAAAATGTTCAGTTCTATAGCTGACTGACAACTTCAAAGATACAGAAAAGCAGTACCCTAGTTTTAATTTTCATGGAATAGAATTATTAAAGCAACCAAAAATTTAAACATGCAACTCTGAATCTTCCTTTGAATTGTTTAGTTTCATTCAGGTTAACAAAATGACTAGAAACTGTAATTTATTAAATAAAATGCTCTCTATAAAAGCAAAAGTAAACCTTTCCACTCTGATGGTGAGGTCCTCTGCTGGTCTCTGGTTTGAACATCCATGAGGCTCCTGAGAGAAGCTGTCATGACCTGTGCATTCTCCTCCTTAATTATTAAAATAAAATACAATAAGAATACTGCAATAGAGACAGGTGGATCTTTGAGTTCAAGGACAGCCTGGTCTATAGAGTGAGTTCTACAACAGCCAGGACTGCACAGAGAATCTCAAAAAACCAACATACACACACACTACACACAAACACACACATACATATACACACAAACACGCACGCACGCATGCATGCACGCACGCACGCACGCATGCGCCAACGTATTTAATGCAACTTGTAAATGGTATAAATCATCTGTTAACCTGCCTCTAGAGTATTAGGATGACATAAATGCACCATTGTGTCTGATGTGATGACATTCTAACAGCTAAGCTAAACCCTAGTCTTATATTGGGTTTATCAAGCCCATTTGAAAAAGGCTTGATGTTATCTGTCTATGATGCTACAGTAAGACTACTCCATGCCCTTAAATATAAACTGAAAGAATACTTTTACTATACCTGTTGCAGTATCTGATTTTGTATCAGAAGTAGCTGGTGTTTCACAAAGTTCTGCATTTCTAGACTCAGCATTTTCACATACATCATTAGGGTCAAATGAGGCAGATGGGGTAGACACTGAACTTTCTGACTGGTTGTCATTTGCCACTGATGCTTCACCTTTTGATGAGTGCATCTTGGGAGAAAACAAATCAGAACTTAATGTGAGACTGTATAGATATTTTATGGTACATGAGTTATCATTACACAAGCGCTCTCTCTCTCTCTCTCTCTCTCTCTCTCTCTCTCTCTCTCTCTCACACACACACACACACACCCTTTACAAGAGAAGTACTCAACTTCAGTAGGAAAATTGAAAATGTAGAGTCCTAGACATAACGAAAACCATATTATGGGCTAAACATGGTGGCACAAGATTTAATCCCAGGCAGAGGCAAGTGGATCTCTGGAGGTTCAAAGCCAGCCTGGTCTAGACAGCAAGGTGTAGGACAGCCAGGGCTGTAGAGACAGTTCCTTAAAACAAAAACCAACCAGACAAATCACATTACAGAATTTAATTACAAGCTGAGAAGAGCATAATTTTCCTTCTTCAGTACAGGGGGATGAACTATACCTCTAACCCATAAGAAGTTTTAAAGCAGACTGACTTTTCTGGCTAGGGGAGTAGACTCAAGACACTTCTAAAAGGCAAGGCAGCTGAAAGACAGGCTCACGTCTCTCAAGGGCCTCAAATCATAAGAGGTGTTGGTGAGATAGATTCCTGACAGGTGGGTCACTAGTTGGGGTAATCGTGCTTTGTCAAGCTATGGTATTCAGAGGGCGGTTCTATATTGTCTTCAGAGAATATTTACTGTTAAAAATTGAGCCACCCCAAGCCGGGCATGGTGGTGCAGGCCTTTAATCCCAGCACTCGGGAGGCAGAGGCAAGTGGATCAGTGTGAGTTTGAGGCCAGCCTGGTCTACAAAGCAAGTCCTGGGACAGCCAAGGCTACACAGAGAAGCCCTGTCTCCAAAAAACAAACAAACAAATAAATTGAGTTACCTCAGGGGGCTGAGCTCAGTACATAAATAGGTTGGGAAGCATCTATTTGGCCTGCTACAGCCCAAGTGAAAGAAAGTCCAGAAAGAGTGCTATGGAGAGCAAGAAGCAAGGACCATGGGCTGAAGTGTGCAGGTGGTAGGAAACTGGCTTGGGCTAGGAAATGTGTTGAAAGATCCTGGCGCCAGTGGCCAGAAACGGAGTTCATCAACTGAGAATTAGCCTGGAGTTGGACAGCCTGAAACTGAGGCCAGTGGGTGAACTGAATTCTGGAATCACTCTTTTCTTCAGTATATAGTCTGAGAACTAACGTTCCAAGAGTGTACTTGATATTCACATGGGCATTACTCTAAAGGGTGATGAATATTCAAAAGCCTTAAAAACACAAAGTCAGGTCTTCTAGCTGCACCAATCTCAGTGCTGTGGTTGCTTTATACATTTAAATACACAATTAAATTAAAGAATAGCCTTTGTGGAGCTGGACTGATAGCGCAGCAGTTAAGAGCACTGGCTGCTCTTCCAGAGGTCGTGAGTTCAATTCCCAGCAACCACATGGTGGCTCACAACCATCTATAATGTGACCTAATGCCCTCTTCTGTTGTGCAGGTGCACATTCAGGCATAACAGTGTATAAATTAAAAAAAAAAAAAAAAAAAGACTAGCCTTTGCAGACAGGTGTGGTGGTGCACACCTGTAATCCTAGGACTCAGGGAGGCAGTGGACAGCCAAGGCTACACAAAGAAACCTTGTGTAAAGTAAACCTTGTGTAAAGAAACCTTGTGTAAAGTAAATAGAATAGAATAGCCTTGCATCCCAAAGTTCCTGACATGAATAACCCAAAACTTTTTTTTTTAAAAGAGGCACTTTTATTTTTCTGGAAGACCTATGTATGTATGTATGTATGTATGTATGTATATATGTATGTATGTATATGTGTGCGTGTATGTATGTACGTATGTATGTATGTATATGTGTGTGTATGTATGTACGTATGTACGTATGTATGTATGTATATGTGTGTGTGTATGTATGTACGTATGTATGTATGTATGTATGTATACAGTGTTCTATCTGCATGTACACCAGCAATCCAGAAAAGAGCATCAGATCAAATTACAGATGGTTGTGAGCCATCTCTCCAGCTCCCAACAATCCAAATCTTAAAGCAATAGATATCAAGAAATAATAAAGATGAAATTAATAAACTAATCCAATGGAAAGAGAAGACCCAAATTAATAAAATTAAATGAAAAAGGGGAAGTTACTATAGATATCAATGAAATATAGAAAGTAATTAAAGATTCATTTTAAAAAGCTAGAAAATCTCTGGGACCTGAGAGATGGCTTAGAGGTAAACAGCATTGCTGTTCTTATAAAGGATTTGGGTCACTCACATCAGACACAACTACTTATAACCTAGTTTCAAAGGATCCAATGCCCTCTGACCACCTTGAGCACTGGAATGCATGTGGAGCTCATGCATACAATAAGTCATGTGAGTGTCATCCTCCCCCCCCTCGCGCCCCCGTTTCTCTGTATAGCCTTGGCTGTCCTGGACTCATTTTGTAGACCAAGTTGACCTTGAACATACAGAGATCTACCTGCTTTTGCCTCCCTAAGTGCTAAGATTATAGACACGTGCCACCATATCTGGCATAAATAAATAGACATATATATGTAGTTTTTTTTTTTTTAAATCTGGAAAATTGCCAGCCTATTCTACAGAGAAAGTCCAGCAAGTCAGCCAGGGCTACAAATACAAAGCAAAACCCTATCTTGAAAATCCAAAAATAAGTAAATCACAATGAGATTAAAGCAGAAATTTTAAGAATGTTTCAATAGGAGCTATTGAGGATTAAAAATAAAATCTTAAAATAAAGGAAGTTCTGGTTCCTTCTTACCTGCTGGACTTTGTGAATTCTTGAAACAAGTTCATCTGCAGAAAC
The DNA here is from genome assembly GCA_907169655.1 of Acomys percivali. NCBI lineage: Eukaryota > Metazoa > Chordata > Mammalia > Rodentia > Muridae > Acomys > Acomys percivali. The sequence continues at coordinate 85,232,105 of OU015747.1, read as the reverse complement.
ACTTCCTGCTATTACTTCCAAAGGGATTCCACTGTCTCCTATAAAGAAACTGGACGGAACACACACTACAGGATCTGTACAGGTCAATTAAGTCTAATAATTCATGCTTGAAACAACAAGCTGTATAAAATACAATCACAAAGCAAAACGGATTTCACAATAGAAGCAGCTGGCCAGTGTCTCACCTTAATCACCCTGCCATGCATCTACTGCACGTGGATGTAATGGCTTTTGGTCTGTGCAGCACAGCAGAGTGAAGAATGCATTCCATTCTCCTGTGTCATATCTTTACTCTGCCTCTTGCCACCTACTTCTAATATTTCAACCAAACTACTCACTCTATTCTGCTCTTCAAACAGTCACATTAAAAAAATATCTACAGCCAGGTTTGGTGGTGCACACCTGCAATCCCAGCACTTGGGGAGGCAGAGGCAAGAGGATCTCTGAGTTTGAGGCCAGCTTGGTCTTGGTCTACCAAAGCTAGTCCAAGACAACCAAGGCTACACAGGGAAACCCTGTCTCAGGAAAAAAAAAAACAAAACTACTTTGCCACCAGCTACAATGTATTACCTCAAAAGACAATCTGCAATGTTGCTTCTATGGACAAAAGGTAAGTTTTCCTAAATAAAACCAATTATTTTAATTTTTATTGGTTTTTTTCAAGACAGAGTTTCTCTGTGTATCCTTGGCTGTCCTGGACCCACTTTGTAGACCAGGCTGGCCTCGAACTTACATAGATCCGCCTGCCTCTGCCTCCTGAGTGCTGGGATTAAAGGTGTGTGCCACCACGCCTGGCTTTTTTTTCTGGTTTTTTGAGACAGAGTTTCTCGGTGTAGCTTTGACTGTTTTGGAACTTGCTCTATAGACCACGCTGGCTTCCAACTCAGAGATCCACCTCCCAATTGCTGGGATTAAATGTGTGTACCATTATGTTGTGTATTGTTTCCTGGGATATTAAAATCTCCTGTCTCAGAAGGAAACTTCTTAAGACTAGGAGTAGGAGGGAGTAACAAGGATGTAAGGGGGTGATTGTTTATGTCTCCCCAGGGACAATGTCACATGGCGCTTCCCCTGCCCTGCTCCAGCAACACAGGGTCAGGAGGATAGAGAAGGCATGAAGAAGGGCCATGAGTGAAAACAAAGCTATGTATGAAAACACTGTAATGAAAGCCATCACCTTGTATACTAACTTTAAAATCAATTAAAAAAACAAAACAAAACAACAACAACAAAAAAACCACCCAGGTAAGTAACTATACAGATTAGAAAAAAAAAAAAGTATGTGCCATTACTGCCTGGTTTAATTCCTAAATTTTTTAGTAAGAAAAACAAATATACATGAAACCAATTCTTCAATGAAAGGATACAAATTTGTGAAAACTGCAGACAGGCTTCACTGTAAAAAAATCAATAGAAACATCATGACATGAGTTCAAGTATTTTCTGAATACTAGGTTGCTTTCATCAAATTTACTATACCAATTATAAGCACCTTGTAAGAATTACTAGTTGTCATAGCAATAAACTGAAAGGACAGAAATGTGCATTTTATTTCACAAAACTTTTTTGTTCTTTTTAATACTTGTTTTATAATTTTCCGATTAAAGTCATATGTTCTTATAATGCAAAAAGTGTTGGGTATAACTGCTAGAATCTCCAGAGGCTGACTTTTGTGAGCTCAAGGTCAGTCTGGTCTACACAGTGAGTTCCAGGACAGCCAGAGCTAGAGAGTGAGAACCCATCTCACAACAAAACAAAACAGAAGTAACATCTCATGCTATTTCCTTAAGAACAAATATACCTAAAAAACCAAACACGTCAAGTTGGAGAGATGGCTCACCAGTTAAGGGAGCTTGCTCTTTTCTGGAGGATCCTAGTTATAGGCTAGCACTCACACTGGGTGGCGTACAGCCACCTCTAACTCCACTTTCAGAGGACTTGAAACCCTCTTCTGGCAGCCACTGACACTGCACACATGTTGTGCATATACACAGACTCAGGTGTGTGTGTGTGTGTAAATGCGTGCACACACATACACACACAAATAAATAAAATATAAGCTAGACAGTTCAGTAACTATACAATAGGTTTGCTTTTGCTTTATGTTACTTTTGTTAGTATGAAAGAATGTAAGGGAAAGTTTTATAAGCTTACAGGTAAATTTCTGAACATTCATGTATTTACTGTGTATGGGTACTTTGCATGTATGTATACACACATGTGTGCCTGCTGCCTACACAAGTCAGAAGAGGGCATCAGATCCCTTAGAACTGGAGTTACAGGCAGTTTTGAGCTCCATGTAGGTGGTGGACATTGAACCAACGTCTTCTTGGAAGAGTAGCCAGTGTGCTTAACAACTGGGCCACCTCTCTAGCCTCCTGAACATTTTAATCTTCTTGCTTGTTTGATTTTGATTTGTTTTGCTTTGTTGTTTGAGACAGAATTTCTTTCTTTCTTTTTAAAAAAAGATTTATTTAATTATTTATTATGTATACAGTGGTATGCCTGCATATAAACTGCAGGCCAGAAGAGGGCATCAGGTCACATTATAGATGGCTGTGAGCCACAATGTGGTTGCTGGAAATTGAACTTAGGACCTCTGGATGAGCAGTCAGTGCTCTTAACCTCTGAGCCATCTCTGTGTAGCCCTGGCTGTCCTGGAACTCATTCTGCAGATCAGGCAGGCCTTGAACTCACATAGCTTTGCCTGCTTTCGCCTCCTAAGTGCTGGAACTAAAGGCATGCACCACCACTGCCCAGCTACGTTCACTTATTTATGTATTGTGTGTGTGTGTGTAGTCATGTGTATACCACGGTATGCATGTTGAGGTCAGAAGACAACTTGTGTAAGCTGTTCTCTCTTTTCACTGTATATGATGTGGTGACTGAACTCAGGTTGTCAGCTTGGGTGACAAGTGTCTTTACCTGCTGAGCCATCTTGATAGCCCCCAAATCATAATTCATGTTATATGCTACATGGATGTTTGGTAGATAAGAGACATTTTTTAAAAGTTTCTTTCCTTTCTTTCTTTCTTTCTTCTTCTTCTTTTAAAGCAAAGTGTAATTATGAATTTGAAAATAGCAATCAGAAATTAAGTTCCCTTGAAAACATTAATTTTGAATTACACATTTTTTAATAAAGTTTTAATAGTAATTACTAATCATAAGAAAATAATTTAAGTTCCCCAAACCAGCTGTGGTGGTGCACACACACACACAAAAAAAAAAAATTCAAAAATAGGGCTGGTGGGATGGCTCAGCGGTTAAGTTTGCTGGCTGCTCTTCCAGAAGTCTTGAGTTCAATTCCCAGCAACTAAATGGGGGCTCATGACCATCTATAAAAAAGGGATCTGATGCCATCTCCTGGAATGAAGGTGTATATGCAGACAGGACATTGATATATTTAAAAAAAAAAAAAAGAAAGAAAGAAATAAAAAGGCAAACCTTTAAAAAAATTTGTTTCCAGTATATCTTAGTGCCATACCCACACACACACCCATAAAACTAACATTGTTATAGTCTAAGATATCATAAGTAACAACAAAAGACTATTATAACAAAATAAAGTAATGGAATATTAGAGCATGAACATACCTTTTGGTATCAATTTTAATAGCAACAAAATTGTTTGAAGATGCTTCTGTCACTTTCTCATCTTCCCAACTTGCAGCCATCTGTGTAGACTGCTCATCATCACCTGCGAGAGCATTTCAAAGAGTCTTAAAAATACAAGGCTAGGATTTGCTAATTCTAAATTCTTTGCTCTTTTGAAGCTACAACTCCAAATAAAACATAACCCACAAATGTTTTTTTCTTTCAAATTTTATTTTTTGTGTTCAAATGTTTTGCCTTTTATGTATTTAAAAGAGCATCACATGTATGCAGTGCCTGAGGCCACAAGATGGAACCACTGGAAATGGAGTCTCAGACAGTTGTGAGCTGCCATGGGGGTGAAAGAGAAGCAAATGTTTTTTTCCTTCCTTCCTTCCTTCCTTCCTTCCTTCCTTCCTTCCTTCCTTCCTCCCTCCCTCCCTCCCTCCCTTCTCTCCTCTTTGGCCTTGAACACAGTGATTCACCCACCTCTGCCCTCTGAGCGCTGGAATTAAAGGCATGCACCACCATACTGGGCAGCAAATACTTTCTTAAATACCAAATTTGAAAATTTATCTTTCTGAAATTGTGGATGTAGTCCCATGGTAAAGTGGTTGTCTAAAACGTACAACGCCCTTGATTTGATCTCCAGCATAGCAAACACACAAACAAACCCGAAAAATCTTTATCTACAACTTAGTTGATTATTCAAAATCCCACACAAGTATAACTACTACCTTTTTTTTGTTTGTTTTTTTTCCAAGACAGGGTTTCTCTGTATAGTCATGGCTATCCTGGAACTCTCTTTGAAGACTAGGCTGGCCTTGAACTCAGAGATCTGCCTGCCTCTACAACCACCTTCCCAACCCCTTCTCCCCTCCAGCCCAAGCCCTCACCCCTGTGCTGGGATTAAAGGCGTGTGCCACCACACAGGCTGCTGAGGTGACATTTCAGGTAGGACCAAATAGAATTCAGCCACACCAAATACAGAAAAGTTCAAAAAGTTCACCATGCAGAAAGAATACATGTGTAGGATAAGGACTGTGTGGCCAGAAAAATAATAAACAATAGAGAACATGAGACAAACGCAACTGAGAAGTCAATGAGAGCTACCCACATCACTGCTTATCTAAGAATGTACAATGCTGACATTTAGCTAGAAACTCTCCAGGAGAATAACAAATGAAAGCAATAAATATGTTCAGGCTCAAGTCAATCCTAAGGAGACTATGATTTTTGTGAAGTTGGTGCCTTACATTCCCTTACCTTTGGCGGACAGGTTAAGGTCCTAATGTCACATTCACACTGGCACTGTCTGTTTCTCACTCAGCCTTGGAATGGCAGCAGTAACTGAATGCAATTCTCAATGAGAGGTTCCTTACTACTTACTAAGTTCCAATAGCATTACCAGTTGCCATTGTCAGTACCTTAGTGTCTTCTTTTCTTTTCTTTTTTTTAAAGGTTTATTTCTTTATTATTATATATACAGTGCTCTGCCTGTGTGTATGCCTGCACACCAGAAGAGGGCATCAGATGACATTATAGATGGTTGTGAGCCACCATGTGGTTGCTGGGACTTGAACTTAGGACCTCCGGAAGAACAGTCAGTACTCTTAACCTCTCAGCCATCTCTCCAACCCTTAGTGTCTTATTTTCAATCAAACTTTCAATCACAATATAAAATTAAAAGTATGCCAATTCTGAAGCACAGAGCACCTCTCACAGCCTCTCCACCTAACTTAAGAAATCTCAACTGCTAGAACCTTAAAGACTCTGTGGTCTATGTTAACCGCAGAGGGCAGGCAACAGTATCAGACATGAACAAGTTCAGCCAACACCACTGACTAGACAGACATTTTTGCTCCAGGTTCCTCATCAGAATTTTGTACTATGGCACAACTTTACATTTTTACAGCTTTCAGTTTAACAGCTACAAATGGAGATTCTTGTTAATTTGGCTGAAGTATCTCTAGTTTCTAATACAACTCTACACTTATTTAATTATTGAATGAATTACTAAATTCACAGAAGTTGTATTAAACAAAGCCAGATGCAGTAGCCCATGCCTGAAGACACTTGGGAGGCTGGGGTCAAGAGGCTTACTGAGCCTAGGAGTTTGAGGACAGCCTGGGCAATAGCAAGACCTAGTTTCTTTTTCTTTTTTCTTTCTTTCTTTTTTCCAATACAGGGTTTCTCAGTGTCGCCTTGGCTGTCCTGGACTCACTTTGTAGACCAGGCTGGCCCCGAACTCACATAGATCTGCCTGCTGGGATGAAAGGTGTGCGCCACCACATCCAGCTGCAAGACATAGTTTCTAAAAAAGTAAAAGGAAACAATTTCATGAAATAAAAACCCTGTCTCGAAAAACCAAAAAAAGAAAAAAAGCAGCATTTCGCCCTTACTTGTTCTTTCTGAGCTCTGGGCTGGCTGGTTCAACTCAGCTGTTCTGGCTCAAACTCTTCTCCCAGCTGACTTATTCAATCTGGCTTCTTTCTTGGCCTAGAATTGCTCTGCTTGGCCTCAAACTAACTAAGCAATCTGCTCTAATCTTCTGGCTTCATCTCATTTTCTGGTTCATTCCATCTTCACCTGAGTTCTCTCTCTGCAACCCATCTCTCTATTACTGTCCTAGTAAAACTGCCTCCTCTCTCTGTAAAACTTCTCATTTATTTATTTATTTATTTATTTATTTATTTATTTATCTTCTTGGTTTTGGGTTTTTGACAGGGTTTCTCTGAGTAGCCTTGGCTGTCCTGGACTCGCTTTGTAGACCAGGCTGGCCTCGAACTCACTCACAGCTAGCCTCCTACCTCTGCCTCCCAAGTGCTGGGATTACAGGCGTGCGCCTGATGCCTCTTAAGTAGCTTCCTTTTCCTTCTCTTCTGTGAGAGTTGGGTTTATCCTATTCTGTCAAATCTCTGATTCGTCAGCTTTTCTGCCACACTTTGACATCACTTTCAAGCATGGGTCCTTCCTTCTACAAACTAACTTTACCTTCATTTGGGATTAAAGGCATGTATCACCACGCCTGGACCTAGGCTCTTCTTTACCTGATACTTGCTCTATACCAGGCTGGCCTTGAGCTCAATTCTGTTTGCCTCTGTCTCCTGGATTAAAGGCATGTTTTTACTTCAGTCAGATCACACAGACCTAGAAGGTCTTTGGATGTGATCTCTTGCCAGAACAGCCATGTTCTGAATTAACATTCCTTTACAAACGACTATTGAATGTTTGTAGAAATAAATACTGTTAGGGATGGACTGTGGAGTCTGTCCCTTACCCTATTTCACAGTGAAGTTAGCTTTTCTGAGTTTTAGCTAGGTCATCCCAACACAAAGCAGGATGGGTGTTGCCCTAGGAATATATAGGCCATGGGATCACAGAGCAGCAGCACTCATCAGGTAGCACCTAACAGGTAGTGCCAATGTTTTGACATGTGACATGACATTGCTTTCTAAAGCTCAGAGCCTTAGAATCAAGTTACTCCACACATCTCTTCCTGCCAAATCACACACACAGAAATCCTCAAGGATTTCATACTGTACCATAGTCATAGCTGTTGTTCATAACTTTGAAGAATATATCCAGAATGTAACAATTTAATTAGATCTGCGATCCCATCAATAATATGCCAACCTTAAAAAAAATTAACTTATTAAGAAATTAAAAAGAGCTCTTAGAAGTCCAGGCATGGTAGTGCATACCTTTAATCCCAGCGCTCAGGAGGAAGAGACAGGTGGATCCCTGTGAGTTCTAGGCCAGCCTGGTCTACAAAGTGAGTCCACGACAGGCAAGGCTACACAGAGAAATCCTGCCTGGGGGGAGACACGAGGGAGGGGGTTAAGAGCTCTAAGATCTGTTCTGTGGAGGTCAGCAGACAGCATGGACTAATCCAACCTTTCCTCCAAGCCTCCAATTAAAGTGTTCTAACAACTAAAGGAAATAAAAAAGATATCTTTAGCTAGAAGAAATGGTTTCTGGGGTGTTCAAATAAGTATTCCAGGCCCAGAATTTAGGAGGTAGAGAAGCAAAAGAATTTTGAGTTCTAGGTTTAAATACACACACACACACACACACACACACACACACACACACACACACACA
>OU015747.1:85205307-85224400 GCA_907169655.1 Acomys percivali | reverse complement strand
ACACACACACACACACACACACACACACACACACACACACACACACACACGACATATAGGGGCTGGAGTAGTTAGAGCATTTACTGCTCTTGTTGCACACATGTAGCTCACAACCATCTACTGCTCCAGGTCCTGGGAAGGTAATTCTTCTTTTGACATCCATAGCCTCCTGTACATATGTAATGCACATACACACACATAAACTATATATTGGCTTTTGAGACAGGGTTTCTCTGTTAACATAGCCTTGGCTGTCCTGGACTCCTTTGTAGACCAGGCTGACCTTGCACTCACAGTGATCCGCCTGCCTCTGCCTCCCAAGTGCTGGGATTAAAGGTGTGCGCCACCACACCTGGCTAAGGGCGAGCTTCTTTAAGCAGTAAGTCTCAGAAGCTGAAAACATTTTAGGCCTACATTAGACTGTACAGAGGTTAGAAGCTTCCAGGACTAGGCCTAGGTTAGCAGAAGGAGGAAGTAAGCCTCCCACACACAATTGAGCAAGAGTATAAAAAGTATAGCATATAGCTCTATAAAGTACTTCTATAGCTTTCCAATATTTCTTAGTCAAATCTAGCATTTTAGAGTAGGGTGTAGTTTTTGTTTTTTTTTTTAAACTAGGGATGGGTAGACCAATCAGCATGAATAAAGGCCTAGGTTTAGATCTACTCATGAAGGGGACATTTTTCTTTCAAATTAACTGATTAACTTAGTACTTTTAAGGAAGGTTTAAGTATCATCAGTCACATATTCTGTTCAAAAACATGATCTTCTTTCTTTATTATTTTACCATATAATGTACAACTGCTTTCTTCTTTCTCTTCCTCCTCTTCTTCTTCTTCCTCCTCTCCCCATCACCACTGCTATTACTTCTTCCTCTTCCTCGTCCCACCTACTGCAACTATTTCTTCCTGCCCACCCCCACAGCCCCCTTGGTTTGAGGTTGGCCTTACAAAAACTGGGATTAAAGGTCTTTTTTAATTTTCTTTTTTCTTTTTTGAGACAGGGTTTCTCTGGGTAGTCCTGGCTGGTCTGGAACTCGGATGGCCTTGAACTCAGAAATCCACTTGCCTCTCTCTGTCTTCCAAGTGTTAGGATTAAAGGCATGTGACACCATAGCACACACCTATAATCCAAACTCTTGGGAGGCTGAGCCTTCAGGGCCAGCCTGCACTACAAAGTGAGACCCTGCACACTTTTGTTTTTGTTTTTCAAGACAGGGTTTCTCTGTGTAGCGTTGGCTGTCCTGGACTCACTTTGTACACCAGGCTGTCCTGAACTCATAGAGATCTGCTTGCCTCTGCTTCCCAGAGTGCTGGGATTACAGGTGTGTACCACTGTACCTAGCTGACCTTGCACTGCACACTTTTGATCCCAGTATTGGGAGGCAGAGCAGACAGCTCCACTGTTAAATGTAAATTTAAACTGTTGTGGCTGTACAAGTCTGTAATCCTAACGCTTGGATGAGGGATGGAGAATCAAGAGTTCAAGGTAAACCCAGACTGTATGAGATTCTGTCTCAAAACAAAACAAACAAAAAACTGAAACCCAACCAAACACACAGCTTTGTGAGCCTGGCCCAAGTTACTTTACAACTTTGGATCTACAGGGACTATAAAACTACTTTCCCAGATTGGAGAAATGGCCCAGAGGTTAAGAGCACTGCCTGCTCTTCCAAAGATCCTAAGTTCAGTTCCCAGCAACCACCTCACAACCATCTATAATGAGATCTGATGCCCTCCTCTGGTGAGCAGGTGTACATGCAGACAGAACATTGTACATAATAAATAAATAAATCTTAAAAAAAAAAAACTCAAAAGACTACTTTCCTCACAAAACTACTAAAAATTTGTGAAGACAGCTTAAAATGTTATAAACTCAGGCTGTAATGATAGCTTACTGGTTAGGAGCACTTGACGCTCTTTCAGAGGACCCAAGCTCAATTCTCAATCTTATGTAGTGGCTTACAACCATGCCAAAATCTCATAAACTTATTACTGACCACCACACTAAAGTGTCATATTTTTTGCATTTTTATGTGACTATTGTCTTTACTGGATTACAAGGCTAATGTATTTATTTAAAGTACAATATAACCCAAATGTAACCTAAATGACTTATGCCTTCCTAATTAACAGCAAAGCACGAAGCTAGAAATTTTGCGTTACAAAACAGACATTTGCTGAATCAATTCACATTTCAGTCATTTTTCTTCACAGAAATGTTCAAAGTTATAGAACTACTAAAGACGTGGGCCAGTTGTGTTAAAATGTTAACAAACACAAGTGGCTGAAGAAATACATTTCAAATTAACAACTGTCACACAAACTGGTACACGTAACAGTACATGTACAAAATATAGAAGCAGATGGTTGACTGTACTTCAGCAATAAAACAGGACACTATGGAACAATAATCTAGTGCAACACAAGGGTAAACATGTTGGCATATGTCTGAAACACTGGATTTTATTTTAGAAGAGAGGGAGGAATCATCACCGAATGTGTACTTTTAAAACTGTTAAAAGTTTTTTTAAAAAGTCAACTTGTAATAAAGCAATTATTTCATTTTACAGTCCCCTCCTAGCTCTATCATAAAGGAGTACTCCTCTGTGAAGTTTATGTTTCAGGAACATTCTAAGAAGGCTACTGGGGACATCAGGTGGTTTCTTTGTGGCTTACCGATGACACAGCTTTCTTGACAGCTCACAACTTACTAGACCCAACCGTCTGCCTAGCGGCCAGTCCCAAGCCCATGGGCACACGAAGAATTAAAAGGGTGTCCAAGCTCCCTGAAAAGGGGATCTCAGAGGACCAAGGGGCACCAGGGTGAGGGTCTTGGGGACCTGCCGGCGACAACCCAACTGCCAGGGCCTGCAGGGCGCAGTTTTGGGACCAGGGCCTGGACTGTGCTTCCCACACAGATGCAGAGAGGTGAAGCCGGCGTCCCAAACAAACCTCAGAGGCCCCGAGAAACCCTGGGCCCGGCCGCGGCCTGCAGAGGCTCGGCGTCCAGGTCGGCCGGGTCGCGGAGCAAGCCCGGAGCCTAGCGCCTACTGGTCCCGATCGGAGCCGAGCGGACCCGAACTGACCCGAACAGACCCGAGCTTACTTGACGACGGGGGTCTTAGCTGTCGGCGCCCAGCTCACCCTGGCTCCTCCCGCGGGGCTCACTCGACGCTAAGGAGATCCAAGAAAAAGCTAGAAGCGTTATCCTTTTAGGGCCCTCTCCCCAGTCACCTGCCACGAACACCACGAAGACCGCTCCGCTTCTCTTAGCAGACGCGATGGCCGCCGGAATGGCGCCCTGGAACCACAGCATCGCTCCTCTCTGGCCTAGGCGCTCGCTCGGTGTGTCGTCGTCGCCGCCGCCGCGGTGCCACAGCCCCGCCCTCCTCGTTCTCAGGCCCCGCGGCCCCGGCAACCACCGGCTGGTCCGGCCCCTCGTCCGAGGACCCAGCTCTTAACAGGACCGTACTCCCGACAGCGGCCCCCAGGGGACGCGCGCAGGAGCGTGCTAGGCAGAAAAAGCACGCCCCCTCCCCCGGGTCACGTGACAACACACGTCGTCAGGCCGGGCGCGCGCGCGCGCCGGTGCCTAGTCGGCCAGCTAGAAGTCCGTAGAAGCGCGCGCCCGCGAAGCCTCCGGTTCCTCGTCCAGGAAGCGGAAGTATCAGGAAGGATGACTAACCGCTACGGCACGTCGGCGTCGTCCGCAGCCAGGCTTTCTGGGATTTGTAGTGTGAGGAAGCGTAAACTTTTTTTTTTTTTTTTTAAACAAACAGTGTTCTGCCTGCATGTATGCCTGCATACCAGAAGAGGTTATGAGATCACATTATAGATGTGTTGTAAACCACCATGTGGGTGCTGGGAATTGAACTCAGGACCTCTGGAAGAGCAGTCAGTGCTCTTAACCACTGAGCCATCTTTCTAGCTCCCCATAAACTGTAGTTTTAAGAGGACAATAGTGAGCACAACTCTATAAGAATAAATGCTAGATAGCGAGTTGTTATCACTTTCTGACTTGTGGAAGCAATCTGTTCCACAAAGAAATAAACATAAGCTTTACGGGAGTGGGGAAGGGAAGAGAGACAGGGCCAGAAGGAAGGCGAGGAGGAGGGAGGGAAGAGCTAACCTGAATGTGGTGACACCATCCATACTGTCTGGACCACCAGACTGTATGGACTCTATTTTCCAGAACTAATAGTTGATTTTTCACTTCAATTTTGGGTGAACTTGATTTTTTTTCTTTCCTCCACCTGACTGACTCTCCATTGTTAGGAAGAATCCAGTGTCTTATGTGTGCAAGGCAAATCCTCTGCTACACCTGCAGCCACGGTAGGGTTTTGTGTTTTCACAATAAAGAAATGGTAAGTAAAGTACATGATTTAAACATTCTACAATGAAAAAAAGAAAAAAATAAACATTCTACAATGTGTTCATGCATTGAAACACACATGGGAACCCACTGATATGTCCAACTATGCTTTTATGTATCAGTTAAAAATAATTTAGGTGCTGGGTGGTGGTGCACGCCTGTAATCCCAGCACTGGGGAGGCAGTGTCAGGCAGATCTCTGTGATTCTGAGGCCAGACTGGTCTATACTGCAAATTCCAGGACAGCTAGGGCTACTCACACAGAGAGTGCTGTCTCAAAAAGAAAAGAAAAAACGAACAACAAAACAAACAAACAAACAAAAAACAAAAACAAGCCGGGCGGTGGTGGCACACGCCTTTAAAACCAGCACTTGGGAGGCAGTGGCGGGCAGATCTCTGAGTTCGAAGCCAGCCTGGTGTACAGAGTGACTTCCAGGACAGCCAAAGCTACACAGAGAAACCCTGTCTCGAAAAACCAAAACCAAACCAAACAAACAAACAAACAAAAATCGTCTCAAGATGTAACTAAGTGGTAGAATACAAGCCTAGCATGTATATGAAGCTCTGGGTTCCATCCCCAGGATGGCATGACATGGATGGGGTGGCAAACAACTATAACCCCAGCTCTTGGGGAGGTTGAGGCAAGAGGATCACAAGTTTAAAGGTTATTCTTGGCTATATTGTAAGTCTGATGAAGGCCACTAGGAATACATGAAAAAATATTTTGCCTTAACATAAAGTTCCATGACTTACTTGAAACACAGCATTTTGTGTGTGTGTGTCCTGTATGCACAGATTTATATTTTTTGTTTGTTTTTAAAGATAAGAGTGTATGGGAGCTGGAGAGATGGCTCAAAGGTTAAGAGCACTGCCTGTTCTTCCAAAGACCCTGAGATCAATTTCCATCAACCACATGGTGACTCATCTTTAATGAGATCTGGTGCTGTCTTCTGACATGTAGGCATACACCTGGAAGAATACTGTATATATAATAAATAAATTAAAAAAGAGAGATAGAGTGTATGTAGTTGTGGATTTCCTGCGTGGAACTCATTTTGTACACCAAGCTGGCTGTAAGCTCACAGATACCTTCTTGGCTATGCCTCCCAAGTGCTGGGATTAATACTTTGTATGAAAATCATATAAAAATATTTTTTTCCTTGAGATGTAAAGAAAGTTGTCTATATGGCGTAAATTCAACTTGCCTATAGTCCAGTCAGAAAATAATTTTGATAACTATGTAAGGTTTGTGGATGCATGTGAAATCAAAATGGAAGAAAAAACATTTGCACACATTCCCACCTATATTTAATAAAGTCATTTTTTTCTCATCATGTCAACTACTTTGACATTCCACTTCTGCTTCAAAGGCAGATAGATACAAGTGAATATTATAAAGTAGCAAGGTGTGGGGCAATAGCAAGTAGTTAAGCCTGTAGTTGAAAACAGCCAGCCCAGTTCATGAATGCCTCTATTTATTATTGGCATAACCCTGGACAAATTTCCTAACCTTTCTGACAGTTCAGTTGCCTCGCTAGTCAATTGGAGCCATGAGGGAACCTGCCCTTTGGGCTATGTGATCACACAGTGTTTAGCAAGTACTTTGTACTTAAGTGGTAATTAAATGCTTTACGGATGTTAGCTATTGTTTCTGAGTTCCCACCTAAATCATGTTTTAAGAAAACGATGCTGGCATTTTTCAGAATTCAAAGCCTTTGTTTTGCTGGATCAGTCCTAAATTTAATCACTGAACTAATATCTGCGGAGGTATTAGTAAACAAAAGCCACAGACAGTCTCTGTCTCAAGGATTACATTCCTCCAGTGAGTAGCAAAACATTAAGCAATGAATTGGCCAATTACTCTTGTGATTGCCACTGTAATAAATGCCAGAGGAGAGGACTTACAAGATATTACTAATTTACACTAAGTCATTAATTATAGCTTACCAGAAATGACCTCATGCAGGGTTGAACGAGAACTCTGGAGAAGCTGGCTACTTAGACGTATGGACCTGAAGAGCTCTATGTTCAAAGGCACACATTCCTCTTGCACAGGGTTTGAGTTCAGTACTACCTAAATTAGGTGCCTCATACCATCTGTAACCCCAGTTGCAGGGGAATCTCAACCTCCTTTGTCCTCTGTGGACATCTGCATGCACGTGCACACAACACACACACACACACACACACACACACACACACACTGTGGAGACCAGAGGTATTTCAGCTGACCTTCCTAGGAGCCATTTACATTATTTGTTGGGGATAGGGTCTCTTGCTAAGTAGACAAGGCTGGCTAACCAGCAAGGTCTGGGGATCTGCCTCTCTCCACCTCTCCAATGCTGGGATCACTAGTTTGGTTTTTCCTTTGTATTATTGTTGTTGTTGTTGTTGTTGTTGTTGTTGTAGTAGTAGTAGTATTTTTTTAAATGGGTTCTGGGGATCAAATTCAGGTCATTATGCTTGTACAGAAAAAAAATGCTTTACCCAGCTGGGCTGTGGTGGTGTACACCTCAAAGGTGTACATCTTTAATCCTAGCATTCGGGAGGCAGAGGCCAGGCAGGACTACAGAGCTTGTTGTGGGGCACCTACAAGAAACCCTGTCTCAACAAAAACAAAACAAAAAAACAAACACACAAACAAAAAAGCACCCTCCACCACAAACCAACACCACCACAAAATAAAAAACCACCCCACTGTACAGACTGTCTCCCCAGTCTGCTAAAGGTGCATCTTCTCCTTCCCTCCCACTCCCCGCAGATGAACGCAACAGAACAGGGAGAGGAGGTGTTGCGGCAAGGGGCTCTGCTCCACACAGTCATTTAAGAACTCAGGACTTTCCTACTTCTGAACCGTCCTGTAACTGTCTACTAGATGTCTATCTGCAAACTGCAACTTCTCCAGATGGCCTTGTGAGCAATGTAGACACAATCTCCATGGGTTTCAGATTCTGCACGAAGACCCTGTAGTGGTGCTGGTAATGACTAGTTTCCACCTCCACTGTTACCAGAGAAGCTTGGAAGAGGCCCGCCGATGGCACTGGAACGGAGTCTGATTGGCGGTGTGCCAGCATTTAGAGGCCAAACTCTATCTCAGTAGAAAACAAAACAATCTCTGACACAGGCTAGGAGAAGTTCAGTTTCAAGCCGATAACACTGTATAGGAGCAATGCCATGCATGGGGGACACAGTATGGTACAGTTTGACGAGGGCCTCAGCAGGGACAGGGCAAATACAAGACCAAGGACAGGGAAGCCAAGTGTGGTGGTGCATGTCTGTAACACCCACACTTGGGACGTAGAGACAGGACGGTCAGGAGTATAGTCATGCTTGATTACATGCACCAGAACACACGTGATGGAGAACTGAGTTGTCCTCTGACAAGTTGATCGTCACCTCAAATAATGTAATTTTTGGAAAGCTCTGGGCTAGGATGTACGGATACATCAAAGGTGCTCTACAGTTGAAGATGACTTGAATTTCTGATCCTCTTAACTTCACCTCCTAAGGGCTGGGATTAAGAGGTAGGTGTTATCACACCTCGCTTTTATTAAGTGCTGTTGATGGAACCCAGGATTTCATGCATGCTGGGCAAGCTGCTCTCTACCAAATAAACTACACCTCCAGCAGCCCCCAGTCCCAGTCTCACTCCTCTTGAACTCTAGGGTCAATAGGAAGTAATACAGAGCAATGCAGAACACAAGCTCTAAAGTACTTGGACAGCTGTGCTTGTATTAGAGATGGCAATGAGGTGACTTACAGGAGGGCGGCACAAGGGTGTGGGCACTCTGTATAAAGGGACGATTACTGGGAGTGACAGAGCAGGACGGTACAAGGTTTTACTGTAAGTCATGTGTTCAGGATGGTGCTAACTTAAAAGACAATTTGCTTTTTAATGAAAGTTTTCATATATTTTTAGAATATGGGTGATGAAAGCCATAGGAAGTGAAACCAGAGAGCATCACATATGAACAAATCCAAGGATGTTACATAACATGGGAAAAACTGACTTCTATTGTTCTAACTATGACACATGGCTAGCTGCATGTCTAATGACTTTATTTTTTGAGGCAGTCTCATGAGGAACTACACAGCAGAGGATGACCTTAATTCTGGACCTCTGTGCCTTCACCTCCTGAGTGCTAGAACTACAAGTGCATACTATTTTGACCACATTTACATTTAATTTCCTTAAGCTTCATTGAAATATAGCTTAGTGATATATACATCAAGGATTATTTTTTAAATTACATTTGCTTCTTCAGTGTGTGTGTGCATATATTGTAATATGGGGGGGGCATGCCTGCCTTTATATAAAGGGGAGGCCAGAGGAAGTTTGTTCTCTCCTAACTATGTGGTTTCTGAGTTGCGAACTCAGGAGTCAGGCATGGTGGCGGGTGCCTTTAACTGATGAGCCATCTTGTGGTCCAGGATTATTACCAGTTTATTGCTGTTATTTGAGACAAGAGTCTTACACGTAGAACTTTTAAGCATCGTAATGGCCATCTCCTGAGTGCTGGGATCATAAGCCTGAGCCACCATGCCTGGCTTGAATTATTTTGAGGCTCAAGGTTAGAGGTTTCCACCTGTCCAGTGTTCACCCTTTTGCTTTGTGATCCCTGTAATTCAGTTTTCCTGAGGATGGTTGCTCTCAGTCTATGGAGGCTTTCTGGATAATACCTTTATCCCTGTCTTCAGAAAGCATATGAGCAAACTTTTTTTTTTTTTTTTTTTTTTTTAAAGCCAGCATAGTAGACCTGACCTAAGGCAGACCAGCTAGCAACAATTTCAGGTTGGTGGTCCAGGGTCCATGTAGCCCAGGAGCACTTGCAACCTGTGAAAGACGACCTTCTGATTCTTCTGTTTCCACCTCTAATGCTGAGATTTGAAGTGTGTACCATTATACCTGGTTACTGCCATGGGGATCAAACCTAGGGCTTTCTGAATGTTAAGACAAGCATTGTGCCAACTGAACTACATCATCAATCCAGAGGACATTCACGGGGGTGGAGGAGGGGCATGGGGGGGGGGGAAGGGCGAGTGCATAGGGAGGAGGATGAGTATGTGTAGAGGTCAGAGGGCAACTTGCAAGAGTCAGTTTTCTCCTTCTACCACATGGATCCTGGAAACTGAACTCTTGCCTCAAACTCCCAAGTACTTGTACTAACAAGTAAATTTGTTAAGGAACAGGAGAACTGAAACTTTCCTTAGCTAATTTATTTTTTATTGTTTTTCAAGATAGGGTTTTTCTGTGTAGCTTTAGCTGTCCTGGACTCACTCTGTATACCAGGCTGGCTTCAAACTCACAGAGATCCACCTGCCTCTGCGTCCTGAAGGAGAGATCAGATCCCATTTTGTTGTCAGCTATGATGCTAATTATTTTCTCTTACTGCTTCTGTCACCAAGGGCAAACACACTGTGGTCACAGGACAGCTCTGAGCAGTGGGTTCTCGCCTCCCTTCACTGGCCTCTAGGGATTGATATGCCAGTACTTTCACCTGATGAGCCACCTTACCAGCCCCTCAAGATGCTTCTAATTAAAAAAAGACAAAGTGGGTCTACATTTGTAAACATTTATTCTCTTGAACTGAAAAAGGCTTGCATCAGCACATTGTACAGCCTTGCAAAATTACACAGAAATTGAAAATAAAGTTCCTTGTTCATAAGTGCAATGAATCTTTGATGTCCAGTAATCCGCTGCAAACAATGAAAACAAAATTTAAACCACTTAAGAAGTTTTCAGCACTCGTCAAGGGCATTTCCTCAAGAGACAGAAGAGCCAGTGAGGAGAATGCAGATGAGTGGCATTTAGTTACTGGAAGGACACTTAAAAAAAAGTGGAATAATTTTCCTGCCTAGGATGATTCCTATTTCTTTTTAACCTAAGTGGTTTGATTAAGAGGCATTGAGAACATAATTTACCTTACACTTAACAGCCATACTACCTAAATGAAGAAGGAAGGACCCTGTCGGGGAGTTCTGGATTTCCTGGAAATTCTGTGTTTAGCAGTGGAGGAGTAATTGTTTATTTATGGGTCTCCTTAGCACCCTCAGCACCCCCCAAAAGGATAGTTTTGACATGGTTTTAACTTGTTATTCCACTCCTGTATTCTTTTTCTCCCAAAGTCTGAGCTGGTTCATACTGTGCTGGCTGCAAAAAGAAATACAGGTTGCAACTGGTTATAATCACTTTGAAGAATAATTTGCTGTACAATAGAGCTTTGGATCTGATACAAGAATTCAGAAATATAAAACAAAATAACTATAAAAGTTAGGAGGCATCTGAACAGCATTTCCTTAGAAAAAGCTGCTAACTCTGTGTCATTCCTGTGTGGATTCCTATAGTCACTGGGGTGAAATGTCTGTCTCCCCCTCCCTTTTCTGGGTTCCTGGGCTTTCTTCCAACAGCTGTAACATTGGCCACACATCTCAGGAGTCTCTACATGAACACACGCTCCACTTCACAAGCCAATCAGATGGGAACGGGCAGGGAATTATAGAGTAAGGGGTCCAAAGGTAGCGGCTGGTTTACTGAGAACTTGCCCTTTCCAAAATGTGGAAGTCGTAGTGCTTCTTGCTCATTCTCAGCTTAAACTTGTTCACTGAATGGATCTGCTTCTTCAGTGCACTCTGTGCGGCTGAAATGGAGGGGAACGTGGCTAGGACAGTGTACGTAGAGGCCAGGTCACTGGGTTTAGAGCGCTCGGGATTGACTGTGCTATCCCCACTGCCACAGCAGAGAGGATGACGACGTAGCTGGGGCTGAGACTGGGGGTCCCGGAGCCATCGGATCTTGGCGCCAATTTTAAAGAGTTCCCCAAAAAGCTTCTCAGCTTCCATCCGAGTTATTCCATCTGGCAGTTCTGTGATTTCCAGGACCTTGCCAACAACTAGCATGGAAAAAGTGAGAGAGTTAATCCATACCTATCACAGACAAGTAGGAAAAGATGGCACAGGAAACCATGGTCTGGCACTACTCAAACTCACAAAATTCTGTTACTCTTTCAAATCATCCCAGTTCAGCACGAAGTGCTAAGTGACTAATCTCGGTCTTCTCTCATAGTCATGGACTAAGCAGGGGCTTCCTCTAGACCAGGCCATCTTGGGCAAACCTTTTCTGACTTTCCAATGTGGAATAATGATAGCAGCACCCACCCTCACCACCCACGGCTGTCTGAGGTAGAAAGACAACTGCTTCTTCACTGACTGTCTCCCACTGTGAGATGAGCCTTTTTTCTTACCTGCTCCTTACAGACACAGCTCTTCCCTGTGGCCCTCCTGACTGCTCCTAGAGCTGCCTGCCAAGGCCTTACTGTGTGTGCCCTCACATAATCTCCAAGAACCTGAGGGTGCAGGGGAATTTCTAAGAACTCTTGTTTTTCAGGAACTCTAGAAGAAGGGAGGCCAGTCTGTGGTATTGTAGAATGAGTGTTCACACCTCCGTCTGTAGACATACCTGCCTCTCCGGCTCCAAGATCTGTGGATGCAGCTTTCTTAGCTTGTCTACGTCCCCGGTTGCCATGCCTGCCGCCAGACTGGCCCTAGGAAACCAGGAGTAGGTGCAAGCTAAGTTGTGATATTTGAAAACATAGCACCTAAACAAACTTTGGGCTTTGTACTTGAGCATAAATTAAACCGTTCTCAGGCTGGATTCTGCCTTGTGCATTGGGCCTCTGCTGTTCACTGAGACTTCCCCCACAGACTGTCATAAGCAGTGCTGCTGTGTCTGCAGCTACCCTCGTCTTCTGTATCAGGAGCGAAGCAACACTCAGCTGACTGGCTGCCACCCTGTCCCCGTTCTTTCCTGCACTGGTCTAGTGCTAATAAGTATCAGCAGCTGGCTGAGGTTTTCACAGAACTCAGCCAGTGCAGACAGCTGGCTCCAGTACCTCTGACATCCTCGGAAAGAGTTATGGTGTTCAGCAACAAAGCCTGTGGAGTAGGAACTGCCTGTCATACCTGTTGGTGTGGAATGTGTCCATGCAGAAGAGCAGGAGGGTTGTACTGCAGGGGTTGGCCAAGCATCGGATACCTGCCATCTCCTGAAAGTCATTAAAAACACTTTTCATGGTTCGTTCCCTCTTCTTGGCTGTAATGTACTTACCAGAGTTTGCTAAACTGTTCAGAAAGAAGGTAAACACAGAAAACATGTTTGGTGGGAAACAAGTATAGTAATAAATGTATTTTAACTTTTTGTGTGTTTGTATGTGTGTACAAGCAAAATAAATTGTGGTGGCTATGTGGAAGCCAGTGGAATTAGCTTCTCCTTCTACCATGTGGGTCCTGGGGATTGAACTTAGGGTCATTAGAATTGGTGGCAAGTTCCTTAAACTGCTGAGCCATCATATCTAAAAACCAGGCTGGCCTCGAACTCAGAGATTTGCCTGCCTCTGTCTTCCTAGCACTAGGATTAAAAGCATATGTCACCACTGCCTGGTTTACTCTTTTTTTTTTTTTTTAAATGGAAAAAGTTCCTTAACTTCTTCCTCAGGTCAGTGTGAACTTGTGTAGGTGAAGGACTGCCAACAGGATTGTGAAAGAGGGTTGAGTGATAGGGATGCGATGGAGAAACTGCACTGTAATATTTGAAACTATGCATTACTTTAAAAAAAGTTTTTTTTTCCTAGGGTTTTACTAACTATGTAGCTCTGGCTGGCCTTAAGCTTAAGAGATGACATTAAAGGTATACACCACAAATGGCCAACTTATTTTTAGTTCTGGGTATGTCTCTGTGCACATGAGTGCAGGTGGCTGAGGGGGCTCTATTCCCTAGAGACAGACTCAGAGGTGATTATGAGCTGCCCAATTTGGGTGCTGGGAACCAAAGCCAGCACCTCAACAAGGGCAGTATTCACTCTGAACCAAGGAGCCACCTCTCTAGCCCCATCATTTACTTAAAAACAAAGTCCATCGATTTATTTATTTATTATTTACTGAGTGTGTGGGCATGCACTTTTATTTTTTTAACAAGTGTGGAGATAGAGGAGAGGACAATCTGAAGGAGTCAGTTCTTTCCTTCCACCATGTGGATTCTGGGACTCAAACTAAGCTTGTCAGGTTTGGCAGAAACTCAAGTTTCCTTATAAACGAGCCATTTTGCTATAATTGTAATTGTGTGCGTGTGTATCTCTATGAGTGGGTATATGTACTCCCAGGAGGTCAGACGTGCTGGATTCCCTTGGAATTGGAATCATAGGCAGTTGTGAACTATTTGATTTGAATGTTTGGAACCAAACTAAGATATTCTGGAAGAGCAATCTGTGATTTAACCATTGAGACATCTTTCCATTTATGTTTCACTCACACCAGTGTATTATTTATTATCAAATAAAATTTAAGCCAAGTGTGGTTATACACACCTTTAACCTCAACATTTGGGGAGGCAGAGACAAGCTGATCGTTGGGAGTTCAATGGAAGCATACAAAAACAATTAAAAAACAAAACAAAACAAAACCAAGGGCTGGTAGGTCTGGAGAGATGGCTCAGGGATTAAGAGCACTGGCTTCTGTTTGAGGATCCAGGTTTAATTCCCAGCTCCCAACTATCTGTCACTCCAATTCCAGGGAATGACACTCTCATATAGGCATATAAAGCTGGCAAAACACGAATGCACAATAAATAAAATAAAAACAAAAAACAGAGGCTAGAGAGATGACTCAGCAGTTAACAGGACAGGGCTAGCTGCTTTTCCAGAGGGCCTAGGTTCTATCACCAGCACCCACATGTTGGCTCACACCCATCTCTAACTCCAGTACCAAGGGATCCCACTCCCTCTTCTGGCCTTCCTACTTACCACAGATATATGTGGTACATAGACATACATATAGGCAAAACACCCATACACATGAAATAGTATTAAATATATAAATTGACAAGTATTAAATATATAAATTTACAAATGTACTTACAAGATACATTAAGTCCATAACCATGCTCATAAAATATTAATAATAATGGATATGTTTCTAAAAAAGGTTTTAATAGGGTAGAAAATACAAATCATCCTATCATTCTGATATTATTGGTGTGCATACTTTAAGTTTTTGTTGTATTACACAAGTGTGCTCATTCTTATTGTGTGTAAAACTTTTAAAAGTGAGATAGAATTAACATATAATAAAAATGGATACTTGAAGTGTTGTGCTTGATGAATTCAGACAGTAGTAAGTCTATGTAACCATGACTACAAAGAGAGCAAAGGATACCTGCATTCTTCAAAGAACTTCCCTCTATTTCCCTACCACTTGCTTCTCCATCTCATTCCCACCTACAGATTAGATGAACTTGCTGTAGACAGGGTTTCTCTGTGTAGCCTTGGCTTTGTACAACAGACTGGCCTTGAACTCACTGCCTCTGCTTCTGGGGTGCTGGGATTAAAGGCGTGCACTACTACACCCAGCTTAGGTTTTTGTTTAAAAAATAATTAAATTTATATATGTAGCTTGCTTTGTTCACTTATTTGTTTTAAAAAAGATACTGACTTGCTGTGTACTCCAGGAGACCCATGATTTTGTTTAAGTAGTATTTTTATATACATAATACATTTTGGGTGATATGTAATTGAGTCATGTCCAGTTTGGTCTATCATAAAATTAAGTTTCTGTAAATGGTCTCTCTCTCTTTTTTTTTTTTAAAGTTTTTTGAGACAGGGTTTTTCTATGTAGCCTTGGCTGTCCTGGACTCGCTTTGTAGATTAGGCTGGCCTCGAACTCACAGTGATCCACATGCTTCTTCCTCTAGAGTGCTTTGATTAAAGGCATGCACTTGAATGAGACTGTGAATACAATTCATTTTCCTTCTAGCTAAGGGTGGAACAGCTGGGCGTGGCAAGAGACTAACAAGAATCCTCCTCCACTTTCTCCAAAGAGCCTTTATTCTTTTACACCCTCACCACCAATGTGAAAACACTTGCTTCTCTTTATCTTCAACTTTTGGTGTTGACAGCCTTTTTTGTCATAGTTAATCTAGTGGACATAAAATAATAACTCATTCTTGTTTTAATATAAAATTACTGTAGTTATTATGTTGATGGGTATATTGGCTTTTGAAATGTCTGAACAACCTGTTTTACAAAAGCATATTGTGAATGTCTCATTCCTTTTTAGAAAAAAATGATGTGCATATATGTGTCTGAATCTATGCTATGAGTGCGTGCCTGTAGAGGCCAGAAGAGGGTGTTGGATACTGTGGAACTGGAGGTATGGGTGGCTATGAGGCACCTATTGTGGGTGCTAGGAAATGAACTCAGTGTCTTCTGTATACACATGTGCCTCCTCTCCAGCCCCATAATTTATTCTTTAAATTATGTCTCTGGGAACTAGAGCACAGAGGGTTCAGTGGTTAAGAGCATTTGTTGCTTTTCTAGAGTTTGGTTCCCAACACCTGTGACAGGCAGCTCAAACCATCTGTAGCTCCAGCTCTAGGGACTCTTGACACCTCTGGTTTCTGATTACCTGTACTCACACGCACAAACCCACACACAAACACATACATTATTTATACATTATTTAAAACAAAACAATTTTTTCTTGTTGTTTTCTTTTTGGTTTTTCAAGATAGGGATTCTCTGTGTAGCTTTGGTTGTCCTGAACCTCAATCTATAGACCAGGCTGGCTTTGAACTCAGAGATCCGCCTACTTCTGCCTCCCAAGGGCTGGGATTAAGAATTTTTCTTCCACAAAAATGAAGTTTTAAAGCATGACTCTAATATAGAAGCAGAATACCAAATTGCCAAAACTATAGTGTATCTATTTCTTTCTGATGGACATTTAGGTTATTTCTCTTTTCTTTTCCTCCTTCTTCTCCTCTTTGGTTAGAGGTAAATGAATGATTTCCATAGGATTTTATAATTATCCACATACTTATCTGTTCCTCTAAGTAGATTGAGGCACAGTGACAACAGGAATTTTCTTTATTTACAGAGCAAGGACACAGAAACTTTGTATAAATGCTTACTGAATCTATTTCTTTTCTCTTTCTTTCTTTTTTTATTCCTTTGGTTTTTTGAGACAGAGTTTCTCTGTGTAGCCTTGGCTGTCCTGGACTCACTTTGTAGACCAGGATGGTCTTGAACTCACAGAAATCTGCTTGCCTCTGCCTCTGGAGTGCTGAGATTGAAGACGTGTACCACCACAGCCAGCTGAATCTATTTCTTAATAAATAAACTATAAACACAGAACAAATATTAAACATTGTGTACTGCTACTATGAAAGCATGTATTATAATTCAAATTTCTAATTAAGCATTAGTAGCAAGCCTGACAACATAAGTTTGATCCCTGGAACTAACATGGTAGAAGGAGAGAACCAATTCCTGCAAGCTGTCCCCTGACCTTCACACGTATGTACACACTCATACAAAATAAATAAATGTATGCAGTTGCACAGAGAAGAGTGACGGGTGTCATCAGGATTACTTACAGTTCTCTGAAACTATGACCAGTTTCATGAACACTTACCCTGCCCAGGAACAAAAGGTCTAGCAAACTGGGACATGATGGAAAGCGGTGGTCCCGAGGGCCGGATGGTCTTTAGAGTGGACAGCTGAGCTGGTGCCGGTGACTGCACTGGTGAAATGATGGGGCTGCTGAGCTGAGGGCTGTGCTGCAATCACAGTAGAGAGGAAATTAGGTCACACCTGGAGCAGGCTGTTGGAAAATTTCATTCTGGACAAAAGTTTTTATTCATTGAATTACAAATTGATATAAGAAGTTAAGTCATTCTGAAATGAATAATGCATTCACACATCATTACTATAAAAATGAAAATAGACGGTATTTTTGAAATCTACTTTGTAAATTTGCATTTATGTTGCTGCTTTTTTTGTTTTTGTTTTTTTTGTTTTTTTGAGACAGGGTGTCTCTGTGTAGCCTTGGCTGTCCTGGAATCGTTTTGTAGACCAGGCTGGCCTGGAACTCACTTCGATCTGCCTGCCTCTGCCTCCAAAACGCTGGGATTAAAGGTGTGCACCACCACACCCAGCACAATGTTGCTGATTGTGCAAGAAGAATATACACCTATCTCATTCCTTTCTAAATTAAATGTTTACAAAATTTCATTTCAAAATAATTTAATCCTTGGAAAATAGTCACAAATATGATGCAAAGGATTCCCAAGTTTCCTAAACAGTGCTAATATTTATTTTTCTTTGGGGCAGTCTTACTGTGTAGGCCCCTGGATGGCCTCAAATTCACTGCCGGTCTTCTCAATTCTGGGTATGATGGTACATGACTGGAAACCCAGGCCACAACATTCTCTAATACAAATCACAGGACCATTAAAACTAAGCCATCAATAATACAACGCTATGACCCAAACTAAAGAGTTCTTCAGATTTTGACAACTGTTCCAATAGCGTCCTTTGTAACAGAAGAGAGGCAGTAACCCCCTTTATTTCTAGAATGTAGACTAGACTCAAAACTGCTCCGAGCTAGAGCTACTGTGGTGTTTCAGCACTCTGATCTGGTACAACTTCTTTTTCAGATTCTGATACCTTAGAAGACCCATTTCTAAAGGTAATTTTGAAGATCAGTTATTTTCAATATTGTTTCACATTGTGCCTGGCCTGCTGTACCATTTTTTTACTGGATAAAATTCCAAAAATGGATTTGTATCAGGCTTTGTACCTTGTCTGTTTTGAAAAATGGGAAAATGTCATCAATTGACTTTCCAAAAAGTGCTGTACCAATTTTTACTACAACCCACAAACTCTTTACGAGAACTTGTAACGAGGCATGTTTGCCAGAATATTAAGTTATGTCTCACTGATCTTTCCCAATATGAAATAGTAAGCACTTGCAGGTAGCCACACATGTGTGCGCATATGCATGTGCGCGCAAACACACACACACAGCAAGCTGCCAAATCAAATAAACAGTTTTATTGTTTAACAAACTATTTATAGTTTGTTTGCAAATCTATACATAAATGGCTTTTTCAGTTATGATTTTATTGCATAATGAAAATATTCTTCTCCTACTTTATCTTTTAAAAAGTCCTAACACGGGGCTGGAAAATGGCTCAGCAGTTAAGAATATTTGGTGTTCTTGTAGAAGACCCAGGTTTAATTCTCAGTACCCACTGGTTTACATCTGTAGTTCTAGGGAATACAATATCTTTCTCTGACCCATGTGGTGTACACACAAACATGCCAGCAAAACACTCATAATACTCATACACATAAAATCAAATAAATAAATAAAATTAAAAGAAGAAAACAGTCTATCTAGGTGTTACGTGTGTGATTTTAGCACTTTGGAGGCAAAGGCAAAAAAATTCAAGGCTAGCCTGGCATGCACTGTGAGTTCCAGGCCAGTTACTACACAGCAACAACCTGTTTCAAAACAAATAAAGGGTATTATAAGAGAGAAAGATCAAGTCATATATAAAAGCAGGCCCATCAGAATGGTCCCTGATCTACGGAGGAACACTTTACTCTGAAGAGAAGATTAATATAGCCGAGATGGCACAAGTAATAAATAAGCATTTGCAGAACAGCTGTATTGAAAGAGGTCTAAGAAAATACCACTACATGCCGGGAGTGGTGGCGCACGCCTTTAATCCCAGCACTCAGGAGGCAGAGGCAGGTGGATTGCTGTGAGTTCGAGGCCAGACTGGTCTACAAGACTTAGACTATACAGGGAAACCCTGTCTTGAAAAAGAAAGAAAGAAAGAAAGAAAGAAAGAAAGAAAGAAAGAAAGAAAGAAAGAAAGAAAGAAA
>OU015747.1:85185131-85205297 GCA_907169655.1 Acomys percivali | reverse complement strand
AAAGAAAGAAAGAAAGAAAGAAAGAAAGAAAGAAAGAAAGAAAGAAAATATCACTACAACAAAATAACAGGAATTAATAAATACTGTTCAATAATAACTTTCAGTATCTGTGGCAAGTGGCATCCAGAAGAGGGTGAGGGAGATGGAGTCATCAACCCATGACACAGACTCAGAAGACAGATCGCTTTATTGCACAGCAACAAGCATTTTATACAGCCTTTGGAGCAATGAGGAGTTGACACAAGCTCTGGGGTAGCCAACCATCCCACTGTAACTATGGGGAGGTGCCAGGCCTGCTGTGCAGACCCAGGAAGCAGCCACCACCCTTTCCGGGCCCATTCTGCTGCTCTACTAGTTTACTGGGATCCTCTGTGTCACATGGTATGCCAGCTGTCATGGGCACTTGTGCTATAGAGCAGTACAGAAACCTCACTCACTGTCTACCAGCCCTCACTCAGGGCCCAAAGCACCTACAAGTATCTATTTATATTCATTTGTTCATTGATTTATTCATTCATTCTGGTTTTCCAAGACAGTGTTCCTCTGTGTAATAGCTCTGCCCTAGAACTCGCTATGCAGACCACGCTGGCCTCAAACTAATAGGGAGCCTCCTGCTCTGCCTCCTAAGTGCTGGGATAAAAGGCAGATGCCACCACCTCCCTCTCAGTTTCAGTGGTATCAATCCCCCAAGAAAAGAGACACAGACTAACAGACTGGATTAAAAAAACAGGACCCATTTTTTGCCTGTCTCCAAGAAATACACCTCACCATCAACAACAGACCCAAACTTAGGGTGAAGGACGGAACTAAGATGCAAGAAGGTGTAGCTATTCTAATATCTGCCGAAGTAGACTTCAAATCATAATTAGTAGGGAAGGACTTTTACAGCTATCACAGGAAAGACCCACCAGAAGATATGACAATTATAAACATTTATGCACCTGATTTCATAAAAGAGATATTAGATCCAAGCCTCATACTGATCCCAACACAGCAATAGCAACTTAATACCTGATACTCAGCAATAGACAGACCATCACAGATCAAATGCATTTACAAAGCTTCCATCCAGACACTAAAACATAGTTTCTGTTCAGCAGCCAGTGTAACTTTCTCCAAAATTGGCCACGTATTAGGATACAAAACAGGACCTTTGGAAGTTTGAACAGACAGTATTCTTAACCTCTGAGCCATCTTTCCAGCCCTTATATTGCTTTCTTGATTTCTCCCTTAACCCAGCTTTCATTCACTAGTGAGTTATGTTTCCATCAGTTTCTATTGCTTTTGATACCCAGCTTCATTCAGTTATTTCAGTTTTCCTAAACTTTTGAGACTTAAGTTCAATTCCCAGCAAATGCATGGTAGCTCACAATCATCTATACTGAGATCTGGTGCTCTTTTCTGGAGTGCAGGTGTACATGCATTCTTACTAAATAAATCTTTTAAAAAAGGGCAATTAAAAAAGTTCAATAATAGAATGAAAATGAGAATACAGCATATCAAAATATATGGGACATAATAAAAACAGCTCCAAGAAAGAAATTTATAGCCCTCAGTGCTCATATCAAGAAGTCTTGAGAGGGGGTTGGAGAGATGGCTCAGAGGTTAAGAGCAGTGACTGCTCTTCCAGATGTCCTCAGTTCAATTCTCAGCAACTACGTGTGGCTCACAACTATCTATGATGTGATCTAAAGCCCTCTTCTGGTATGCAGACAGAGCAGTGTATGCATAATAAATAAATCTTAAAAAAAAAAAAAAAGAAGTCTTGAGAGATCTCATATTAAATATGAGCCTAAAGGGCTTGCACACACACACACACACACAAACAACAACAACAACAAAAACCAAGAACACCATCCAAAAAGAATAACAGGGCATTGAAGAGCTAGCCCAGCAGGTAAGAACACTGCTGTTCTGGCATAGGACCCAGGTTTGGAATATACACAAGAACAATAATTAAAGAATTTGAGGATATGTATTTGAAAGGGAGTGAAAGGAACATGGAAGTAGAGCTGGAGGGATGGAAATGAAGTAGATGGAAAAAATGTTAGAAACAAACAAACAAACAAACAAACAAAAACCCAAACAAACAAAACAGGGGCCAGTTCTGCAGATCAAAAGGATATCCAAGCACCCCGGTGGGGATCCAGTATTGATAGACTAGCAGAAACCAGAGGTCTCGAACCAGACCAGTGACTCATAATAAACATTTGCAAGTAAAGAAGCACAGGCGAAAGGGTCTACAGCGTGATACACTGTCACACACTGGAGCTTCTACAACAAAGTATCTCCCGCTCCTTGTGGGGAGGGGAGGTTTCAAGGGTGGAGGGCTGGCATAAAGGGATAGGGAGATGAGTGGGAATGGGGTACATGATGTAAAATTCACAAATAATTAATAAAAAGTAAACAAACGAAACACCAAAACTGAAACAGGTCAGAGAGGTGGTGCAGCAATGAACAGCACCAGCTGCTCTTCCAGAGAGTCTGCATTTGATTTCCAACACCCATATGATGACTCACAATCATCTGCACTCCAGTTTTTTAGGTGACAATCTTCTGGCTTCCAAGGGCACCAGGCATGCAGGTGCACAGACATGAATACACATAAACAA
Source organism: Acomys percivali (assembly GCA_907169655.1). Classification (NCBI taxonomy): domain Eukaryota; kingdom Metazoa; phylum Chordata; class Mammalia; order Rodentia; family Muridae; genus Acomys; species Acomys percivali. Next base: position 85,202,685 of record OU015747.1, on the reverse strand, counting down.
GTAATTAAAAGATAAAGGATTTTTTTTTACAAAAAGGATAATTTCTCTTTAAAATATCTCATTTATACCATACATAATTCTTTCTATACATCTATAAATTACCCTCTGTGTCTAAAGTATTGATTAAAATTAGGTTATAAAAGAGAGGTTTGTCTATTTATTTAGAGAAAAAGTCACATTATATAGCTAAACCTGAGCTGGCCTAGAACGCTCCATGCACTGCTGACCTTGAATTCAGATACCTGCCTGCCTCTGTCTCAAGAGTGCTAGGATTAAAAGTGTGGACCACTAATTAGCTAGGTTCAGTCTCTTTTTTTTCCCCCTGTCTTTCGCTCTCATTTTTCATAAAATCACACTTTAGGTGAGCTTGTTTCTTCACATACCACATTAAAAGGTAAATGTTTTATTGATCTCTCTTTACTGACTGGGACAGTTGATGAGTAGAGTGGATTAATAGGATCAACGTTATATACCTAATCTGTCTCTTTTAAAGGCCCCATTAACATTCTTACCTAGTGTTTTAAGTATTTGCTACTAATTTTTACTTGTTTTTTGTTGATAGGGTCTCAACGATCTAACTAACAAAGTAGACCCAATAAGGCCAAACTCACCATGTAGCTAAGAATTACTTTAGACTCCTTGTCTTCCTGCCTCAGCTCCCAAGAGCTTCCATTATAGGCAACTACCATGCCTGGTGTGGTGGTTTACATAAGAATGCTCTCACAGGCTCACACTGTCATGCTTGGTACCTAGTTAGTGGGACTGTTGGAAAGGATTAGAAGGTGTGGCCTTGCTGGAGGAAGTGAGCCACCTGAGGCAGGTTTTCAGGTTTCAGAAGCCCACCCCATTCCCAGTTAGCTCTCTGTCTCTCTTGGCCTTGTGAAGGTAAGCTCTCAGCTGCTGGTCCAGCACCATGCTTGCCTACCACCATGCTCCCTGCCATGATGATCATAGACTCTAATCCTTTGGAACTGTGAGCCCCAATAAATGACTTTTTATAAGTTTCCTTGGTCACTGGTATCTCTTTATAACAATAGAAAAGTAACAAACAATCCTGGTGCTTGTTTCTTTTTCTTTGCCAAACTTTCAATTCTTCCACTTCAGCTTTCTGAATGCTGTGAGTTGAAAGGAATGAAGTAGCACGCCTGGCTTTCTTCTGATATTTTTTATATCAAATTCATTTTGAATATAAGTAAACTGACAAATAAAAAAGAGGCATGAGGTGGGAGGTGTACCTGTGTAATCATAGTACTTAGGAAGTCAAAGTAAGACCTTATTTTAAAAGTTGGAAAATAAGCCAGGTGGCGCACACCTTCAATCCCAGCCCTCAGGAGGTAGAGATAGGTGGATCACTGTGAGTTTGAGGCCAGCCTGGTTTATAAAGTGAATCCAGGACAGCCAAGGCTACACAGAGAAACCCTGTCTTGAAAACCCAAAACAAAAAAACCCAAACAGTTGGAAAATAATATTTGAACAGTGATATAAATGTTTGGAGGTAAAGAATGTTCAAATGTTTCTATTAATCTTATAATGATTTCAAATTCAGTATTAAGTCATGATATGTTATGAAAATGTTGTTTCTAAATAACAAACCAAGCCACATGTAGAGGTTTGTATCTTTAAATCTCAGGGAGACAGGGGCAAGCAGATCAATGTGATTTCCAGGCCAGCCAGGACTACACAGTGAGACCCTGACTCAAAAACAAACAAATAAAGAACAAAATACCTTACCTGGACAATATTATCTATGTTGCTAAATTCCACACACTTCTGCCCTCTCTGGTGGTCACAGTAATATTTGTTTTGTTTCCACTGTGGAGGTGAGTGTGCCCGAGACTGTGGATTGTTCGGTAGGTTGAGCTGCATCATCACCATTCCTCCACCAGGTGGCTGCTGTGGCATAGCTGGAAATCAGGATCATTAGTACACTACAATCAGTGTGTTTTGGTAATTAATTGTTATTGTAGAACACTAGGAAAACAACATTAATTTCACATTCATGAATTAGTTTTTACAAGTATGTATACAACTCAGATTTAAACTGTGGGCAACCTGCTACATACAAGTGGTGTATATTTAAAACAAAACCTCTGGAGAAGGGCATAGTGTTGCTTACCTAGAATCCAGCACTTAGGACAGTAAGGCAGGAGGATTATACATAGGTTAGCCTGGTCTATGTAGTGAGAATTTACTTCAAATAAACTGAAACTCAAACCTTCAAGCAAACAAAATCTTGAAGAAGAAAAAAAAAAAGAATCAAAAAGCCAAAACAAAACAAAAATCAGGAATCCTTTAGACTTACACATCTGGAGGGACCTAGTGGACAACAGCTCAGCATAAATACTTTACAAATGCTCCTGACTTCTAAAATAGATGTTTTCCAAATAAAGGCAATTAAAAAAAAAAAAAAAAAGATTTATTTATTTATTATGTATGTTCTGCCTGCAGGCCACAAGAGGGCATCAGATCTCATTATAGATGGTTAGGAGCCACCATGTGGTTGCTGGCAATTGAACTGAGGACCTCTGGAAGAGCAGTCAGTGCTCTTAACCTCTGAGCCATCATCTCTCCAGTCCTAAAGGCAAATTTTTCGAAAGCATATTTATCAAAACTGAGAGGAAGGCTGGTCACGGTGGTGTATAATTTTAATCCCCAAAGAGGCTACAGATCTCTGTGAGTTCAAGGCCAGCATGGTCTACATGGAGAGTTTCAAGACAGCCAGGGCTACATTGAGAGATTCTGGCTCAAGAAAATCAAACCAAACCAAAACCAAACCAAAACCAGAAATAGGAGGAAATGTTACACTTGTACATTTGAATTAAAAAGAGAAAATATGGCCAAGAGGGTCAGAGAGCGTAATACTTTGGAAAATTCTATCTCAGAAAATTATCGGAGTTCTAGTCTGCTTTCTCTCCTGAAACACAAGGCTAGGCAGGACTGACTAAGCTACTTTATAGAGCGGCAAGGGTTGTATGTGTGTGAAAACACTTTGCTAAGGGTTGGTCGCAGTGCTCGGTGGGTAACAGTGCCTGCTGCCAAGCTAGGTAACGTGAATCTGATCTCTAAGACCTACATGGGGGAAGAGAACAATTTCTGAAAGTTGTCCTCTGATCTTCACACAAGGGCCCCTATGAACACTATGATAATTGTGCAGTAGATAAGTAAATAAAGGTACTGTCTTATTTCTCATGTTTACATATTTTTGTAATAGCATTAAAATATATTTATTTTGTGTGTGCATGTATGTATGCACACACAGGATAAATGTGTGTGGGTCATGGTGCAGGTGAAGAGATAGCACACCTTTTCCAAGTTATTTTTTACTTCCCACCTTGTTGAGGCAGGCTCTCCAGCTGTGCTGTATACTCCAAGCTTCATGGCCCCTGAGCTTCCCAGCAATTCTGTCTCCGCCTTTCATAGAAATACTGGGATTACAAGTGTGTGCCACTATATCCAGCAATTTTTTATTTTTGTGGGTACATGGCAGGAGCGGTAGTGGTTGAGACAGGGTCTCATTTTGAAGCCATGCCTGGCTTTGAGTGCACAGAGCCCTGTCAGCCTCTGCTTCCTGGGTGCTATATTAAGTGTGCACTACTGTACTTTGTGTTTAAAAACAAAAACAAATAAACACTTGTGTGCTCCACGGACAAAGCCTAGATTGTCAGGTTTAGGTGGCTTGAGCCTGTACCCACTGAGTCATTTCCTGGGTCCCATTGTTAGTAGTAAGTATGTACTTTACCTTACCTCAAGAACATTAAGCTGTGTGAGGCAGAATCTGTGCCCTTGTCTTCAGGACTTTGGTTGGCACTGTAGTAATCCTAACAGTGGTTCCAGATCCCTACATATAGAACCCAGCTTGACTGGGCAGGATGGTTCAAGGGTCTCCTCAGCCTCAACTGAAAGTGGCCCAGGCTGGATACAGCCACAGTTAGTCTTTTACTGACAATTACTTATTGTTTATCTGTCAATATATCACCACCGGAAAATACAGTATAATGCTAAACACTTGTATAAGACTTTAGAGTAGCAGAAAGCAGCCTAAAAGCCTTTTGAAGACCTGGAGAAACATTTGACAAAGAGAGAATCTGGGGGAAAGGCATTCCTAGAAGAAGAAAAAACAGTAAAACAAATATTTATGATCTAAAAAAGTTTAACATTCAGCACTCAGGAGGCTGAGACAGTAGAACAGCCTTGAATTTGTGGCCAGCCTTAGGTAGAGTGAGTTGTAGGGTAATTTGGCTACACAGAGAGACTCAATTTCAAATGGGGAAAAAGAAAAGGAAAAAGAAAGTGCAGTGTAGTAAGAAACATGGTTCTGCATAATTGAGCACACATGTATTATTAAGAGTCTTGCTAGTCAGGGAGGAAAAAAAAAAGGCAGTCCATTTTAAGTTGTCTTTTTTTTTTTTTTTTTAAAAGATTTATTTCTATGCTATGTGTGTGGTATTTTGTCTGTGTAGATGTGTGTACTGTATGTGTGTGTACCACATATATGCAGTGCCTTAGGATGATAGAAGAACTGGAGTTACAGCCAGATGTTAGTCACCCTGTGGGTGCTAGCAACAGAACCGGGGTCTTCTGAAAGAACAGCAGCCAGTGCTCTTAACTAATGGGTCTTTAAATTCAGAGAATGACATGAAGAAATTTCTGTTTCAGGATAATACTTTTGTAATAATTTTTGTGTTGGGGAAAAGATGAAAGTGAGGGAAACATGAGCAAAATACTTAAGAGATTACTCAAAAGACATGAAAAGATTATTCAAAAGACTAAAATCAGCACGGTGGGGAAGGAAAGACGCCTCTGGCTGTGAGGAAATGGGTGCTCATGACACAACAGGGAGAGACAGAAGAGTCATGATTCTCAGACCTGTGCATTGGTCACTACACTGAGGCTGTGGTAGAGATGAAAAAGGAGGAGGAACATATCAAGTCAGACATGCCTTTGAATTTCTGGGTACAGATGACCAGTAGACAACTGGCTATATGTGATTCTGTTTCAGTAGGACCAAGATTTACCAGGTGCCAACAAAAGGTAATAGTTGAGTCTTTAGGCTGATTTGATTATCCAGAAAGATCTAGAGAATAATCAATCGAGTAGGAAAAGATCCACAAGATTACTAACCTCACAGAGTTGAGAGAATGAAGGCAGAAGAATGACCCTAGTATTAGAAAAGGAAGGAGTAAGAGGCACATGCCAACCTGACTCAACACAGTATATGAGGCATCAGTGTACATGTCAGCACTCTGCCAGCAGAGAACCAGTCACCTATCCTCAAATGCATGAGCCACGACTTCTGCATCAGCCGTCTAGGCATACCTGCACATTGGTGGCCTTGGAGCTGTTGAGAACTGCATGGTGATGTGGTTCGAGGAAACTGTACTTGTTCTGACCCTGGATGTTGTAAGTAACCGACTGCAGAGCTACAGGGTAAAAAACCAAACACAAAAAACAGCACAATGAGATGCACATGGCCAACGAGTCTTTGAAATAGACATTCTTCCAATTTATTAAATGGATCTATTTTACAAATTGCCAGGCAGTAGTCAGGCCTAATTTAACTTTTCTCTGAATTGTGATCATTCAGTAAAAACTACTTTGTGTTCATAGCACTGATCGAGATACTCAAAACCAATTTCTTAATCCCATCACTGAAATTTTTAGATTACTCTAAATTTATTCTGTAGTGTTCAAATAGTGATTTAAAAATGAAGTCACTAATTTAGAAAATAAAAAGCAGTCCATTTGGAGCTCATGGAACTACAACAAAAGAGAAAGTGAATTTGAAGGAGAGTGGGAAAGGGCATATGGGAGCGCTTGGAGGGAGGAAACAGAAGGGAGAAATAATACTCTCAAAAAAAGAATGGGAAATTTGAAAATTTGACTCCGAAAGATGTTATTTCTTGAAAAACATAGTACACGGGGTGGTGGTAATACACACCTTTAATCTCAACACTTGGGAAGCAGCAGCAGCTGGATCTCTGAATTTGAGGCTAGCCTGATGTACAGAATAAGTTCCAGGATAACCAGGGCTATACAGAAAAACCTTGCCTTGAAAACACACACACACACACACACACACACACACACACACACGTATGGCATCTGGGATCTCTGGGAGGATGAGTTGGCTCAGTGGTACAAAGCACTTGTAGCTTCTGCAAAGAACCTATGTTTGATTCCCAGCATGGTGGCTCACAGCTGTCTACAACTCCAGCCCAGGGGATCCAATGCCCTCTTCTGACCTCCAAGGGTAAAAGGCATCCATGTGCATACATGTAGGCAAACTTGCATACATATAAAATAATAAAATAAGTAAGTTTAAACAAGCAGCAAAACTCTACAGAAGGGATCAGAAGCAGGGGTTAGATGAAAACATACCACTATGTCATGTGTGAGCATGTTGGGTTTCTTTCTGTGTGTGTGTTTTTACATTTACATGTTTAAAAATGCCCAAAGGTAGGGGATGATAACAGTCTGTAGCATTTTTAAAGCTTTGTGTTCAATTTCTGGCAACACACACACAGATCTATATGCAATTCAGGCTCCAGATTCCTTAACAATAACAACTGGCTTTCCTGCCTAAGTGGTAGTAAGCCAGTATTTCAGTCAGCTGGAGAGAGAAAGGAGTTAAAGGAGGGTTAATAGTGATTTGAAGGGCTGGGAAATGGCTCAGGGAACAAGAGTGTTTGTTGTAAGCTCCTCCCCAAACTTATTTTCTGTTAATTATGCCTAGAATATGAGTGGCCTTTAGAAGTACTACAGCTTAAGCAGCCATCTGGAGACTCTGTCAGGTTCATTGGCCCACAGGGCAGCCCTCTCCTGATCTTGTCTACATGCTCATGTCTGCTATCTGAGGTCCCCTGAGCTCCACTCATGTGTTATGGCCCTTATGTGCCCACACTATGCACTCCCCCATGGAATAAATAGCAAAATTACATCTATTAAAGAAACAATGAGATGTTCTGAAAAGACAATCATTTAGCAGTGAAAAGATCATTTTTTCTTTTTATTTTATTCATTCAATTAATTGTAATATTTCGTCACTTACTCTGTTATTGCTACAAAAATCACATTGTAGTTGCCACTGCAAGTATGTTAAAGGGTATACTAGTTTGCTCATTAAAAAAAATTTGTGGCAAAAAATTTAACATGAAATCCACCTTAACACTTAACTTACTTTCTTTTCCTTTTTATTATTTATTTACTTACTTGTTTATTTATTTACCCACCCATCATCCATCCATTCATCCATCCTTGAGACATGGTCTTACTCTGTAGCTCAGACTAACTAGAACCATGTAGACCAGGCTGGCCTATTATTCAGAGCTCTGCCTGCCTCTGCTTCTCCAGTGCTGGGATCAGAGGCTTGATCCACCATGACTGCCATCTTCTGGATCTCACTATGCAGCCCTGGCTATCCTGAAATTCACAGAAATCTGCCTGCCTCTGCCTCTTGCCTCCAGAGTGCCTGGATAAAAGGGCGTGTACACACTTATTTTCTTTCTGTAGTGCTGAGATCAAACCCAGGGCCCTGCATATGACTTGCCACTGAGTTTTATCCCTAATCCTAACACCTTAAAAACATTTTTAAAAAGATTTATTTTATCTTTTATGTGTATTAATTGTTGGCCTGAATGTTAAGTATATGCACTATGTGTGTGCATGGTACCTAGGGACGTCAGAAGAGGGCTTCAGATGCCCTGGAACTGGAGTTACAGACAGTTGTGAACCACCTAATGGGTGCTGGGAACCCAATTCAGGTCCTCCACAAGAGCAACTGAGCTAGATCTGCAGCCCAAACTCTAACATTATAAAGTATAACATATTGTTATTACATATTATTATAACATATTGCTATTAGTAGGCACAGTGTTGTACAGATCTCAAGACTACACTCATCTGGAATATTTGAGGACTTATATCTTACTACTTAAAAAAAAAAAAAGACTTATTTATTATTTATACAGTATTCTATCTGCATGTGTGCCTGCATGCCAGAAGAGGGCACCAGATCTCATTATAGATGGTTGTGAGCCAACATGTGGTTGTTGGGAACTGAACTCAGGACCTTTGGAAGAACAGACAGTACTCTTAACCTCTGAGCCATCTCTCCAGCCAGTCTTACTACTTTTTATTCCTTTTTAGGCTAAGTGTTAGGAACTAACTTTTAATAACAAAGGTAAAACTATACCAACCAGTATAAATCAGATTGACAGACTTTAATTTATTACCAACAGTTATATCAAGGATGCTTGAGGAAAACCAAATAGAAAAACAAACAAATAATATAAATATAAATATATTGTTCAAGGAAGGCATAAGGAGTAGGGCCAAAAGGCATACTTGGGGGTTACTAGGACACACTCAGGGGTTACTAAGACAGACTTGGGGGGTTACTAAAGCACACTCAGGAGTTACCAGAACACACCTGGGGGCTACTAAGGCACACTTGGGGGTTACTAGGACACAAAAAGGAGGGAGGAGTGTGCAAAAAAAAAAGAGAAAGGCTTAAAATTGGCTTTATCATCATTTCATAAAGATTCTATAATACAAAATATTTTCAAAGAATTCTAAAATTAAGATTTCTATGTACATCAGGCTGCCCTATGAGATTAAAGACTACAGGAGATGTGTATTATGCTTTTAAATTTCAGGTTTCAAATGGGAAAATGAAGGGTAAAATAGCAGAAAAATCACTTAAAATAAGTGTTTTGTACAATAGTTCTAAGGTCAAGCATATAGCACAAGTCAGTCAGGAAGAGTTGAGGAATGCCCCAAAGGGGGGAGAAGCCTAATAAGGGTACTCCTGGCAGCAGTAACAGGAAGTACATCCGGAAATAATGTGCCAGGCCTTTAATCCCAGCACTTGGGAGGCAAAGGCAGATCCAAATTTGATAGTGAGTTCCAGTCCAGCCAGGCCTACAAATTACTCTTTCCAAGTTTTATTTGATTTGTGTATAAGCCAGGTGGAGTTACATACATGCAATTGTTAGCTGCAAGAAGTACATGCTGAGAACCAAACTCAGGTCCTCTAGAAGAGTAACAAGTGATCTTAACTGCTGAGATGATTCTCCAGCCCTTACTCTTATTATTTTTAATTATGTCAGTGTAGGTATGTGCATGTGGGACATGGGACCAGAGGCATCAGATCCTTGGAAGCTGGGTTACAGAATGTTGTGAGCCACCAAGTACTCTTTAACTGCTAAGCCATCTTTCCAGGTTGCATTTTCTTTCTTTCTTGGTTTTTGGAGACAGGGTCTCTCTGTGTAGCCTTGGCTGTCCTAGACTCCCTTTGTAGACCAGGCTGGCCTCGAACTCACAGTGATCCGCCCGCTTCTGCCTCCCCAGTGCTGGGATTAAAGGTGTGTGCCGCCACACCTGGCTGCTCAGGCTGCATTTTCAAAGATTTAAAATTGACATAAATTTCTATTTTCATTGTGTAAATAGCTTTACCTCAAAGGGGCTGGGATGTTTAGCTTTTACAAATGTTTAAAAATTAGTAGGAAAGGGGCTTGAGAACAGCTCAGCAGTTAAGAGCACATCTGCTCTTGCAGAGGATCCAGGTTTAGTTCCCAGCATCCATGTGTATCACAACCATCTGTATCTTCAGTTCCAGGGGATCCATATGCCCTCTTCTGTCCTCCCTGGGCCCTGCACACATGTGGTGCACTTATATACATGGAGAAAAACGACATAGACATAAAATAAAAATACATAAATAAAAAATTATTAAGTAGCATCATATATTTTCTGTTTTATAAAAGAAAATGATTTTTAGTAATTTAGTTAAATGTAGCCCTTTGGTCAACTTTCAATGGCGTAGCACATGATACTTCCTGTGAACAGTGGGAAGCTAGCGGAGTAGGTTTTGTAATCACACTCACCTTAAATTACTTTGCTGGCCAGGTGGAATGACACTGTAGTAGACTGGCATTCCTGCTGTGGGCAGAGACCCTTGATTAGACTGACTAGGGAACACAACAGGCTGTTGGTAAGTCTGATGGGCAATTCCTTGAGAACCTTGAGGCAGTGAAACCTAAAATGTGAAAGACAATTTAAATAGAAAAGTGATGTTTCTAAACCCTGCAGACACTCATGCCAAGTGCCTATAAATGAGAATGAGCTCACCACAGTGCCACCGAGCTCACCACAGTACCACCACAATGGTCTACGTGCCCTTGGACCAGCTCTAGTTTTGACTGACTCATATGAATCGTAAAACAGGAGAAGTGCATTCGATTCTGAGAAACATGATTTATCCTTAAAAAAGTTTTTTTTTTAAAAAGTGCAGACTTAGCAGGGAGACCATATTTCTTCAAGGTTCAAACAGTCTCAAAACAATTTCTCAGCCTCTACTGACTGACCCAAATACAGCAAAGGCTCTGCTGGAAGACTTTACTCAAAGCCAGACACAAAAGCTTCACTTTACACATCACTACACCAAGCAAAAGGATGGCCATGTGACAAGGAACAGACATCTAGTTTACCTCAGGCAAAGTTGACAAGGACTCAGGGAGGGTATTAGTGAAGCACATTAGGTTATAGCAGAGATTCAGGGCCTCCGTTGTCCAGATGAGGCCCCATCTCCTCACTTTACTAGCTAAAAACCACAGGGCAAATGACTTAACTGCTCTGAGGTCTATCAGTTCCATACCAGAAAACTGGAAATGTGTCTCCAGCAGAGGCAAGGAGAGACTGATCTGATCTGAGACACAACATCTAAAGGATTTTTTAGCTCAGCAAGCATCTGGGAAATAAAAATTTAATTCTCCACGAGAAACAGGATGGTTTTGCTAAATCTGAACACTCTTCTTCAGTTCTTTTGGTGGGGGATGGACTAATGTATTTTGATGCTAATTACTGCTTGCTGTCTCTGTGACCCTTTTAATTATTAAAGAGCCATCCCACTTGGGCAGGGCAGAGGAGATAGAGGTGTGGCTAAGGTGGGGGCAGGGGGGAGGAATTCTGGGAAGAAGGAAAAAGAGAGCCATGAGGAGGAGGGAGAGAGACCTGAGAGCTGAGGGGAGAGGAGTAGAAGGCCGCCATGGGTTAGCTGGAGGAGAAGCACATGGCCAGCGTGGATGGAGAATCAGGCCCAGATAAAGAACATTAACAAGTATTTGAGATTATGAATGGGAAGTAGCTTGAGAGAAATTGGTAGAAGCAGATGGCATGGGCTTGAGGAAGGTATGATATACCTGCCTCACTATGGGAGTAGATAGAGGATTACTATCTGCCCTGCCCCAGGTTAACTAAGGCTATTTTAAAATATAGCAAGTGTCAGTGTCTTGATCGATTGCTAGCCCGGCCTAGCTGGTAATACTGATAATTTTAAAACAGTCTTGTCGGTTGCTAAATCAGAAACCACAGAGTCATCATGAGGTTTCTTGATTTATAAATGCACCATAAAATTAGAGTGGGCTATATGGTTTTTATTAAATACATGTAACATATAAACTTATGATGATGATGTCACAAGTGACGGTGAACACTACTGAGCACTTATTGCCAGGTTTTAAATGCTTTGTGTATTATCTCATTAAAACATCCCAATGACCTAAGAAAAATACTTTCATAAATTCTTGGGAATTTTTTTTGTTGCTTTCAAGTTTTCAATTGCTGTTTAGGTCTTATTTAAGACAGGGTCTTGCTATTTTAACTGGCTTTAAATTTGCTCTGCAAACCAAGCTGACCTGAAACTTGCTGTAATCCTCTTGCCTTGGCCTCTAAAGTACTAGGACTACAGAAATATGCAACTTTGATTGGCAACATCCCTGATTTATACTTAAGTTGATTGGAATTAAGTAATTTCTCTAAGGGGCACTGCATTCTAGTCAGTACTACACTGTGACACCCGGCTTTATAAAAAGGTTAATTAACTTTAAATCTTATTTACGTAAAATATTACTGAAATGCAACCTCCAACCAGTCATCATCTCAAAATACAAAGTCAACTCTTAATTACTTTCCCCCTTGGTGCATTTATTCCAAATTTAAAACAAAACAAAACAAAGGGTCTGATATATCCACCTTTGTAAAATATAACACAATTCAGTCTTTTTGTTTACCGAGAAGGTATATACTTTTCTGAGATTGTTTCCAATTATATCACAGCTCTATCTAGCTGACTAAAACAATTTGACTAAGTTTCTGTATCTGTACACATTTTGTGTGTACATGTAGGTACTTGTACAATAAAGATAGTGGGTGTATCTCAATCCATCTCTATTTTATATTTTGGACACAATTTTTCACTAGAAATTCACCAATCCCACTAGGCTGGGTATGGCAGCCCCAAGGACCTCCCTGTTTCCATCTCTCCAGCACAGAAACCACAGGTGTGCACACTTGATTTTGTGAGTGCTTTAGATGGATCCCAGATCCTGATAACTGCATAAGAAGCAGTATCTTCCAACTGAGCTATTTCTCTAGCACTCAGATATATTTTTAAACAAGAAAAAAATCTGCCAAGAATGGTGGTGAATGCCTTTAATTTCAGCACTTGTGGGCTGGAGAGATGGCTCAGAGGTTAAGAGTACTGCTGCTCTTTCAGAGGTCCTGAGTTCAATTTCCAGAAACCACATGGTAAGTCACAACCATCTATAATGAGATCTGGTACCCTCTTCTGATATGCAGACAGAACACTGTATACATAATAAATACATTTTTAAAAATTACAAAAAAAAATCACTACACTGACAGGGTGGTGGTGGCACACACCATTAAACTCAGCATCCAGAAGGCAGAGACAGGCAGATTCTATGAGTTCATGACCAGCTTGGTCTACAGAGCAAGTTGCAGGACAGCTAGGGCTACACAGAGAAACCCTGTCTTGAAAAACAACAACAAAGAAATGATACTAACAAAGTCATTAATTTAAAATGACAATTCTCTCAGCAGATTGTGAGTGCTTAAAGGTCAAGGGGAGATATCTCTTATCTGCATCTTTAACAGCAGCACAGAAGGAGCTGTTTGATACTCTGGATTGGAAGGCAGTGATTCTGGCTTGGGCCAACCCTGTCTGTCTAGGTATGGGAAGTTTATGTGACTAGGTCAAGAATGGACGTTACTATAAAAGGCACAGAGGAAAAGATGTGTCTCCCTTTTACAATTCTTGTAGGCTTCAAAGCTAGAACCTCCTGACTACTTCATCACAGTACCTTGATAAATTCCACACTGTATACGTAACTGCTTACCATCCTTCCCCACCCCTGAATAGCTTTACAACTAATTTATGCCTAGACTTTCCTTTTTAAAATAATTGAAGGTAATTTTTAAAAAAGATTTATGTGCTGGGCGTGGTGGTACATGCCTTTAATCCCAGCACTCTGGAGGCAGGGGGATCGCTATGAGTTTGAGGCCAGCCTGGTCTACAAAAGTGAGTCCAGAACAGCCAGGACTGTTACACAGAGAAACTCTGTCTCGAAAAACAAAAACCAACAAAAAGATTTAACCATGTGGTGTTGCTGGAAATTGAACTCAGAACCTCTGGAAGAGCAGCCAGTATTCTCAACCTCTGAGCCATCTCCAGCCCTGAAGGTTATTTAAAAAAAAAAAAAAAGATTTATTCATTTTTATTTTATGTGCATTGGTCTTTTGTCTGCATGTCCCCTGGAACTGGAGCTACAGACGTTCATACGGGTGCTGGAAATTGAACCCAGGTCCCTTGGAACAACAGCCAGTGCTCTTTCTTAACTGCTGAGCTATCTTTCGGGGCTGAAGGATATTTTTAAATAGGACCTCTGTGTGTAATTCTGGCTAGCCTTGAACTCAAAGAGACCCACGTCTGCCTTCTGAGGTGTGCACCACCATGACCACTGAAGGTTTCTAGCTGCCCATTCTTTGGTAGCAGGCCTTTCTTATGTTCACTGCTTCATTCCTGATCTGTTACTAGTCTGTACAAAAAGATCACCAATTTGTTTACCTCTGTTAGACAGACTAGATGTACACTTTCTCTTCACAATAAGTTTTTTTTTTCTTTTCCTATTAGAATGAAAAGGACCTTTTGACTTCTTTACTAACATTCCATTCTTTAGCTATGGAAAACCAGAAGGCTAATAAATCAAACCCACTCAGAAATGATTTCCTATACTATAGTTTGCATGTCAACTTGACACACAGGGAGGGGGAATCTCAACTGAGAAATTGTATCCATCAGACTGGCCTGTGGACATTAGCTTTGATGAGTGATGCTATCACCAACCAATGCATGCAGGTGGGCCTGGACAGATAGGTATTTAAGTGAGCCATAAAGCAGCATTTCTCCATGACTTCTGCCTTAAGTCTCTACCCGGCTGGAGCACCTTCTCTGATAAATGGCCTGTAAGCTGTAAGATGAAACAAACCCTTTCCTCCCCAAGTTCCTTTTGGTCATGTTTATCACTGCAACAGAAAGCCAACTAGGACACTCCCTAAAGAAGAAAGAAGGAAAAGCAAATTTCCGAAAGTATATCACATCATAATAAAGGTCTGTTTATTTGGTGAACATTAAATCTTTCTGTTTTAGATCTATAAATCAAACTCCATGACATTTGTATTTTATTATTTGAGACAAATTCTCAAATTCCAGGCTGATCTGGAACTCACTATGTAGGCCAGGCTGGCTTTCAATCCACAGAGATGTGTTTATCCTTACCATTCAAGTACTGGGATTAAATGTGTATATGACCATGCCTGTCCTTTCATGGCTTTCTTTGGTTTTGGGTAGCCTTGGCTGTCCTGGACTTGCTTTGTAGACCAGGCTGGCCTTGAACTCACAACGATCCACCTGCCTTTGCCTCCTGAGTGCTGGGATTAAAGGTGTGCGCCACCATGCCCAGCCTGGTTTTGAATCAGGGTCTTATAATATAGCTCTAGCTGTCCTGGAACTCAATATGTAGATCAGGATGACCTTGGACTCATGGAGATCTGGCTTGCCTCTGCTTCCTGAGTACTGGGATTAAAGGTGTGCTCCACCAAGACTAGCCTATCACAGCATTTTAAAAACATGATAAATCATAAAATTTGGTACTGAAGTAAATAGTCTCATCTGGGAAACTCCACATACACATTAAATCTACAAATATGGACTTATGATCAGCATAATCATATCTTACTATATCAAACACTTACTCATTACTTCTATTTTCCTTTCTATTCCTCTCTCTCTCCAAAGAAGACTTTCTAGGGAAGTGCACAATACAGAAAGATACTTGCTTATATAGCTGTACAGTTGGAAACACAGTACCATGGCGAAACTTACAGGCCAGTATCAATCTGGTTCCAATACTTTATAAAGTGAGGGTAAATGAAGTTGATATATGCAGCAAAACTCATAGGATGATGTTCTCTTCCAGAAGCACTTCACTGACATTAAAGGGACAGAGTAACTGAGTGTGCTGGCAAACGCCTGTGGAGAACTATGGGCTCCAAGCCACTTAGGCTCCAAAGTGAACTCCAAGCTGGCCTAGGCTACACAGTTAAGACCCTGTTCCAAAAACTCAAACCGAAACCAACAATTTAGAACAAACAAAGACACCAAAGAACAGAAATAACACAATGTAGTCAGGCTGTCATGGAGCTCCCTCCATCAGCCCAACCTGGCTTTGAACCTGCACTCTTCTTGCCTCAGCCTGTTACGTGCTAGGATTATGGTGTGTGGTCTCACTAGAGCTAGCGGTTCGGTTGATTTGAAATTACCTATCCCTAAAGCAGGTGAAAGCAAACATACCTGATATGATGGCACTGAGGGGTAGGGGATGACCACTCCTTGGATATGAGTTCCAGTGCTGTTTGGCTGGCCTCCCATGAGGCTCTGACTCTGGGGTGACTGAACTCCAACTATTCCTTGGTAGTTTTGCTGCTGGTTGGACATAACTTGATAACCTGTAATGGCAAAATGAGTTAAATCTTGTTTCGAGTTTACTGTAAATAACAGTATATTTCTGTATTTCAAGCAAACTGCATGACCTAAAAGTGTCAGAATTTTAATCAGCAAATCTCCAAGCCTATGATATTTACAAATAAAATCCTCACCTCTCCCCCAAATTTATTTAAAAAAAAAAATTACAATCTCTCCCTTCCCCTCTCTCTCCTCCTCCTCCTATGTTAAGGAAATCTACTGACTCACAAACTTGGCTTACATAGAACAAGCACTATGTAGTTTATATCAAAATGCTTAATGTTAACTAGTCTCTGTGGATTATGATGCCCTAAATAATTTGTTAGGGCCTGGTCTAAAAGGTAAATGTATCATTCCTTAAAAAACAAAACCCAAAAAGACCCCAACAACCACTAAGACTTCAAGTTAGGGGGAGCAGAATTCTGAATGTGGCATGGATGTAGGTAGACCTGGGCACCTGAATATGTTGCATATAATCAGTGGTCTTAGTGGGGACAAAAGGGAGTGGGTTTTTACAATAGCTTCCCCCCTTCCCTTTTTGCTTCTTCAAGGCATGGTTTCTCTGTGTAGCCTCGGTTGTCCTGAACTCGTTCTGTAGACCAGGCTGTCCTTGAACTCAGAGATCCACCTGTCTATGCCTCCCAGAGTGCTGGGATTACTGGTGTGTGCCACTGCCCCAGGCTTCACTTTTTTTTTTTTAAGACCAAAAGAAACAAAACAAAACAAAACAAAACAAACAAGAAACCACACCAAGACATGAATCTATTTAGGAATGGTTAGAAACATTAAGTGATTTGGTTAGTCAGTCCTTTCTTAAGGATTGTTTTCTCACTGTGTTATTAAATTGATCTGACAGAAACACATCATGCAGGAGATTAAAATTGATTGCCAACTTTAGTAAGAACATAAGTTTACTTTTGTGAAGCAAACTTTTACTTATAAGAATCTACAATGCTAAGTAACATATCAGTATCAATTGCATTGTTCTCCAGTCTAGTAACATTTATGAATACCAGTTAGCACAAGAAAGATTTCTAAACATTACCAAAATTTTTTTCATTAAAAAAAAAAAATGATTAAAAACCAATTATCACTTAGCTGCAGGGCACTGAAAAAGCTTTTACAAAGAACAACAGTGCTGCTAGCCTGGACTTCAGCAGCTACAGGCGGATGAGATCATGTCTCTGGCTGTATAATGTATCTTGTTAAATCAAGTGAGAGAAAGTATGCCAAAACCCCTGGCATCGATGGTCAGCAGGGAGGATCAGTGCAGCTGACTTCATGGCATTCTAAATTTGCATTAAAAATATATACTCCAGGTTCTCCTCTGTTGTCTGCTGCCTCCTCTTTCATGCACTTCCTATACTGCTTAAGTTTGGACATGGACAGAAGGCAACAGTGAAGAATGACTTTGCTTTAACTACACTTAATCCTATTTTCATCAAATGACAAACACTTCAAATTAATAAACAAATTATAAGCACTATCAATACAAATACACCAAGACACATTTTTATTCTTAAAAAAAACCAAAACCAAAAACCAACCAACCAACCAAAAAACAAACTAAGGACAGGAGCAAAAAAGGGAAAAGACCATGAGATATTTTGTCTGAGATGCCACACAAACACACACACACACACACACACACACACACACACACACACACACACA
>OU015747.1:85172322-85185121 GCA_907169655.1 Acomys percivali | reverse complement strand
CACACACACACACACACACACACACACACACACACACACACACACACTTTAAATTAAGCAGTCATACTTCTCCAAGAAACAGCAAGTGTTCTACTAACTTTTTAGAATTTTGAGTAGTGCTGGAAAACCAAACACATGACTTCTCACATGCTAAGCATCCTATAAACCAATGAACTAAACTCCTCGTCTGAATGTTATTCTTACAGTTTATTTAAAAAGATCAAGGTTGTCTATTTAAAGAAAAAAAAAAAAAAGGTGTGTGTCGGGGGCAGGGGAGCCAGTCAATAATGCAAACATAGTTTTAAAAAAATAAACAAAAACAAAACAAAAAAACCAAATCCCAAACAAACAACTTTACATATGTTTGTGAGGTTTTGGAGACCTGTCTTGGTGACATCTTTCCTAAAACTCTCTTATGAAAAGAGCCTGATACTCATTTTCAAATGTAGAGCTACAGACACCATGTCACATGGTTTAATGTAAGATCACTTGGACAGTACATTACAGAATCTGCATCACTAAATTTCCACTTCCATTTTTAGTAATTGCCATATACAGACACACAAAACTAACACCACCATTAACATCTGGAGATAATGGTAAGAGGAAATATAAAACACCCAGCACAGGCATCACTTACAAGGAGAATTTGGATTGTACTTGCCAATGGGGTGACATAAACAATGAAAATGAGACTATCTTTAAAATAAGAACACCGAGACAACACAACCATGAGACTGTGAAAGAGGTCTTGTGAAAGAGGGCTAAGAATTCTTACTGGTATGGATGTATTAATGTCTGTCATTTAGCTTAAAGAAAAAGAATATTCCAACAAAAAGTAAAGGGTTGGAGTAAGGGGAAATTATTCTGTTTGAGGAACAGACAGGTATGTAGTAGTTAGTTAGATAGTGTGTGGACTGAAAAGCCCAAGATAAAGGTAGAACAGAATCCCATTGAAGAAACAGTGTATGAGCAGAGTGGTGAAAACCAATAGATATTTCTAGATTTCAAAGAACACCAGGCAGCCCCTCCTAGTGCCAATGTTCTGAGGCAGGGGTTGCTGCGGCTCATGGTTTCAGTCGTCATGGAGAGAAGGGCAGAGCAAGGAGTGGAGAGATAGAATGTGTGTGTCAGGCTTTCTGCTCCCGCATCCCTGCTTCCTTTCTAAAGCCCCAGCTGTTGGGATGTTGCACCTACAGGCAGCGAGGTCTTCCCCACTTAGATCATCCTACCTGGAAAGACCCTTACAGGTACATGCAGAGGTGGAGGACCAAAGAGGAAGGTAGAAACACTTCACTAACTTCCTTCTCTATCCAGACAAGTGATGATCCAGTGTGAGGAGGATGGCATGGCTGTGGACCACACTACGTTTACACTGAAATTAATCCATTTATCCCACTGACTCTTGAGTGTACATTTTTATATTTATACTTCATTCATAAGCAGATTAATAAACTGTCAATGTGTCCTTGACCAACTGTGGATTTATTGAAAAAAAGAATGGCAGGCACTTTAAAAGAAAAGCACCTTTTCCCCTAAGAAAGTCAATCTCTTGTGCCAATTCTCTGCACTATTTCATAGAATACACCCCAAAATGTACTGGTAACACAGACTTGTTTTGCTAATTCTTCCTTTTGTGGTTTCTATATACTGTTAATAAAAATGGAAATGATATATCACTTAAGGGTAAAGAAAGACATTCAAACACCTACCATTGTCCTTTCAGAAGAAAGCAATTTATATTAAACTATCACTCAGCTAAAATGTAGAATTTCAATATTTAAACTTAAAACAATATAAAAAACACTCATAGAGTAGAAACAATTTAAAATACTCTCCTACACAAATTTAGACATGATGTGCTGAAAGGCCAGTTTCTCACAACTCATGTTTAGTAAATGCTTTCTGATGGCAACAGTTAATGTTAAGGTTAAGTATATCCAGTCACATTCACTAAACTGCTAATTCCATAAATACAAATCACAGCTTCGTGTTTGTCGGGCACTCATTAAACCTCTCTTCCAACAGCTGAGACACAAATGTCATATAATTAACCAGGAAGTATTGAACTGATTAGGAAGACAATGAAACTCTTATTAGTATCTAATATGCAAAATCTGAAACTAACTAAAAAAATAGATTTATTTTATGTATGGCTGTTTTGCTTGAATGTATGTCTGAACACCATGTGCCCCAAGTGTCCAAGGAGGTCAGAGAGGGCAGAAGGGCCCACGGAACTGGAAGTACTGATGGCTGTGAGCTCCATGTGTGTGTTGGGAACTGAACCCAGGTTCTTTGGAAGTGCTCTTAACCACTGAGCCATCTTTCCAGTCTCTAAACAAATTTTAAGACACGATTAGGCCAGGAATGGTGGTACATGTCTTTATTCTCAGCATTGTCCACCTGAAGCTCTGTGTCTCCCATCCTGAATGCTCCCCTTTCAGTCTACAGCAGTTGTCTAGAGGAGTTAGCAGTGTGGTTTTGCTTGTGGCTGCTTTGGCTTAAAAGGACTTTGTTGCTATACTCTGGATGAGTCTATAGACGATCTTCCCAGATGCTGGCTGTCCTCGCCACAATGTCAGACTTACTCAGTAAGCCCAAGCTTGCTTTCATTAGGACACCTTGTAAGCAGAAAAGCTGTTTTGCTTCATGTCTTGGGGTTGTCTGCAGCAATGACTTTCCCCACAATCCACAGAGCTGCTTTTCATTTATTTTAGTATTAAGGAGGAAAACACATCAGGTTTGAACCATATTGGTAGGAGACATCAGGATATTTTCAACAGAACCTAAGACTATCATAACTAAAACCATAATTTAACATATTATCTTCTATGTAACTAATACGAAGAAGGTAAATTTTAATGGTATTAGGAGAGATACCTGAGTTGTTTTTATTTTGGAATCATAACGGAATGTTTGATCCTTCATTCTAGCAATTTTAAAACCCAGGAAATGGCTAACAGCTATATAATTTCAGATTATACTTTTTAAAGAGCAGGATATTAAAAGATTATTGAACTTTCTATAATACAAGATAACTGTGGGATCTTTTGCCAAAGTTTACTATAATCATAAAGAAAGTTAGAAACATGGAAAGCATCCAAACATGGTGGAGGCATAATACTGTATTTGAAGCACAGATTAAGAATCTGTTATTTATGAAAATCAAGCCATTAATCACTCAGTGTCACAAGATATTAGGCCATTAATTACATGCATGCCTCACTTTATGTTGAATAAAATTCGTATTCTTAAAAAGTGTTCGTGCTGCTTGAAATTTTTTTCTGAGCTTCTGTTTAAACTAAGCAATTTTATAGCATCAAGCCTGCGTCGTCAGGAGTGTCACCTATGACAAATGGTTCAAGTTCTGGCTCAAGCTCCTTATCTAACCCTTCAGTCAAGAGGAAGGGTACACAGTCTCAAAAGTATAGTCTGAAGACTGCCAAGTGTGAGACTGCGGGTAAGGAAGGAGACGTGGTTTCCTAGAGAAAGAAAGGTACCATTGAGTTAAAAAGATGCTAAAGAGCATTTCCAATATCCTGACACAATATACCATGCCCCTGAATGAAACATAAATTATTCTTTATTAAAAGTAGTTTCAGTATAACATTTTACATTTTTTTCTCTTATTTAGAAATAACCAGAAAGTTAGAGAAAAGCAAGGTATCTTTTATAGAAATCTGTCCATCTGGTGGGAAAGCAAGTATTTTGAAAAGCAAGCAACACAAATAGTAAGAGGTTTCAAACAGAATTAACTAACACCAGTTATCAGTGCAGGTGCTTTTATCACTCCCTTCTTTGTTAAGACTACAGTGCTGCAATATTATTCCATTTCTTCCAGGACTTTCTGAGGACAGCAACAGCAGTTCTGCAAGCTGAGAGAACAAAATCATTATGAATCGATGACTCAAACAACCCTGGAAGGTTAAAAAGAATCCTCCATTTCAACAGATGAGAACAAGAAGGAAAAACAGTGTTCAGCAGAAAAGTGCTACCTAGACTAAAAAGCTAGATTTACTTTCTCCTAGGTAACCTAAACTAGCATTCGTGTTGATGGAAAGCAGCCTTCCGAGCAGATTAGCCATAATCAGCTAATAAGACAACTTGAAGAAATGCTTCATCAGCACGGCCATCACGAGGAATCTCAGCTCACGTCCCTCACCAGTATTAACATTTTTTTCCCAGATTGGACTTGTACAAAAGAAGCACTATGAAGGAAGTTAACCTTTTTAAAAAATGTTAAGCCATTTTTTAAGCCATTTTGCTGAATCTAATGTATTTTTGAACTAGGTATTGATAGGATTGTTTAGAAGAATCTAAAATTTATACACCAGACATACCTTCTGTCTGGTACTATTTAGTATACAGACAATTTCAAGCAGAGTCAGCCCTCATTTGTACTTGGGAGGAGATGCAGTTGGCAACCCAGCCCCAGCCTCACTAGTCTTTCTTTCACCTCTGCCAGTCTTTCACTTCAACAGAAAGGCCAGCAAAAACCAACCTGAATAAAATCAGCCACACGGAAGTCACAGCTTTTATTTAAGTAACTATCCTAAACAACTCAAGAAAACCTGTAAGTACTTACCAAATCTATTTGCTCCATATTTCAGTGGCAGCAGGTTAGTAGAGAGGGGAAATGGAAATAGGTGGAGTTGTCCTTACACAATTTCTGAATCTATGCTGCTCACGCAATACTAAGAAGTACTCACAGAATCAACTAAGTAAAGCCGGGGCCACCACCTACTAACACAGATTCCTATTATGGGTCAAAAAATGTCAACAGAGAAATGACCAATTTTGTTTTCATAGTCCCTGTGTGACACAGGTAGATCCCTTGTCCATCTAATTTGCCTCTGCTCACCCTATAGTGTAGATTCTTCTTTACCTTCTACATTCTAGTTACTTATATGTATGTAGTGTATATGGCGCTGGAGATAAGACCCAGGGCTTCACGCATGCTAGGTGAGCACTCTATTGCATTACATTCCCAGCTCTCCTCAACCCCTAGGTGCTTTCAAATCTGAGGCCTGCAATGCTGCCTATATCCTGAACACTATAAATCCTGTTCATTCTTAAGTGTTCCTTATACAGTGTGGCTTACCAATATGCTATCACAGTCTGCTGCTAACAAACTTTAATGAATAATGAATTAAGGCTGAACATACAATTCACTGTCATTTTCTGAATTTATCAGCTGGCTATAAAACTTAAATCATATTCAGTTTCATATTTATTTTGCTTCTCATAAACATGCAATATTAACAGTTTTGGGGAAAATTAAATTATGTATCTTGGTAAGGGCCCAAGCAGCTTAAAATGCATTTGGGTGTCTTTTGGTCCATTTGCTCCACGTTTTAATGAATAACTATGACCCTAAGAAGTTGTATAACATGAGGGAAAGAGACAAATGATGTCTACTAATGAGTTTGGCATGCTTAAGACATTAAATTTTATTAGATAAGCCACAAACCAAACTGAACCTGCCATCCAGATATGCTTTGTAAAAGAAATAAAAGCAATAGTTGTTTTGAAATTTTTGGATTTTTAAAAAGTAAATTGTATGAAGCCAAGTCTGTTACTTGAATTCAAATCCACATTCCTGAGTATGATGCAACATTAAAAGGCAATTATAAGTAATGGAAAATATAAACAAATATCAGTACCTTAATACAGCATTAAAAAAAAAAAAAAAAAAAAGCACAAGGGCAAAAAGGTAAAAATGCAGTAAAAATCTGAGTAAAAAGAAGCCAGGAAGCAGCTGAAAAAGAGACCGGTTCACTGTGAGAAATGTAAGCCTCTCAGACAGTGCTACGGCCCCGAATCCAACCACTCAGGGACAAGGCCAATTATTGTAAAATATAATCACATATGGTGAAGCTGCCAACTTTTCAAAAGTCCTAAGAATGAACGCAGCTGTGTATCAAAGAGCCTGGGCCTATAACCTGAAGTTTGCTACAGTCGCTACCTGTGGGTCCATAATTTCTGGTATTACAATTGGCTGCTTCCATGACTGTAGTTATTAAGAAAGTAAGCTATTTTAAACGATTCTGATGTTCACCATTCTAAACTAGAAATGACTCAAAAGAGACACAGAATCTTCCAATTTTTTGAGTCCACAGAGGCTAGACAATATAATAACACACCCTAGTTTTCTAAGTGAGCAAACTGAAAGCCTCAGGCTTTATCTAACATAACTAGCACTAGTTTAAAATGACTGTGGGGTTTGGAGGGATGGCTCAGTTAAGAACACTGGCTACTCTTGCTGGCTTTAATTCCCAGCATCCACTGATGGCTCACAACCGTGTTAGTCTCAGGGGACTCAAAACCCTTTACTGGCCTCCTTGGGCACTACACGGTTGCAATGCACAGACATACACAAAGGCAAAACACCCATAAAATAAAATTTTAAAAAGTTTAAAAACACACAAAAAAGAAAATTCTGATTTACAGTCTGCTGGTCTTTCACATTATACACTGTGTTGCCTGAAGAGCTTCATACAGTCAGGACTTCCATCAATGCCTTTCAATGCTTACTTAATCTTATTCTGAATGACCACAGTAATTTCACATCACAACAGAAGACAAAAGCATTCACTCCCATATGCTAATATTGCTCCAGTTGGACTGCCATAGTACATGGAATTTTGTTTTGTTTTTCAAGACAAGGTTTCTCTTTGTAGGCCTGGCTGTCCTGGAACTCACTCTGTAGACCAGGTTGGCCTTGGACTCAAAGATTCACCTGCCTCTGCCTATTGAGACCTGGAATAAAAGGTGTGTGCCACTACCATGCGGCAAGTATACCGAATTTTATTGACAAGGAGATCAATACATTGGCACAGATAAAGCATTTTATCTGAAAAAATTTCCCCAATTTTTTTTCCACAAAGGAAAATAACAAAATTCTTCATTTCCACTGCCCATACATGGTCTCAGAATAATTCTTGACTCAGTTGAGTTTGTTAATGTAGAGGGAAATGCGCTTTAAATTCATTTAAGCATTTAAGTACTAGTGATGCCATGCTAAAAAAAATTGCTATAATTTTTCATTATTTGGCTGAATGGTTCAGTTCTTTCGTGAAATAAAAAAGATCAGCAAACTTTGTGAGCTCTTTTAGGGTATATAAGGATAGTTGACAAGAACCAAAAAAAAAAAGTGACAAATGAAGTTTACATTTTAATCAATTGTAATGGTGAAATATAAGGAAAAATATTTTAAAAGACATAAACTATGTTTACATATGAAAACTGGGACAGAAATCAGTAAACTAAACAAAAAGAGAAACAGAAACTGCCTAATCTTCTAGTTGTTTTTATATTAAGATTCATATATAAAGCCTAGGTATTAAAAAACAAACAAACACACAAACAAAAAACCCACAAAATCCAGTAAACTATAGTCTTAAGATCACAAGTTTGTTAACAAGAGCTCAAATTCCCACCAGTTCTATGTATGAGAAGGCTAATATAATCACCAACACTGCGATATAATTATCACTGCTTCTGGATGCTGAAGATTTCCTTAAAGGGAACATTTGTTTCTATTACACATACAGGCATACCAAAATTACCTGTCATTTCAGGTAAGAATATTTGAGAATTTCTGCTTCAAACAGAATGAGGCACAACTAACTTAAGCTATATATTATTAGGATAATACAGAAATAAATGAGTAAGTAAGGTCTCATCATAGTGATTTATTATGACTGACACCCACCCACCATTGAAGGACAGTTATCCTTCTCTGTACCTGTGCTTGAGATGCAGTGTGGTATACTGTTCTCTTTTTCTTCATCTTAACTAACAGCAGAAAAACCACAGCTGAATTACCACAAATGATAAATACCTTTCTACTGCATACAAACTATGGCTCTTTGGCATTTTAATTTTTTATTAAGTGTGAATACCTGTGTGCAGAGATGCAACTGAACTAGCACTTCACTCCTAACCTGTTATTAAGTTTTTATTTTATAAAATGATTATAGTTAAGAAACAAATCTTACCACAGAAAAAAGACAAAAACTAAAAGCGTTTATAAATACACAGCAAAGGACTTTTTGCTGCTTTATTAACAGAGTTTGCAAACAGAAAGTCACATAAATGGTATATAAATGAATGGCATGAGGGTCAATTTCCTTTTTTCTATTAAAAAATTTAAGGTTATATTATGTGTATATGTGTTTTACAAGCCTGCATGTATGTGCTTGGTGCCTGTGGAGGTCATGAGAGCAATGGATTTCCTGGAACTGGAGTTACAGATGGTTGTGAACCATCATGTGGGTGATGGGAATTGAACCTAAGTTCTCTGCAAGAGAAACAAGTGCTCTTAACTTCAAAACTATCTCTCCAGCACTCAATTTACTTTTTATAAAATTAGGGAGTCATCACAGGTAGGAATGTTGCTAGGCAGCAAATGTCTGTTTAGAATAGACAAAGGTCCAAGTCTCATGTCTAGAACCACAGGGGAAAAGACAAATAAAAACAATCACATCAGATGTTATAGGTAAGGAAGTAAAAGAAAATAAACAAACAAACAAGTCAATTACTTTCAGGACCAAAAGGAAAACAGGAAAATGCTTCTTTATTATTATTTTATTTTAATTTTGACACAGGGTGCTGCCCAAGTGTACCATAACTCTGTAGTCTTCATAACTTTAGCCTGTAAGTACTAAGATTATAGTCATATGTCGTTGGTCACAGACAGAATATCATTAAAAAAATATATTTGTTTATTTATTATGTACACAGTGCTCTGCCTGCATATGTGCCTGCATACCAGAAGAGGGCATTAAATCACATTATAGATGGTTGTAAGCCACCATGTGGTTGCTGGGAACTGAACTCAGGACCTCTGGAAGAGTGTTCAGTGCTCTTAACATCTGAGCCATCTCTCCAGCCCCAGAATGCAATTTTTTTTAGAATAAAACAGTTGTGTATATGACACTAAATGAGCAGTATTATGGTCAATGTTCCTAAGGATGAATAATTTTAAAGATACTTTTCAAAAAGTTATCATTTAATATTGTAAGATGTATGTATATGTGTAAAAGGGGGGAGAGGTTACATTACGTGGCACAACACATATGTGGAAGTCAGAGGACAACTCTATGGAGCTGGTTCTTTCCTCCTCTAACTTTACATAAGTTATGGGCATCAAACTGAGGCTATCAGGCTTGTGCATAAGCACCTTTAGCTGCTGAGCCATCTCACTAGCTAGGAACAACTTTCGATGTCTTTTGACGTTAAAATATACAGTTTCTATTGTTTGACATGGACAGTATTACTAGGCTTCAGGGACATTAAAAGGAGTCATATTTGAGACAGAATAAATTGTAGTTTAGCTAAAACAGTTAGATGATTCCCAAAATCTTTTAGAAAAACACCTGTCACACATATAATGTAGGGCTAGCGCATACAAAAAAAGAGCCTGCATACTAAGAACAAGAGAACTTGCAGGTGTCACAGATTAGGGACACAGAAGCTGGGCTGTGGAGCTGTGCAAATTATAACTCTTATCTGCAACGGAAGCTGCTGACTGTACTGGCTCAAGAAGCAAGAGGAGTACTTTCACTGGAAAGGCCAGCCGGGAAGTAGATCTTGAGAGTTAGCAGAGTACGGAAGCAGCAGACTTCCCTGTGCAGGTAGATGTGAAATGCCTTTGCACACAATCTGTGCCACCAACAATGACTAGTAGCTCAATAATACTTTATAAAACTCAATAATAAACTCTAACATCAATTCCTCAATTTATGTAACAGATAAATAAAGGTTTTAGATAAACATGTTATTAAACATTTGTAACAGGACACAACCAGGATGGAAACAGAAATGAGCTTGGTATAATCAGTAAGACAGCTTTCAGTGTGGCTGTGAGATTGCATGTACAAGTGCATGTGTGTGTACAAAGCAGAGCTCATCTTTGGATATGGTTCCTCAAGAGCTGTCCACCTTGTTTTCTTGAAACAGGTCTCTCACTAGCTCAGAGTACACCAGGTTGGCTGGTGTCAAGTTCCAGGAATCCACCTGTCTTTACCTTGCCAGTGCTGCAACTACAAGTGCTCAAGCTTGCAAAGTAATCACTCTA
The DNA here is from genome assembly GCA_907169655.1 of Acomys percivali. Lineage (NCBI taxonomy): Eukaryota > Metazoa > Chordata > Mammalia > Rodentia > Muridae > Acomys > Acomys percivali. The sequence goes on along the minus strand of OU015747.1, from coordinate 85,175,040 downwards.
TCTGCTAAATTATCACCCAGCCCTTAAGACAGTATCTAACACTGAGATTGGGGTTCAATTCAACACATTCTTAAAGAAAATGGGAAAAAGAAAACAAGATTGAGTTTAAATAATGTTTATAAGCTAGTATTACATTCTATTTCTTTTTCACCAAATAATTATCAAACTGAAAATGAGACAGACGTATGTGTAAAAAAGAATACAGTTCCTCAAGGCAGGCGGCAGTGGAGCACACTATTAATCCCAGCACTTGGGAGACAGATAGGCAGATAGATCTGTGAGTTCAAGGCCAGCCTGGACTATAGAGTCTGATCCAGGACAGGCATAGCTATACAGAGAAACCGTTTGAGCACAACCCCCAACAAAACAAAAAGAACCGCCCCCCAAAACACAACAACCAAATAACCAGACATCTTTGACATTTAAAGTGTCATCTTGTAGCTAAAGTTCAAATGAATCAGACTTAGCAGGCTTTGTTCCTTGTTTCTGGTTAGTTGTATGGAAGCCATCTTGTTCAACATTGCGCTGTGAAGGGCTTCTACTACCTTGGCAGTGAGGACGCAACAGTTACTCACCAGCTCCTGGCCTTGTGCAACCTTCCTATTTATGCTCTCATCCCTTTAGCATACAAATCTGTGTACTTTTCTGGAGAAATGTAAGATTTTCTATTCTTAATTTAAACGTGACTGGCTTACACACTCACACGTATGCTAGTACCTTAATGTAAAGACTGAAATAAATTTGAGAACAAAGTAATGCCCATAGCTGAAAATCCTGGCATCCGAAGTGGACTTACCTGTCTGCTGTGCAGGCTGTGGCAGTGGTTGGTTTAGATGTGAACTGTAATGGACAGAAGGGACAGGGCGGTACTGAGGCTGGCTGGAGTGATAGTGACCTGGAGCACAGTAGCAGGCTGGCATCTACAATCATAAGCATTGAGGTAAAAAATTAGTTTTATTTGGAAGAGTAATTTTTTCATGAGGCACATAAGAATTCAATGAGCAATAATTATACCACCAACCCTTTTCAAATCAACTTAATTTTTAAATTTAAATGGGAAAATTATAAAGTCCAGACAAAAGGTATCTTTAAAAAGATATCTTCCTCTGGGCATGGTGGCAAATACCTTTAATTCTAGCACTCAAGAGAAACAGGCAAGCGGATCTCTGAATTTGAGGCCAGCAGGGTCTGCATACAGAGACACCCTGTGTGAAACATAACTAAACAGCCCCCTAAACCAAACCAAACCAAACCAAACAGAACAAGACACATTTACCACTATGCTCTGAAATCAGATTTATATGTTAGCTTTATTACTGTGTTTGTTTCAATTTCTCTTCTTATAAAGCAAAGTTTGCTTTGCTCAAATACTACTGAAAACTGCCACTGTCCTTGGCTGCCTACCAGATCTGGACGGTAAGACCCAACTGCTGCTGAGGCCACTGTATACTTTAGACAGAGAGCTTGGAGGAATTAAGTTGAAAGTGATCTGGAAGCCGCTTCCTTGAGTACTAGCTCTCATACTATTAAGAAGTGCTATGCAAGCTGCCAATGAAGAAAAGCAATCTATAGCCCTACCCACCTGTAAACCCACAACAATGACAGCCCGACAAGATATCTCCAATGGTACAATGCTACCACTTTTATCCTGGGGGCAAAAGCAACACTCAATAGGTGGGAGTCCATACTTAGTACAGTAGACCTGGCCTGTGGCTGGACAGATTATAGACCTAGGGGATGACCGATCACTACCATTTCCCAAAACCAATGTAATTGCTAACAGTGCTGTATTTATACCACAAGTAAGTGTAGCAACCGTCATCAAAAAGTTTCTTTTTGCAACAAATGGTCCATAACTGGTTAAAATGCACAGAGTAGGTGTCTATAGGGTACCCATCTCCAACACAAACATTTTACCATGTGTACCTTATGTTTTAGGGAAACCACTGAAGAGGAGGAGAATGGAAAGACTGTAAGAGCCAGAGGACCAGACACTTCCTAAATAGTGAGATAGTGTGTTTAGGTATTACATGTTTCTTTTACTGTTTTTTTGAGACAGAGTCTTACTTTGTAGCCATGGTTGAGCTAGCACAGTATGCACATCAGGTTGGCTACAAACTCACAGAAACCAGTCTGCCTTTGCCTCCTGAGTGCTGCCATTAAAGGAATGTGCTATCATGACTGTAAGACTGAGACCTCTAGAGAGATCCCTTGTCTACTCCCAGAGTCCCCACTAAGAGATGGAGTTCATTGTCAATGCAAATGCATAGGAATTTATTGAGCCATCGCGATGGGGTCTGTCCAGCTCTTTCAAGCTGCAGACCCTGAGAAACAGAGGCACAGGCCTTTTATATGTTTTAGATAAAGAAATGAGTTTTACAGTATGTGATTGGTTGGCATTAGGGAAGAAAAGCTGCAAGCAGGGAGCTACAAGTCTTGGCGTTTGGTGGTTGGATAGTGGGTGGAGGGCCAAGTTAACCTATGGAAAAGATTGGTTGAAGCAGTCACAGGGGGCATTTAGGAACTTTTTTTTGTTGGGGAGGGGTAGTGGAAATTTTAAACACAGCTGGTTGTCCTTGAGTTCAGCTGGACCCTGAGCACAGACTGAGACCTTGAGTCAAATTGGACTCGTCAAGGTTTTTCCTGTCCCTGACTGACTGACTGACTCTCTCACACACACACACACACACACACACACACACACACACACACACACAC
>OU015747.1:85148260-85172312 GCA_907169655.1 Acomys percivali | reverse complement strand
ACACACACACACACACACACACACACACACACACACACACACACACAGAGAGAGAGAGAGAGAGAGAGAGAGAGAGAGAGAGAGAGAGAGATCTGATATCTGTCTGTCCTTGGTTCAAGCTAGACCCTCTAGAAATTTACATGCTTTGGCCTTAATGGGGGTTTTAAAGGGAGGACTGAGTAGGCCGACGTTTACATTTTTCCAGACTTTGGCCTTAATGGGAGTCCTTAAGGGGGCTGGTTCCTTCAACGACCTGTGTAACTTCTTTTAAATCAACCTGACCTAGTTTAGTTGTAGTGAGGCAAAAATGAAAGACATTAGAAACAATCTTATGTGGAGAGATGATATGTTATATACACAATTCTAAGCAGTCTATAAAACTAAAAACTTCCTTTACAATAAGGCCATAAAAAGGCTATAACAAGTTGGTATAGCTTAATGGTAGGTTACCGCCCTATGAGGTGGGAAATCATTAGTTGGATTAATAATGAAGGAAAGGCAAAACCAAAACGAACTAACTTGTAAAAACAACGCAAACAAAACACCAACCCAGCAAAACAACAAAACCATAGAAAAGCTTAAATTATACTACAAAACTGAGTATCCATGGAAAGGTGTTATGTGACACCTCCCACCCCATGGAGTCGGGGAATATGACCAAATGACTATTCACCCTAGACAGACACCTTGGAAGACACCAACAACAGACCGAAGAAATGTGTCCACTCAGATCTTGCTTAGTGAACACAATGGGTTTATGGGATGACTAAAAGCCAAGTATCTACACCACTGAAAACCCCACTCAGCACAGGTGACAACTCATGAAAATCTTATCCCTGGAACTCCCTCAACAGGCAGGTAGAGTCTAGTTGGAGAGGCTCCTTCCTCAGCATGTGTTCCTGTAACATCAGGGAGGCCCTTGTGAATCTTCTCAGTTTTAGATGTTTCTTGATAAATTATTTTAAGTTTCACTCATTTCCTGAGCCCAGTAAATCTTGCTTATTTCTGCAGTGTGTACTCTTCCTTCCTCCCAGCAGGGGGTAAAAAACCCACCCCCCCCAAAAAAAGGTGAAATTTGAAAACAATTCCTTTTATAGAAACAAATAAAAACATTAAATGTTTCAAGATCACTTAATAAAATGTGTAATATCTATGTACTGAAAATGGCACAAGAGCCAGGCCTAGTGGTGCACACATTTAATCCCAACACCTGGGAAGCAGAGACAGATGGATCTCTGAGTTCCAGAACAGCCGGCTCTATACAAAGAAACCCTGTCTTGAATCCAAACCCCTCCCAAAAGCGCCCACCTGCAAAACATACTGAGAGAACAATTATGATCAAAGTGAACAGAGATTTGTTTCTGAAGTGGAAAGCTGACACTATGGTGTTATTTCTGTTCAACTTGGGCTATTCTTCTTGAAATACTGCCATATACACGTCCCAGTCTAACAGACTATGCTAGCTAGTTTTATGTCAACTGGACACAAACTAGAGTCATCTGAAAAGAAGAAACCTCAACTGAGAAATGCCTCTATTAACATCTATCTAGTCTTAGGGCATTTTCTTAATTAGTGGTTGATAGGGAATAACCCACCCAGCTCATTGTGGGTTGTGCCATTCCTGGGCAAGGAGTCCTGGGTTCTAGAAGAACACAAACTGAACAGGCCATGATGAACAAGCCAGTTAACAGCAACCTTCCATGGCCTCTGCATCGGTTCTTCTCCAGGTTCTTGCTCTGGTTTGAATTCCTTCCTTCAGGTGGCAAGTGGTGGTACATACCTTTAATCCCAGCACTTGGGAGGTAGAGCCAGGCAGATCTCTGTGAGTTCTAGGCCAGCCTAGTCTACAGGACAGCCAGAGCTACACAAAGAAACCCTGTCTCAAAAAACAAACAAAACAAAACAATCCTTCCTTGACTTTCTTCAAAGATAAATTATGAATTGGACCAAATAAACACCTTCCTTTGTTTCATCATTGCAATAACCTTAAATAATACATACAGTTATATGTTCTTAAGCAAAACAAAATACACTTCTCAGAGCCAGGGGGAAAATCGAAGGACATATACTAAAAGCCAACTAACTGAATTGTGGCTGCTTCCCAGGCACTTGACACTCTCCAGGGTTAGCTATGAGCTTTGCTTACACTATCTCACAAATTGTTCCCAACTTAAGAGGCTCCTGTGAAGGACAGAACCGAATAAACAACTCACCTGTGGTGAGGGCTGAGGAAGAAACCCTTGCTGCTGGAGCACTGGCTGGCTGACAGGATGCCCAGAGGCAGAGAAACTGGCAGTGGGGACGGACTGCCCAGGTGGTAGGGAAGGAGGAGGGGGAGGTGGTGGAGGTGGTGGTGGTGGATGTGGGGGTGCTGTTGTCACGATGTAACCAGACTGTTGCGGAGACTGTAGAACGACAGTGGACTGGAACATGGTGGCATGAGGGTCAGAACCATCAGCTGATGGCTGGCGGGCAAGACTCATGTGGCTAAACTGAGAGCCAAGGTTATCCTGTTGAAAAAAAGTTGGCCATCATTCATGGGTCAAACTTACCAGTGAAAAGTACTTCATATATGTACACACATATATTACTCTGAATATCTCATCTTGCCTACACTAGCCTCAAACTCATAATGTAGCTGAAAACTACTTGACTTTCTGATCCTCCTGTCTCTACTTTCTGAGTCCTGAGATTACAGACATAAACCACAATGTCTGATTTGTGCAGTGCTTAGGATTATACCCAAGACCCTGTTCATGTGAGGCAAGTACTCTACCAACTGAGCTACACTGCCCAGGTCCTCCACTTTACGTCTCTGTAAGCGAGGTGTGCCAGACAGTGTGTGTATGGGCAGCATATGCATGTAAAGCAGGTAAGATATAAGAGAACAGGTTCAAGACAATGAGAACAGCCATGTAGGAGGGAAGGTATGTTATAATGCTACCTTTACATATTACTTAAAAATATACCCATAAGGAAAAGTTGTATTTCTCAGTTTAAAAAACAGAACTACATATACTTCATGAAGTTTAAAGGTTGCCTTGGGTTCAGAAGTAAAATTGCTAGTATTGAATTGTAGTATTGCTAGTATTGAAAAGTAGAATTACTTTTCAATAGCTTTTCTCTTCCTAGAAGACAGGGTTCAGGTTCTATGTCTCTCTGTAGCTCCAACCATCAAAATCTAATTAGTAATTTCTTTTCTTTAATATCTCAAAAAATAATTTAGTCATAACTTCTATTCCTGGTGTTTCCTAGTCTGCCACTTATGCTAAACAGGAGAATACTGTAATCAAAGTGTCCCGTGTCTAGATCATTGGTGAGCAATAACTAATGGCATCCAGACAAGGCAGGGCTATGATATGCCATGTGACATGTACTTCCTAACTTGACAGCCTAAGTATTAGCAATTACTGGTCACTCAAGGTTAAAAGGAAAGGCCTGCTCCTAGGAAGCAACAGAACATACGAAAATGGTTTCTAAACACGAATTATCTACTAGCACTATAATTATAAATATGGCAAAATATTCTTATAAGAGGTAGTGTATGTACACACCACTGTCGAGTCATTCACATAAAGTAATGTCTCTTACAAGTTTTTTCATAAAATCATTCAGAGAGGAAGCTGGTAAATAAGGTCAGCCCAGTTCAAAAGGAAAGCATTTTCAAAGACTTTCCAAAAAGCAGTTGTAGTTTATAATCTGATTTGAAGCATAGTTTTAACATGAGATAGTCAAATGGTACCAACATAGAATCTCCCTGGTGAAAACAAGCAAGCTGTCAGGAAGTTCACTTTAAAGGAAGCAAATGTTTTATGTAGAAGCTGTTTCATTGTGTGGAGCTATGTAAAAAGATACAATGTTTCAGCATCACATAACTACTTCCTTGCCTTGTGGGCCTGAGATCTTACAGATCTTACAGACACTGATAGGTATGATTTACTTTTGATTAAGGGTATTATTATACATTCAGAAATTAAGTGTCAAGTGATCGTTGATAACAAAATCAGAAGTCCTTTGTAGCTACATGCTGCAATTAATCTAAAGTAACTGCTTCTGACCTACTGTACCTAAACAGCAATACAAAATATGAACTCAAGGGGAAAGCTGCCTGTCCTGGCTAGTTTTACGTCAACTCAACACAAACTAGATTCATGTGGGAAGAGGGACTCTCAATTAAGAAAATGCCTCAATAAGATTGACCTGTAGGCAAATCTGGGGTCTGTTTTCTTAAAATAGTGATTGATGTCAGGCAGGTGTGGTGGTGAACGCCTGTAATCCCAGCACTTGGGAGGCAGAAGCAGGCGGATCTCTGTGGGTTTGAGGCCAGCTTGGTCTACAAAGTGAGTCCAGGACAGCCAAGACTACACAGAGAAACCCTGTCTCGAAGAAAACAAAAGTGATTGACGTCAGAAGGCCCAGCACATTGTGGGCAGTTGTTCTTGGGTCGTAGGAGAAACCAGGTTGATTAAGCCGTGAGTATCACCACAGTGAGCAGCGCCCCTCCGTGGCCTCTGCTTCAGTTCCCACCTACAGGTTCCTGCATTGGCTTCATGCTCTGACTTTCCACAGAGCTAGAGTATGGCCACCAAGGGTATAAAGCCTTTACTCCATATTTCCTCCCCAAGTTGCTCTTAGTCAAGGAATTTTAGTTAGAGAAACAGACACTCTATGACACTCCCATTACAGGACGATATAGATTCTAAACTGACTTTAATGAGAAAAATAACTAAAATATCTGAGAATATTTATATCAGAACACTTGTCCCGAAAATTTCCCTTCTGAAAAAAAATCAAGAATAAATAATATTGTCTTAACCAGTTACTATGATAAGCTGATATAACCACTATCTTATGAAAATGAATACATTACTATTAATATGGATTAGAGAACACCTTTGTTACCTATGTACCTTCCTGTAAGAAAAACTGAAGAAAGATATATTACACTGACCACAGTCTGAAGCATTCATCACACATCGCCCATAGTTAACAATGAGGTGAAAAGAGATACAGTACCACGGAGTACTGCTGGGTGGGTGAGACTGGCAGGAGCGGGGATGGGTAGGGGGCTGGAGAGCACTGAACAGGCTGAGAAGAGGACTGCAGAGGACCAACAGGCTAGGAATAACAGGTGGGTAAACAGTTAATGTCAGAAGAAAATGTTACAGGAATTGCACAGCATGGAAATTTACACATTGGGCAACAATTTTAACACTTACAAAGTCATTAAAAATACAAGAGAATCAACAGCAAGAACAGTATCAAATGAAGACCTCTACACAGCAAGAAAATACCTAGGCTCAAGTTGATTTCATAATGAGAATAATAACTTCTATGTCATAAACAGATTGTAGATTGATAGAGACAGATAATTAACCATTTCAAACCCTATTATCTGAGTTAGTCAGTAAAATCAAAACTTACTCTTATTTCTGGATTTTTAGGAAGAGGCTGTCCTATGTTTATGTTGCTCTATACTACTAATCATAAACAAAAGCCTTATGAATTTACATGGCATCTATCCCAATTCTCCTACTTGATAAAACATGTTTAAATTCTCAGAGACAATGTTCTTAAAACTTCCTATTTTGTGAGAAAACTATTAAGAATAACTGACAGGGTTAAGAGCATGTACTCTTGCAGAGGACTCAGGCTCAGTGCCCAGAGCCTACATGGTGACTCACCACCATCTGTAACTCCAATTCTAGGGGATCTAATGCCCTCTTTTGTCCTCCATAGGCATCACACATTCACATGATGTATATACATACATGTGCACAGGCACACACCCCTAATTCATGCAATTTAAATAATGATACACATAAAATAAATAAATCTTAATAACTACACCAGGACCAAAACATGTCTATACACACAAACACGCATCTTTTATTTAGGAAAAATAGTCTTTTCCTTGAGGCTAAATGCTAAATGGATTTTTATTAGAAGAATTCATGGAGCTGGGAAACTAAATATTAGAAATCTCTCAGCTAACACTCTTGTGTTTCAAGGAAAATAAAACTGCTTTCCAAAGGTACTAAAAATAGGTGATTGACTACAATCTGCAAATGAAAGATAGACTAAGATAGACTAAGTGATCTTTACTATGCCAGGCAAGCAAGCTGATGAAGAGCTCAGTTAATTCTTATCTGATAAAAACTAATTTGGTTAAAATGTAGATCAAAAACTAATCCTGTTCTGGATAATGTTCCTGAAAAGAATAATTTTAAAATGCAAGTAATGTAGTAAGACTGTACAGGGAATAAACAAGGAAAAATGTTTATGACAACTGAGATTTACAATGATCATTTACTCTTTTATTACAAGAAAATGAACAGAATAATCTAAAAGTATAAAAGGCTTAGATCAGCTTAGAGGCCAACAAAACAGTATTAAAACAAAAGCACAAGAAAAGTGAAAGCTGAATGATCTGGAGAGTTGCTGCTAGTCCGACAAATCCCTTAGCTACCAATCAGTTAGCTAAGGACAGCCTGAAGAATGCTAATGAGGTGCTCAAGTGGCTACTTGATACACTAAGTCATATAAACAATAGATTTAATCTTTGAATCTTCAATCTGACATATTCAAGTATCAGATAAGCAAAAGCTTGGATCTCCTGAGGAATGCAAGGAGTACAGGACGAGCACCCATGGTATGCATGAATGCCTCCCAACGTACTAGATGGCAGAGAGAAGGGAAAGTTAGAAGAGTGGCCGGTCAGGGTAAAACTCTGAAGCCACACTGACAAGGGAAGCTTAGCATTCCCTTTTCCAACCTGAACTGTGGCTGCAAAGCAATGCCCATGTAGCACTGGTTTTCTGTTGTATGTTCAAGAAACACAGCATCCCGGAACGGGCTCTGTCTGGAACTCACAGAGTTACTGTGCTTGGTTATATGTAATTGCACAAATCCATTTATCTCAGAATATTCAAAAGGTAGTAACTGCGTATCATTCAGTCAATCAATTTAGTTGCTGTGAGGATCTAACTGCAACACTATAAAAATGTGTTCATTAAATAAAAGAATTGGAAATTCAGCTTAATAACGCTTGTGTTTCCAAACTACATTCTCTATATCTTCTTCTAGGATGATCTCCTAACTAGATGGGACAAAGTTATTTCTACACTTGATCTTAAACACAGGTCTAAGAATTGATAGGCAAAATTATTCCTAAAAGGTCATACATAATCTGGGACAAATTTAAAAGCTATACTAACCTTATTTCCATCACATTAAGTAAAAGCTGAAGACAGTCCTATAAAGCCCCTGGTGAGATACATAGCAGCACAAAGGCAATTACACGATAGCAAAAGAAAGACCGCACTGGAAACAAGCTGAACGAAGAAAGGCTAGGGAGAGCAGTATGAGCTTCATGTCGTTTTAGGTGGGGTTAAGAAGGTCACGTGGAAATCTCTGGCAGAGTTTATGTAATCTCCTCTAAGTACATGGATGTTTTTGTATGGTTTTATAAGTGTCTCTAAAACCTTTTAAGCCCTCTTCAGACAGCAAAACAAAACAACTGACTTGCCTACTCAAGAATCTTGCCTGCAGAGAGAGACCAACTGCTTTCACTATCTTAACACTGACAGTGTAACTCAACTACTTGCGAATGTCTTTCACCTCACATGGTAACACTATATAAATGACACACCTTGTGAAAAAAGGAGATGGAAGTTTCTTCAGTTCAAGTTTATCACTAGGAGAATCTCTTAGGAGATTAATCTCTTAGGAGAAATTACACTAAAGGAGAGTCACCATTAGAATGTTTATATGGTCTTGTAGAGAAAAAAGTGTAAGAGTGCTACACAACCTTTAAAAGCTCAGTAGGCATAGATGACAAATTATTAGTGAACAAAAAGACAATGTAGATATGTGTGTATAAACTCTAAATGATTTACGCCAATTAAAGGTGTGACTAAGAAAGCTTTTAAAGCCAGACATGGTGGTGCATACCTTTAATGCCAGCACTTCAAGGCATAGGCAGGCAGGCCTCAGTGAGCTGTAGGCCAGTCTGGTCTACATTGTGAGTTCCAGGCCAGCTGTGATATAGTGAGACCTAGTCTCAAAATAAAAAGAACTCTTGGGAGCCCTGAACGATGGTTCAGCAGGTAAAAATATTTGCTGACAAACCTGACAACCTGAGTTATATCTCCAAGACACACATGGTAGAAAGAATCAACTCCTGTAAGTTGTTCTCTAATAAATGCATGCTGCACACACATGCACGCACACACAAATAAATGCATTTAATAATAATAAAAAAAGAAATATGAACTGTCAGAATCCACCCCACACCACCCTTGCAATAGAATAGAGTATTCTGCATGGCTTGAGCAGCCCAGTGCAGTTTCTGTTTGATCTATCCAATCTTAATAACTCCCTTTGCTCACTAAGCCAATCTTTGTTTTTATTCCTCCTCTTGTCTACGTCTTGCTGCACATAAGATAAAGCCACTTCTCCCTTTCTATTATATTCTCAGCACTTATTGGCTGCAAATATTTGATCTTAACATTTTCTTCCTGCAACTACTGAGTAGTACATCACCGAGTGCAGAGTATTAAAGCTGCAAGAGATACTTACCTGGCTACCTCAGACATTAGCCCTACATATGCAAAGGCAGGTGAGCTTAGCATTATAGAATCATGGATTTGTGCACCTGTGAGAACATGTGACTGGCTGCTGGCTGCTGAGGGGGTGGGGGTGGCAGAGGTGGCTGTGGAGGACCAGGCACTTGGGTTCGAACTGGCTGTTGAGTCATAGGAGGATTGTACACAACTGGACTTCCATCTGGGTTTATGAAGGGCTGACCTAAAACGTTGAAAAAAAGAGGAAAAAGTTAATGTACAATAGGATTTAAAACAAAACCGTCATTACTGATTTGTAAAACACATTCTTAAATCCCTCATGTACAATTTCACAACTCCCAGATTCTTAAAGACGAAAGTTTTTCTTAGCTTTGAAAGTACCTTGGTTTGAAACGAAGCTATTAACAACCTTATGTTTTCCATTCAGTGTAACTATTCAAATGTTACTTGTTTTTGGAACGGGGTGTTGTTTCAGACCCCATTGAGTTCACTGGATAATTGAAATATTTTCTGAGGGACTGAAGACAAAGGACTTTGCAGTTTAGAGCACTTGAGGACCCAAGTTTGGATCCCATCACCAATGTGGCAACTCATGACCTTCTGTAACTCTAGTTCTAGGCTACCTGACGCACACTTCTGGTCCCTGTAGACACTGCACTCGCAAGGTGCATAAACATACATGCAAGTCAAACACTAAAACACATAAAATAAAAATAAATCACTAAAAAAGATTTTTTGAAAAGCTTTCAATTCCAAATCTCATTCTGGTCCAGGTATCCAATCACAGGCCTGTGGTTTGGCTAGTATAAACAAAGGGAAAACAGGTCAACAGCATTCAGCTCTCCACCTCTGTCGAGCCTCAGCATGGACATTAGGGCTGGTGTACATGACAATTCAAACAGAAAGTGCCTTACTCCAAGATACCAGGAAACCATTAAAAAATTTCAAGGAGGTGGAAAATAATCTACACTATAGGCTACACTGAATATATGTTGCTTTAAAAAAACACATGGTTGGAGCTGGGCAGTGGTGACACTTGCCTTTAATCCCAGCACTCTGGAGGCAGGTGGATCTCTTTGGGTTTGAGGTCAGTCTGGTCTAGTACAGCCAAGGACACACAGAGAAACTCTGTTTTGTAAAACCAAAAAGATCAAAACAAAAAACAAACAAAAAACCAAACAACTGATTGGAAATGTAAATGACTGACTGCTTCAAACTTGTAATAATGAAATCAGTTTAATGGCAACAGATTATGTATAATAAAATATATTATAGAACAACCTTGTCTACATCTACATATTTCCGTTTCCCTACTGTAAATGGGGATTTCTCCTATCTAAAAGGGCCATTATAAAAGTCATGAATGAAGAATGTAAAGTATAAGCAGCCATGTGGGTGATGAGAACTGGACCTGGGCCATCAGAGAGAGAAGGCAGAGATTTTAAATGACTGAGTCATCAGTCTTTCAGAAAATGTTTTGATTATAATGAACTCAGTTGGGTCTGGAACAATATCCTATCTAACTATGGTTCAAAGTAAATGTTCATTAACATTATTATTAGTTAATGTCAAGGACTAAGAATATATACTGTCACCAGGCATGGAGGCATATGCCTTTAATCCCAGCACTCGGGTGGCAGAGGTAGGCAGATCTCTGTGAGTTTGAGACTAGCATAGTTTACAAAGTGAGTCTGTGAGTCTAGGACAGTCAGGACTACACAGAGAAATCCTGTCTCGAAAAACAAAACAAAACAACAACAACAAAAGAAAACAAAACACAACACCAAACATATTAAAATTTTAGCAACTACTCTTATTTATTTATTTATTTATTTTAAACAATTACAAAGTCGGGAGGCGGTGGCAAAGGCCTTTGATCCCAAGACTGAGGATGCAGAGGCAGGGGGATCGTTGAGTTCAAGGACAGCCTAGTCTACAGAGTGAGAAACCCTGTCATGAAACAACCCCCCAAAAGAAAGCCAATACCATATCTCAAAGGCATTTTAGGTTTTTTCCTACTTGGTGCTTCTTTATAAAGCGCATGTTATTTGCTACAGAATAAAAATGCTACACCACATAAAGCTCTCTCAAAGGTAGTTGATTCATTTCAATGGAATGGATTAATTACAGTTAAGCTGTTACTTAGTCTACACATCATAGATGTCACATAGAGAAAATTGTCATACAATATGAATTAAACTTTTAACATTTTTCACCCTAAACATTTCTATTAAAGTTTTTAGGACAATGACAACATATACACATTTAAATAATACATTTTTAAGGTACCCTAATTTTTAGATATCTTCTGGTATATCAACTGAAATGAACTATCTCTCTGGATACCCACCTGTTTGTGGGTTGATCAGAATACTGCCAGGTGGTATGCCAGTGGCTTCCAAGGGAAGCAAAAGGAAGCTAGTGTTAGGAGATGCACCTTGCCCACTGAGGCCACCATCAAAGGAAAGAGAACTGTGAGTGCTGGCTGCCGGGTAGATGACAGGTGCGCCATGAGAAGACTGGCTAAGAGCGGAACCTGGGAGAGGCTGCTGGGTGTGAGAAAGAGAGCCTGTAGAGGACCCTACGCTACCTGAAGACTCAGATCCTAGGGAAGAGTAATGAGAAACATAGGATTAAAAAAAAAAAAAAAAAAGATACAGGTTTAAAAAACCTACTAATAAAATTCTGATTATACAACATGCAATTATAACATAATAGCAATGGTTACTATAATTTACTGCTCAGTAGTTCCTTTTTTTTTTTTTTTTTTTTTCTTACTCTCCTAAATATAACTTTAATATAGCAAACAGAAGCACAGAAACTGTCAGAAAAGTCATAGCCAAAGCATGCAATTTACCAAGTTTACAGTAACACAAGCCACAGACAGCCAAGGAAGCATACTAATGACACTTTCAAAAGGACACATGTTTTACACATTTTACCTTTTAGATTAATACTTAGGAATATACAGATTACAATTTCCCCAGGAAAAAGAACTTAGCACGGCCAAATGCCCAAAACCTCATGTATCAGAAACCCTGATCTATAAAAACATAGAAAGATTAAGCACGGTGTAGGAAATGACAGAAATGACAAATTATCTATTAACAGAAGCAACTGCCAAGTTTCACTACAGGATTTCATCTCCGTTTATAACCAGCATCTTCCTATAACATAAACTCAACTACCATTTTGGAAAAAAATTCAAATATTTGTTAATACCATTTTAAAATTTATTTCTTACCACACTTATTCTAATTTCCTAATTGGATTTTGACTGCTCAGAAGCCTACAGTCTATTCCACAGGGAACTAAAGGTATCATTCATTGACTTTAAAAAATAATGACTAAAGATGGACAATGAGACAATGAAATATACAGATTCAGGTACTACTTGGACTCAACTTGGTTATGATTAAGAGAGCTGACTCTGGGATAAAAGTTTTAGAGAATGTAGTGAAAAATTACGATACACTAAAGCTTTTATTCTAGGCAAATCAAAATGACACCTGAGCCAGGCGTGGCGGCGCATGCCTTTAATTCCAGACTCAGGAGGCAGAGGCAGGTGGATCTTTGTGAGTTCGACGCAAGCCCGGTCTCCAAAGTGAGTCTAGGACAAACAGGTCTATCACACAGAGGAAACTGTGTCTCAAAAACCCAAAAAAACCAACCCAACCCAAAACAAAAAAAAACCCACAAATGACACTTGAACCGTATCATTTTTCTTTTATCTTTTTTCTGAGACAGGGTTTCCCTGTGTAACCCTGGTTGACCTAGAACTCAAGAGATCCACCTGCCTCTCCCTCCCGAGTGCTGGGACTAAAGTTGTGCACCATCACGGAAACTCTATCACTCTTACTTATTAAAAGATTAAAACAGACCATTATCTCTGAAGATAAAGTAGTACAAGTTATTTTAAATTATTATTATTATTATTATTATTATTATTATTATTATTATTATTATTATTATTATTATATTGTGTGTGAGTACTGAGAGTGTACTGACTACTTCCAAGTGACTAAAATGTTTTAGTTAGGCCAGGCATAGTGGTGTGCACACTTTTAATCCTACCACCTGGGAGGCAAAGGCAGGGGAATATTGCACTCTCTAGAAGACTTCCTCACTATAAAGATTTTTTTTTCAGTTATGACAAAATTGCAGTATATACAGGTAAGTACACCAATTTTAAAAACATTCACAAAATTTACTGTCTTTAGCAATATGTTATGTCTACTAAGACATTTTTAGTACAGTTATATTTTAAGCAAGGTAGAAATGTAATTCACAAACATTAGCAATTTAAACATACACTATATTAGAAAAATATTGCTATCTCCAGATACCTTCCAAATGTATTTGTTCAATACTCATTTTATGTTTAACCTAACCCAAATAGGCTGGGGAGAAATAGCCATTTCTGATCTCCATGTTTATTTGGAGACTAAAAAAAATAAAGACATACAAAAGTCCTAAAGGGCACATGGAATTCTGTAGTGTTCTTTCGACTCCTTAGTGAAAATGAGGAGAAAATGCTATGACCAATTATCTAAAGTACAAAGCAGCCAAAAGCATCAGCAAATTATTTAAATTTTTGTTTGTAATAGAAGTAGGTATATTACTTTTCTTTGGTTTTTAAGTTCCTCAAAAAATTTTCATGAAAAATGCTATCAACATCAGATAGTATGCAATATACCTAAGGTTAAATGATCCTAGGTGACAAGCCTATGCTTTCCAACCATAAAGAGTAAAGAACTCCCAGTCACCTCCTCCATACAAGAAATGAGTCACCTGTTTGCAAGGAGACACGGGAGGAGACAGACATCGTGACTACATGCCTGGAAGGCCTAGCCAGCCACGTGGCCAGATGGGGCTAAGTGGTCAGGTTAAATTAGATGAGTTAGTTGGGAGTCACCAGATTAACTTTATATAGCAAGACAAGGAGCTTTACTTTAGTTTGTAATTCCACCTCCAATTCAAAAATGAATCCTGATATCAGTATAGCCATCACGCCTTCTGTGCTTTGTAGGTGTCTACTGAGCAGAAGGTAACTTTACATTGTGGGATAATCAGAACCATGTGATGAGGAGCTAAGACTTTAGGCAAAGTAACATGTTGACTGCACAGTCTAGGTAGATACTTATACCTGTTTTTGAAAGCCTGCCTATGCTTTTGCTGCTTCCAGAACTATCACCTCTTGTCAGGACCGAGATTCCACTAAAGCTGCTGGCTTTGGTTACAGCGGGTTTCAGGTTCCGTAGGGAGCTGTCTGAATCTGTACTGCTCCAGGGTCGTGGCTCTGAGTACTTCAAATCATTTTCAGTGCTGCTCTGATGGCTGTTGGTTGATCTCCCTGAAGCATCTTTATTAACTCTGTAATTTAGAAAAAAAACATTGAAAAGCCAATAGGGGATGAGGGAGAAAAAAATACTTTTTTTAAACAGTGTCTGGAAAACATGCTTCTAATACCTAAATATCTGGCGCCTCTGCTGGGTACCACTAGTGTCCTCATCTTGGATTCTGTTGGCATTTTAATAAGATATTTAAATTGTTATTAGCATCAGCTAGATAGTAAGCAGGAAGATATTAAAGATTTCCTTACCTTTTGTCAATAATATAGTTTTCTTGGGAACACAGAGACTGGAAAGAAAAGGTAGAAAGTTTGTCAAATATATAACGTCAGCTGTACACCAATGGTAACAACAAAAAATAGTAACTTTCAGAGTACATCTCCAAGGGCTAGAGAGATGGCTTAGGTCCTAAAGGCTAGGCTCACAACAAAAAATTTAAGAGTATTCCCCCCAAAGAGTCCATGAAAGATAATGAAGGTTTTCATGGGTTGGAGACACTATGATTATTTTTAACAGACATATCTTAGAAGCCATTGATTGCCAAAAATTTGAAATTTAGTCTTCTTAAAATGGATGAACTCAAATATATTAATCATATATTTAATATTTGATTACTGGTGACCAAAAGCTGATGAAGGCACTGGCAAGATGGCTCAGAAGGTAAAAGCACCTGATGCTAAGCCCTATGACCCACATGTAAGTTAGGAACCAAACCCTGAAAGCTGTCTTCTGACCTTCTTTCTCACACACATGCATACATACACACATAATAAATGTGAAAAATAAAACACCAAAGGTTGATCAATTCACTGTAACACAGTGACTTCCTCTATTTGTGA
Source organism: Acomys percivali (assembly GCA_907169655.1). NCBI lineage: Eukaryota > Metazoa > Chordata > Mammalia > Rodentia > Muridae > Acomys > Acomys percivali. The sequence goes on along the minus strand of OU015747.1, from coordinate 85,157,537 downwards.
TAGTGCTAATACAGAGAATATAGGGATAAAGCGGAGAATAAGCAAATAGACCGTAAGGACTTAAAGTCAAATTCCTCCAGTGCTGTCAATCTAAGTCAGGAAATGGTCACTTCTGTTTATATTACTGCAACAGTCTTCTAAATAGCTTTGTGGTTACCAAATTTTGCCCTATTCATTAATTTTATAGAGGAGAAGCCAAAGCAAGCTTTCTAAAATGTAATTCTCCCATCTTTCATGACTCCTTGGTCAGTAACACAGGTCCAAACCCCTGTTTTTACAAATAAAGATCTACTGGAACACAACTATGACTACGTACTATGGTGGCTGTCATACAAATATGTGGGTCAAGATGCATAAAATATCAACTACTCAGCTGTTTATAGAATGACAAAACAACACACACCCCAAGTTCAGGTACCTTAACAAACGCTAAGGGCCAAGGCATCAAGTTCCTCAGTATTGTTCCAGTGTAAAGCTTACTTATGGTGTCTGCAGGCTATGTTCTGGCTACTCGAAATCATTCAGTTCTCTGCATTTCAAGTTTTCCCTTCCACATGAGCCTCTGCAAATACTGACTTTTCTGCTTGAACTCATGGCCTCACAGAGGCTTACGCTTCACCCCCTCCCTAGCTTCACAGTGTAGTGCTTTTCTGTCTGCTGTGACACTATTACATTTTCATGTATCTCTGTGATTTCCACACCGTATTGTTATAATCTGACAACTTGCAAATGCCAAAGGAAACATTTATCTAATACAGATGTTCAGTTTAGCAGACCTGGATCAAAATTCCCACTCAGCCATTTCCTAGGTGTATTTACTCTAGCTACTTTGCATAGCTTTCTATTGTCTCAATTTCCTTACCTGTAAAATACAAATAGGCTAATACTGAACACAAAGGGTCATTTTGTGGATAGATCATGACAGTACATGTATGTGATCTTCAGTGTCCAGAATAGTATTTATAATAAACTCTCAGTATTATTTATTATGTTATAAATCTTAACTGTTAGTTAGATGAACTAATTTTATCTTACAAGACACAAGTTATTTATTCAGGTTAAGTTCACTACTAACAAAGTAAGATTTAGTTGCCAATGTTATAAAGCCTCATTTGTCACAAGCTTTAAAAAAACCATACATATAGCAATGTATTCCCTACCCATTACTGTGGTCTACCTGTGTGCAATTTTGGTAAAAGTTGTTCCAATGTACCAGCCAATTAAGATGAACAAACCGCCTACTTCAAAAACATGACCTGATGTGCATGTAATCAATATGGTTAAAAATAGTATGACCAATAGCTGAAGGGGGGACTAGAATAGTAATGCATGAAGTAACGGCACATACATCTTGGGAAAATATTCTGTCTCTAGCTCTCTGGTATTCTTCTTCTCTTTCTTCTATAGATTTGCTTCTTCTGTCATCTTTTAAACGTATTCTCATCTAAAGAGGGAAAAACAAGTAATTATTAGGAAAATGAACTACTGGTACAGTTAAAGCTTGTACTTATAATGTTGTACTTTTCTCAAGATTACCTGGCTATCATCTTTGTCAAAGCTAGAGTTATCTCTCTTAAGGATATAACGTTTCTGGAAGTCGTCACCTCTATCATCCTTAATATGTTCATTAAATTTCTGATCAGGTCTGAAAAAAAGAAACAAGACAAAGGAACAAAAAAATTTAATGTATAGTATTTACATAAAAGTGAAACAATATTATATGCAAGGTAAAAAAACTAATGTTGCTACTTATCAGTGCTGCTTAAGATACACTACTGTTATCTTACTTTATCATAATGAGATTCTCATGAGGCAACATTATTCTACAGAATGGTACAGAGGCTTTATAAAAATAGCATGGGCTCTGGGTCAGGCTGTGTGGGTTCAAGTCTAGCTTCAGTACTAGCTTTAAGATGTGCAGAAGTATTTATTTAATCTTTTTCTTCCCATGTGTGAGATGGGAATTATTATTTTATCTACCTAACAGGGTTGTTCGAAAGATGAAATGAATTAGCAAAAAAAGGACCAAGCAGAACTCTGTCATTATAAAAAAAACACTGAGAAAATCAAGCTCTTTAAGTGGCTAAAGCACCTGCAACACGGTCAACAGGTAAGCACAAGGCTTAGCATGGCTGGAGGCCAGGACAGTTAGATCCAGAGGCTGGTAGATTCTATCTATGCTACAAGGACCAGGAAAAAGGCACATACTGTATTGCATGGGTTACACTCCTATAGTCTTCATACCAGAAAATGAAAGCAACCAAGTATTTTGGACTGAATTATTTAAAAATTTAAAAGACTATTTGAAAATGTATTTATTTGCCAAAAATTCTTAATTGCATCAGGGCATAGCTTTATTTTGTATTAACTTAAATAGATTAGAAAAGATAAGCTCTATGCAGAGGCTAACACTAGAGAATGATGTGAAGTTTAGAAAATATTCTACAGCGCATTGGTTTTCTCAGATTGGAAATGCTTAAGTTTCACTAAAATCTAAAAGAAGATAAATGATTAAGGGCCCTAGACATTGAGCTTATGTTAAAACTGACCTCTGCTGACTGAACCACCAACCAAAGAGCAGGCATGGGTTGACCTAGACCCCTACACACATATGTGCAGCAGCTTGGTCATCATGTGGGTTCCCTAACAATGGGGGTAGGGCCTGTCTCTGACTCTGTTGCCTGCCTCTCGATCTCTTTCCCCTAGCTGGGCTGCCTTGTCAGGCTCAGTGGGAGAGGATATGCTTAGTTCTGCTTGAGGTGCCAGAGTGGGTTGGTACCCCTTGGGGGCTTCCCCTTCTCTGAGCTGGAGAGGGGGAAACTGGGAGGGGGATCTGGAAGCAGGGAGACTGGGAGGAGATTGGAATCAGGTTGTAAAGTGATTAAATGAAGAGAGGAAAAAACTGACGTCTGTTTATACAGTCTCAGCTCCAGTAAGTTATTCAATCAATATTCTGAGTCTTATTAACATTTTATATTGGAATTACTTTTGAAATATACAATATATAACATTTTATACCTCTAAAGAAAATCTAATAAATTCCCTACAGTTTCCTTTATGTATAGCTCAAATACATATTTATATGGATACATATACTATAAGCAATATGGGAATACCATGAATAAAATTTCATTTCTTTGAGAAGGTGTCTCACTGTGTAGCCCAGAATTGCTCTGTAGACCAGGTTAGCCTTTAAGTCATTGACTCTGCCTGCCTCTGCTTCCTGAGTGCTGGGATTAAAGGTATGCTATCACCATGCCTGGCAATCAATAAATTTTAATCGTAAACCCAAGCAGTGACATTTCAGTAAAACAAGACCAGACATTTCATTATAAGTAGAATCTAAACCACACAGATAAATATGTTTCAATCTAGCAAATAAGTTCTATTTTTGCAATAGGGTCTCACTGTGTAAAAATGGCTGGTCTGAAACGTGCTATGTAGGACGGGCTGACCTCAAACACATAGATTCCCCCTGCTTCTACCCACCCCAGCCCTAGGATTAAAGGCATGTGCCACCACACTCATCTTTATCTACTTTTTAAAAAAAGTTTTTGAGATAGGGCTTCTCTGTGTAGCCTTGGCTGTCCTGGAACTCGCTCTGTAGAGCAGGTTGGCCTCAAACTCTGAGATCTCGCTGCCCCTGCCTCCTGAGTGCTGGGATTAAAGGAGTGCACCACCACTGCCCAGCTAATCTACCAAATTTTTGATAATACATTGTAGCTGACTCCTATAAATTATATAAAAGGAGATTTAAAGATGAGAATTATCTAAGCAAGATGAAGAAATCTGCATTGTAAAACGATGAATGAGACAGAGCAGATACTAAAAAACTAAAATTAAAAAAAAAAAGAAAGAAAAAGAAAAGAAATTCATATCAAAGTAAGAAGATCACAATGCTTCATGACCAAAATGATGAGAAATCTGATTTCTTTGGAGGTTTGAAAGGCTATGTATTTAATACTGATCACAACAGTATGCCATCTGTCACAAGATTGCTTCATTTACTCTTATTACCTATAATTGTAGCTGTGCAAAGTCACATTTTCTTATTTAAGGCATCTTTATTTGAGTGAGAGACTCTTCTAGTAAAGTGAACTCTATGGTTTAACCAAGGCCCTGGCAACTTTTCTAAGAACAGCTGGATTCCCACACAAATAATATTGGCAGGCATTTCGGCTAACCTTAAGACTGTCTTACCTCTTTCTTTTAAAGATGCCTGAATTTACTGCCCTGCAATCGGCAACTTCCCGCTCCATTGAGACACCCCAGTGGACACCCGGTTGTTGACATCCACAACACCACTGGTTCAAGGCTGGAGCGGGTAATCTCCCTATGAGGAAAAGGTAAGTTTGTTTTTATTCAATGTGGAGTAGATCTCTAAGGTTTTCTGATTTTACAACCTTCTTCATATCCCAGAAGATATAAAGAATACAGTGTAACTTCAATGATCTGAAACAATTAATTATAATTACATCAACCCATAGTTTGTAAATATCTCTGCTTAACTAAATTTTGATTACCTTTACAAAACCCTAAAGCTTTTCTGACATCATTCATAAATTCAAATAACTGAGGTTACACTGTATTGAAAACCTTAGAGAGTTGTCAGTCGAAATGTTAGTCAAAAATGCCTGCTAATGTTCATGTGTTTGGGCATCCAGCAGCTCTAAGTAATGTTGAAAGGTACTGGTTAAAGAGAGCACAGTTCTAGCCACTTAAGTTTCACCTATATCTTACTGGATACTACCCTATTTTAGTCACTATATAATTAACTGGAAAAGGATTAATTGGTAAAAGATGTATATATAATACTAATGGGTAGACATGATGAAATTAAATCAGATTTACATGATAATTCCCAGAGATTTATAAGGATTTCTGCCCAAGACAACTATTTTTATTAATTTTAATGGAGTAGCCATTTAAAATACGAAACACACCTATTTAATTGACTTTGATTCAGCAAGCAATATGGCAGGCTATGTAGATAGGCAAAGGCCATGATAACTGAAGGGACTAGAGAATAAGATGTAACCAAGCAAAGTGAGTGATAGAGGGACAAGACTCTGGGAAGTAGCTGACCGGAGGAAAGGCAGAAAAACAATGACATGAAGAGCACTATTTGTGCCACTTGAAACTGATGGCTACTTATCTTAGGTTCCTTTCTACCATACATGAAAAAATACAGAGAATACTTTTGTGCAATGAGTGGTGGCACAGGTCTGTAATCCCAGTGCTCCAGAGAACATGAGGCGACAGGACGCTTTTTATAACTCAAGGGATTCAGCCCAGGCCCCTGGGCATTGCTAGGCAAGTGTTGTACCACTGAGCCCAATGCTCAGCTTTTAAAAGCAGTAACTTTTAAAACAGTGGGCTACTAACTATCAACATTTTTCCTCAGTAAATCAGATATGACCCAAGAAAGGAACACAGCAATTTGGAAGACACTACACTAACCACAGCTCCAGTTTCTTCAGATTTGAAGTAGAAACAAAATAAAACAGAACAAAACAAAACAAAACATAGCCAACAAAACAGGATTTTGGAAATGATAGTAAGGTGGTAGACTAAATGTGACAAGTGTCAAACCCTGCTTGGTACTTTTTATTTTTATTTTTAAATTGCCTAAAGGTGGTCATAAATACCTAAATTAATTTTTTAAAAAATCTTTAAGACTGGTTGTCAAACATGGCTGACAGCACGCCCTCCAAGGTGGGTGTTGCCGTTCCTCTAACAAGTTTCCCGTCTCCCTCATCTGAATACAGGTTTGCACTTTGCTTCTAGGGAAATAAGTGTACTCTTTGGCTCTATCACATGAAGTTACTGCAGATGAAGAAGCTGTAGGAAGGCAAGCATTAGTCCACAGACAATGCAACGCTGTGCACTCACATTCTTGTGTTGCTAGTTTTGTTCACTATGACAGACTTCCCGCTCTGATCAACATTGTGGTCTAATCCAAAGTAGGCAGCCACTCTGTGTAATAGCATCCTGTGGTAAGATGTCATTGGGGGAAACTTCTTACGTGGGGACCTGAAAGGAAAACAACAGCCAATTTAGTAATCCAAGGAGAATTATAATGACAATTTCTTTTCTTGTTAAATGTCAGAACTTACTCATTATTACCAATGAAATCTAAAATTTCTTGTTCCAATTTCAGCAGCATCATTCTGTCCCTGAAAGAAAAGTATGAAGACCCTTAGATGTAAAACTCAGCACAGACGTGTAATCATAAATGTCAACAGGTTATGAATTCACATAGCTAACTCCTCCTTATAAACAGCACATTTGCCGGGCGGTGGTGGCGCACACCTTTAATCCCAGCACTTGGGAGGCAGAGGCAGGTGGATCTCTGTGAGTTCGAGGCCAGCCTGGTCTACAAAGTGAGTCCAGGATAGCCAAGGCTACGCAGAGAAATGCTGTCTCGAAAAACCAAAAACTAAACCAAACCAACAACATGAGAACAACAACAACAAAAACCAGCCTAGCACATCCAGAGATATCACAAGCTTGATGACAGATTATTTATAGCTTTGTAAAATATGTTGTAAGAGGCTGAAAGTTTTTTGTTTTGTTTTTTTTCTTTTTAGTGTAACTCTTTATGGTAGAGTTGTCCACACGCACTAATGTGGACGGGACAGTGCATACCCTAAGAGCCCACAGAAACATGGGATGCTAATAATGGTTACTCATAACGGAATCCAAAGTACCTATTGCTCACTCTGTAAGTTGCTACAATGTGCTTTTAAGATTTTGAGAAAGTTTCCCATAAAATCAAAATGAAGCAAAGACATCGCCATCTAAACTGAACCGCCAGTCAAATGAGTATCTGCATGTGCTCCTTTGGTTCACTGGGGTCCTATTCAGGGTACTTAGGCTGCAACAAGTCAGTGGAATCATTCTTCTTGGTTCTTATACACTGAGAATATAGCTCTAGGATTTTCCTCTACTCACTGCACGTTTCATGTTCATCTGAGGTGGGCAGGGAGACAAAAAACTCCCAGAATCTTAAAGCTAGAAATAGTTTTATAGATTGTCTTGTAAAGATATTAAGTTCAAGAAAGCAATGCCTAGGGAATTCGCTAAAATTTAATGTTTAGTAGCCTCTTCTTGGGTTACCTGAAAGTCTGTGCATCAATACTGAGTTTGGTCTTCCCCATGCACTGCAAAACAAGCCCCACAAAACTGAACAGTAACTTTTAGTCTATTCATTTGTTTGACAAAGTTAAATTTTAAATTTATTATATGTACAAAAAGAGAAAACTATTTTTACAAAATAGTTTCAAACCCAAATCCAATACCAGTACATTTTCATGCAAATTCAAGTAATATTCAATTTGCCCTCTGGCAAATAGAAGGGACCACCTTCTATTTACTGTGGTATGACAGAGTGAGAATTTTAGGTTACCATATCCTATGATCCTATGTGTTTGTGTGTGATGGGGGAAGCATGAAAGAGAGATAAATTAGGCGGCCCCATTAGCTTGGTTCTAGGTTGCCTGGCAGCCACTGAAAACAAGTACACTGGATAAAAAGAACCCCCTAGCCTCTTTCTCTATGATCCCTTCTTTCCAGGTCTCTCGCATTTTGTCTGTCTGTTTCTCTCTGTGATGGGTGCCCTCCCCTTTTCTCCTCTCCTCTGTCTTTCCCACAATAAATCTCCTTTCATACCAGATCTGTTATGTGGCATCTTTATACATTTTAACAGTATGCATACTTGTTCATGTGGGTATGCACATACACACATACAGAGGTTCAAGCTGGTTTGTCTTTCTTGATAACTTTGTGCTTTTTTTTTTTTTTTTTTTTTGAGACAGGATCTTTTACTGAACCTAAAGCTCACACTGGTTAGAATGGCTGGCTACTGAGCCCGTAAGATTATCCTGTCTTAACTTCCCAACACTAGGATATAGGCACACTGCCATGCCCAGCTTTCTTTTAAAGGGGAGGTAAGATTTTATTTGTATATATGTATATGTATGAATGCAAGTGCGTGGATGCTCTTGGAAGCCAAAAGTGGTACTGGAGTGCCTGGGGCTGGTGATTGTGAGCTGCCCAATGTGAGTGCTGGGAACCAAATTCTTGTCCTTTGAAGCAACAATAAGTGCTCTCAATCTCAGTGGCAGCTCCTGAGCTCCTAAGCTGAGCTTTTCACATGAGTGCTGAGATCCAGATGGAAATAATCATGTTTGCTTGGCAAATACTTTACCTGCTGAGCCATCTCTTCGGTTCCACTTTTTTCCCTACTGATTTCCTCACCCCCCCACCCCCCGCCCCGCTTCTTTTTAAAGACATGATCTTAATGACTTGCTCAGGCTGGCCTTGAACTCAAGCTGTGATCAAATCCTGGAATCTGTGATCCTTCTGCTCAGCCCCCTTGAGTAGCTGTTATTGCAGACCTATACCTTCAGGCCATATATTTTTTTCTGTTTTGTGTTTAAAGACAGAGTCTTGCTATGTAACCTAACCTACTTTCAAGTTTGAGAGTCTCTGGCCTTAGCATCCTGAATTCTTAGGTTACAGGTGCACATCACTGCGTCCTGCACCACCCCTATGTAATTCTCCTATTGAGTTAATTATTGCTGCAAATTTTATCTACCTTCTTTGGTTCCACTGCCACACACCTGGGTCCTAGCAGTCAGAATTTCACCATTTCCTTGTTCCGGTCTAACCTGTCCCATGTGGAGCATGCATAATAATAGTCTTGTAAGAGTACTTATGCAACCGTAACATTCCCTTAGTTTGCTATGACAGAGGTTTCCTATTGCTCTTAGAATTCAAATTCTGTAACATGCAAGATAAGCATGAAGTGTGCTTTATTTCCCAATGAAGTCAGAAAATTCTCATTATTCTGGACCACCTCTGGTCTATCTTGGTCCTTAAGCACCTCTTATACTGCCTTGTTACTTAAGTTGCTTGCCCAGAACATCCTCTGATAGTCTCTTAAAATTTTTCTTTTTCTTTCTTTTTTTTAAAAAACTTTTTCATAGTTATCATATATACATATAAAATATAGGTTCTAAACAAATTATGTCTCAAATAAATAAAAATATTTCATGTAAAGTCTTTACATAATCTTTCACTAAATTTGGGGGATAGAGGATTTATTTCTTTCATAGAAATCTTCCCCATGAAACAGATTAATTTGCTTAACAGATCTTCTTTTTCTTTAAAAAATACTTTTAGACTTATTTTTTTAATTTTGAGTGTTTTGCTTGCATATCTTTCTTTCTATCTATCTATCTATCTATCTATCTATCTATCTATCTATCTATCT
>OU015747.1:85119978-85148250 GCA_907169655.1 Acomys percivali | reverse complement strand
TCTATCTATCTATCTATCTATCTATCTATCTATCTATCTATCTATCTACCTACCTACCTACCTACCTATCTATCTGTGCACCATGTGTGTGCCTGGTGCCTGTGAAAGACAAAAGTCATCAAATCCAATGGAGTTGGTGCTACAAAAGATTTGTTCTTAGGTGCTGAGTCATCTTTCCAGCCCTTGGATTCTTTTTCATCTGTACTTTTGGGATCAAATTGCTTTAAGATGATATAATTTTCCCACTTTTACAAACTAAAAATGATAAAAAGAATAAAATAGTAGTTTATTTAATAGAGTTCATACAGCAGTGCACTTATAAAGTGGTATTCTGTTAATGAAGTAAATAGCTGATAGAAGATATTTCAAATGTTCTCTGGCTTGAAGTATATAATTAGAGGAAAAAACTCTATTGTCTCAATGGGGACAAAATAAAATCTAATAATTCTATAAGCCACTGACAGAAACTCAGGCTTTTCTTACCTAACATGGTAACCAATGGATTATAAGTGACTTTTGTATTATTATCATCTCCATCAATTTTTTAAAACTAACTTTCTGTACTGTTAGTAGAATATACTAAGAAAACAAGGAGCAATAACTCTTCTCCTAAGGTCTTAACCTCAGACATTCTGCCTTTTACTCACTGTGTAGTACAAGATCCTAAAATTTCCAATCTATAAACAAGGTTATGGGGATTCTGGTATTGGGACATAAACTAAAAAGTAAGCCAATATATGCTATCATTAAACCCATACAAACAAGTATTTCAAACAAAATGCCATAAAACTCCTTAAAGTTAAACAAAGGAGCAATAGTCTGTGGGTTTTCAGTGTTCTAGTCATTGTAATAGAACTAACTTTAGAGACAGTATGGCAAGTTCAACAAGCAGAAAACAAAATGTGCTCCTGCAGGTTACCACCATTCAACACTTCATGACCCTGGGCAAATTTCTATAACATGTGAGAAAGAGTGCTGTAATATTACTCTAACAAGTAATGTTTAGGAGTACTTTACAAAAACACAGAACTACCTATGAGCAAACCCAAATCATGTCAGTAAATATAACTTTGGCAAACACACTTTCAGGCTTATAGGTTCAGTGAGGCCGCTGAAAATATTTCTTACAAACAGAAATCCTAGATACTTCATTATTTATCAGTTTAAAGTAAGTTAAATAGTCTGAGAATTAAAGCAAAAATGGTTTAATGATCTAAAGGAAAAAATCTGAAGGGTCAGCTCAGCATGCACGAGGCACATAGTTCAATTCCCTAGAACTGCCAAAAAATAAAAATAAAAAATAGTAAGAAAATAAAAATATAGTGCTAGTGTAATAGCTAAGCAGGTAAAAGAACTTGCTGCCAAGCCTAATGATTGGCTGGATCCATGGGACCCTTGTGAAGGAAGAGATACAACTCAGACAAACTGTCCTGTGACCTACACATAGCTACAATGTGATACACACGCACACACACACTAAATAATAGATGTAATAATTGAAAAACTGTATTTAGCATCAAGTAGAGCTCTCTAGGACATACTCAATCCTGAAACCATTATTGGAAATCTGCTGTAATTAGTTCTATATCAAGTACTAGTCATTTGCGTCATTGAAGAGTTCAGCTATTTAGCAAATATGAAGTGAAATCCCTGCACAATGACATTAGTAATAGTGTATGCATTAGGGATTTATGAATTATATGCCCATTCACTAGCTTAAATAAAACTATATATAGAAGAAATAAACCACTGGTAAAGCTGCAATATGGGTGAGCACTAAATGATAACAGCATATAGGCAGCTGCCTTTAGGTAGCTTAAAAACCTATGACGTCATTGCCTACCACCACCAGGTGTGTCAGACTATAAAGGGGCCAACCTGCTACTTTGCCTCTTTCTAACATTCTCTTTCTCTCTCTCTCCCTTTCACTTTCTCTGTCTGTCTGTCTGTTTTTCTCTCTGTCCCCCTGGATGCACCTTATTCCCTTCTCTACTCATGCTTCTACAATAAATCTTATACCATACATTTTGTGTGGCACATACTTAACAAAAACCATGTATTTGATAGGTTGATTGAAATGATGGTCCAGAAGAGGAAAAAATATAAGAACAGAAAACACATTAGAAGTTTTGGGGTAAGCAGTGGCGGTGGCATATGCCTATAATCCCAGTACTCGGGAGGCAGAGGCAGACAGAGCTCTATGAGTTCTAGGCCAGCATGGTCTAGGTCTATACAGTGAGTCTGAGAAACCCTGTCGCAAAAAACCAAAGCAAACCAAAAAAATTCTGGAGTAATCTATTATATTTTATTATTATTTATTTATTATTGGCACAGTGATAGCTAAAGGGTGCTTTTTCTTAAAGAGAAGTAAAAAGAAGCTCTAAAAATGTTCTTTGATATGTGCAAACAGCTGTGAATATACTAAAAGCATTAAGCTATACATTAAAAAGAACATGCAGATAAATTTAAAAGCTGTTGTATTTTTAAAGGAAAAGAGAATCAAACAACAGAAAATGTTCCTTGCTGGGTTTAGCTTGGTTTGCTTTTGATAAAAGTTAAGAGGCATAGTTTTGCCCATTTGGATCTAACTTAACACTGGCTATGTACTTCCTATCTTTCCAATTATTTCTGAGTCCACTCAGTTCTGGGCTCCACCATCCTACTACAGAGGAAGAATGTGTCAAAGTACCCAGCAGCTTTCTGATTTCTCACTCTAATGGGATAGTTAGAGTATTTCTACTTCTTTATCTTCTGTGAAACTGTGCTTTTGATGAAGAAGAAACTCAAGATAATAGAACTAATGTAATAATGGATTTACCTATACATTTGCTTAGAAGATATTAAACTACACAAAGTATAATTTAGCTAATTAAGGGAGTACTATCTTTCCAACTATCATTTAGTCCAATAACCAGACCTGTTAGATAAGCAAAATTTCTGATGCTAGGATGTGAACACTTGTTCACCAGGATTGACCAGCCACGAGGCCCACCCTCAAAAAATAACTGTAACAAATTACAGTTATGACATAGCAACGAAAATAATTTTATGACTTGGGGGGTTCACCACAACATGAGGAGCTGCATTCAAGTGTTGCAGTGTTAGGAAGGTTTAGGACCACTGCTCTACTAGGAAAAGTAGCACGAGAATGAGCCCAATGTTAAGTCTTGGCCTGCCATAAAAGCCGTACTCTGTTCTTGAGAAAAGCCTAGCTCTGCAAGTTGGGTAAGATGATCCCTGGTAATAACTCCTATAAAAGAACCCTGCTGCACTTAAGAGATAACCCTGGCATATCTCTGCTGGGTAAATCTTTCCTTTAACCAAGCGACCAGACTTGGAAGTCTCTGCTTAAGCTATTCAAAGTGTAACCTGGGGCTGGGACTAAAGAGATTTATGGATGACAGCATTCATGAATATGTAAGCCTAAGATGTATGTGAGTTAGTAAAATCTTCTATTCAAGTCCAGCTTCTTTGGGCATTAGCCACAGCCAGCCACTTCTATTTTTTTTCCCCAGTAAAGAGCTTCTCCTTTATTATTCTCTAAGTGTGCAGAGTAATTTCTCACAGGGAAGACATATTATTTCAATAATACTTTGGCTAACATCTAGGTAAAGAAGCCTCAGGATTCATCTGCCAGCTTTTGAGATCAAGACTTTCCCTTTAAATTAGCATTTTAAGATAATTTTGCACTTGTCATTTGTTTAAATACCTCTGGGTATACTTACCCCCCATAAACTGCATTTCTACTGACTTCCCAATCTTTAACTCAATGCTGACTCATTCACTTGATAACAGCCTTTTAATTGCCCTTCCTGCCCTATTCTTGCCTGCTACTTAACTATTACCTCAGTCAGAAATATACACGCCATTCTCAGTAGCCTTCCATATTCTAAGAATCATCAAGCCCTAACATGATTGTTTTCTGAATATCTTTCTTTGGGGGGCGGGGGTTGAGACAGGGTTTCTCTGTGTAGCCTTGACTATCCTGGACTCGCTTTGCAGACCAGGCTGGCCTCGAACTCACAGCAATCCGCCAGCCTCTGCCTCCCAAGTGCTGGGATTAAAGGTGTACGCCACCACCATCTGGCTCTGAATATCTTTCAAACTTGCCTCTCCAGCTCTGCCCTCATACTGGGGACTGAAATTTGGGACTCATTAATGTTAGTCAATTGCCCTATCACTGAGTTATACTTCCAAACCTCTTTTTCCTGTATATTGAGATCTTTTTAAGGCTTCCCAGCTAGACTTGAACTTGTGGTCTATTTGTCTCAGTCTTCAGAACAGCTAAGACTGCAGGAATGTACTAGCAAGCCTGACAGCACCTCTATATTTGTTAGGGTTTCTGGTCACTCTCTTTCCTTATGGTGCTTTATGACGAAGAAATCTCTCTAAATACCCAAAGCTGTTCTTTAAAACCACCAATTTGATTATACGGTATTGTTCTGTAAGTCACACAACTAGCATTTCAAAGAAGGCAGTTTCCATTAGTCACTGTAAGGTTCACAAGTCTTTTAAAAAACATGCCTGATGTCCTAGTGGCTTTGAAAAGCTCCTGGGACACACAACAACAAAACTATGGGCCTAATCCTTTACAGTTTGTTTATGTTTCATTTTGCATCTTGAGATAGGATTTCACTTTGTAGCCTGATGACTTCTTGTAGCTTGCAGCAATACGTATTCCTCAGTGTCCCAAGTGCTGGGATTACAATTGCTAGGGGGTGGTGGTGACACAGGCATTCAATCCCAGCACTCAGGAGGCAGAGGCAGACAGGTCTATGAGTTCCAAGCCATCCTAGTCAGCCAGAGCTACAAAGAGAGACCCTGTCTCGAAAAAACCAAAAATAAATAAACAAGTATCGACAATGCCCTGCTTGTCCTGTTGTGTACACAGCCACACATACAAAGATTCATTTTTATTTTATATGTGTGTATGACTGTCTGAATATACACTGTGTGTGGGTGCCCATGGAAGTCATAAGAGGACGCTGGATCCCAGAAGCTGGAGTTACAGGCAGCTGTGAGCTGCATGGTGTGAGTGCTGGGAGCTAACTTGGGTCCTCTCGCAGAGGAGCAACTGCTCTTAACAGCTGAGCCATTCCCTAGCACCTTCTTCTGATTTGTATAGCAGCTGAACAAGCTTTACAACATTTGTTATACTTTAATTATTTATTTAATTCTGTCTCTAGCAGAAATAGTGACTAAGGCATCTTCCTCATATTTACATATTCTAGCAGTAAGTTTCGTTCAATGATCAATTGAACCTATCTTTCTATTGAGGCTACTAAGAAATAAACTTAAAACAGGAAAGAGTCACGCAGAGTGGCTTGTCTTCTTGCTCACTTCATACCTATGGTCCTTCACGTCCCATCACTGCAATGAGACCACTGTTTAAAAATTAATTTTGTTTTTTGAGATTGTAACATAATTTTTTATCACTTCCCCTTCCTCTATCCAAACCTTCCCATGTACACCCCCCTCCTTATTTTCGGTCAAATTCATAGCAAAGAGATCATTTTTAATTTGATGGGCCTCATTTAGGGCTAAGTACAAAACTGAAAATCAAGTGAACAGTACACATAGCAAATTTTGAATGCGATCAATAGTTAATGATCATGCTGGAGCAAGACAGAATGAAAGTCCCAGAGATGCCAGGCCTGGTGGTGCATGCCCGTAATCTGAAAACTCGGGGAGGCGAAGGCAGGGGGATTTACGCGTGTTCTAGGCCAGCCTAGTCTACAAAGGGAGTCGAAGACAGCCAAGGCTACACAGAGAAACCCTGTCTCAAAAAACCAAAATCACCAAAACCAAAAACCAAACAACAGCCACCCCCAACAAAACTAAAGTCCCAGAGAGACTAAAGGCACTCCTCACATTACTTCCTAGGCGCTCCTTTCCAGACAGTCTCATCTTTGCTCCACAGATACATAACTACCACATTGGGGAGCTAATAACTTGAGGGGAGTTTCTCAAACAAGGTACGTTTTACCCCATGAAAGTGCTGGTGAGGTGTATTGCGGGTGGCCCTTTTGTGGGCCTCAAAGGCCCCTGCCAAAAGTTTACAACTAACACCTCTGATGCTAGGAAATGGATTTCACAATTCAAGTACTGGCTTAAATGAGCATTAAAAAGCTTTTGGTTGGAAGTTTATAAGCTCAGCAAGAAAGAACAAAATGTACTCATAACAAGTGAGTACACAGGGTTCTTACTCGGATGGATTTGTTATGGAAAGATACTCATGATTAAATCTTATCTCTTAATCCCAATTCAAAGTCTAAATATATTGGCGCCTTTCTATTTCTGAAATGCATAAAGAATAGGAACGATTTCACATAACAACATGAATAATGCAAAGATATTATACATTTGCATTTTGTAAACCAACATCTTAGTATTAAGAACTAAACTGTTTCTGGTATATTCCACATAACTACAATCTTATCCTACTACTTGAACTCAATAATGAAAGCATATATAGCAAGAATCTGATACTCTATAAACAATGTAAACCTTATAAATTTAATTTTACCTGGGATTGTTTTTTAATGTATTTACTAAAAATTCATGTAGATCTATGCCAGTTGAATCAGTGTATTCTTGACTGGAATCTAAAAAACAACAACACAAAAACCCAGTATAAAGTTGTTTGAACACAAATCCTTTTCCCTTTTGTACATTATGTCTATCTTAAGTAAAATGAATTGCCCCATGAAGAAAAAAATACTGATAAAAAGGAAAAAGGGAATTTATAATGAAGGCAGATGAACATAATTTTTAAACTTGAATATATTTTCATGACATGGGATAATATGACTGCATACATTCTGAAATTTAATGTCAGGCTAAATTTATTTATTTCTTAGTCATCCTAATGTACTCATCATATTCTCATGTTCAAACATGTTTCCTTAGGTGAAAAACTGAATGTTTTAATAATTATTTCTAACTGTAGCAAACATAAAAAGCTTAATCTGCATGACTGTATCTAAATAGAAACAGTAACTTGGAAGGTAAGCATTTTAGTGCTAAAATAACTGAAAATTCTTGAAATTCAGTGCCAAGGGTTTGCTTTCAAAATACCTCTCAAACTAATGTTTATTTATTCCCTTTAAATGTAATACCCTTATAACAATGGTAAACACAACGAGTTTATAAATAGAACATTTTTATTGAACTGTAATGTTCAATAAAGAAGATGCTTAAAACTTTTTATGAAGACAAACATTCTAGGACTTCCAGCAATATTCTTAATGTGGCACCAATTCTTTGTATTGATAAGGAATTAGTAAGTAGTGATACAGTTAGTGGATCCAATATAACACAAGTTATGATTCTGGCATTTGAACATGAGTGAGATCAGTAAGAGAGTTTGATGATCATTTTCCTTGGTAACTCAGATTCATGTTACAATTTTTGGTTGGAGGATCTTAAAACATTATAAATAACCATGATACACCAGATATTACATCAGCCCTCCAGTGTGCTGTACCATTTTCAATGAAGATATGACATGTTATTCAAGGGGTTAAATAAAGTATTGATAATGAAACTAATTTTTAATCAAAAAAATAAAAATAAGTACTAACCTCTTGATAGCATTTTTCTGGGCAATTTATCACTGGCTTTTTCTTTATCTGTTTCATCTTTTGAGGGCTTTTCCTCTTTTTCAAATGATTGTGTTAACTGGATTTGAATTTTTTCCTGTTGGAAGGAAAAATTAATTACTCAATGAAAATATAAACTGATTCAGTATTAAGTATTGGCATTTCCTAAGTAAGTAACTCAAAACTGTATGAAGGACAAAAAGGAGAAGAGATTTTCATTTAATCCAATTAAACATTGTAAATTAACAGCTGAGCCATTTCTCCAGCACTTAAATATTCTAAGTTAGAAAGCAACTTAAGCTAGGTGTGGTGGCACACCTTTAATACCAGTACTCACAGGCAGAGGCAGGTAAATCTATGAGTTCGTGAGTTTGAGGCTGGCCTAGTCTACTTAATGAAACCCCTGTCTCAAAACAAACCAAAAAAAGAAACTTAAAATGTTTTGAGAAAAATGGTTAAAACAGTATGTCCAGCCAGGTATGGTGGTGGCACATGACTTTAATCCCAGCATTTAGGAAGCAGAGGTAGGTGGATCTCTGAATTTGAGACCAGTCTGGTCTACACAGTTAAGTTCCAATACAGCCAGGAACATAGGGAGATGCTGTCTCAAAACTAAAATAAAAAATACACCTAATATGTTCATTTGAATGTATCAATTAAAGCATATCTTTAAAATTGTTCTGGAGCAAATAAATGTTTCCTGAGTGGAAACAGTTTCTCTTACATAAACCTTTAGAGGTCAGAACTCAGCTCATCTTGACCTATTGTTCAGGTGGAGATACTCAGCACAATTATTAGTCATGACAATAGAAATGTGTTAGCATAAGAAAATAATTAACAAAACTTAGTTTCTTCTTGAGATAGAGTCAAATGTATTCTAAGCTAGTTTTGAACTTGCTATATACAGGAGGATTCTGAATGCCTAATCTTGCCTCCATCTCCCAAGTGCTGGGATTACAAGCATGCAATACTACATTTCATTCATGTGGTACTATGGATGAAACCCAGGGTTTTGGCATGCTATAAGCACTGTCAACTGAGCAACATCTCTAGCCCAAGTTTAATTTCTTGAACATCCCATATATATATACACTGCCTTCTTTCTTTTGCAATACAAAAATATAAGCAGAAACAGTTTCAAAATCATGACACCTGTTTTCTCACTTGAGATTTATGTATCACTGTGCCTACTTCAATCACCACAAAGATGTTTTAGAAAGATATAAAACAATATTTTGTTTCTTGCTGATCTATAACAACTACAAACTAGTCATACCATAAAAAAAAAAATAGAAAATAATCTTATGTTGAAAATGTCACTAAAGCACTTTTAAAGCCACCAGAGATTACTAGAAAATTATTTACATACCCCCCAAAGCAAAGATTATATTGAGCTGTTTGTTCAGGGAAAAATACAAAAAATATAAAATAAACTTCAGGCCATTTCAACTAAAGATAAAAGTGTGACCTATTTTAGATTAAATTATACTTTTGTTCGTTACTTAACTTTTCTGTATATAGTAGCAGAAGTGGTCAGTAACACAAGGGATACAAATGTCAGGATTCTCAAATTTATTGCCAGCAGAATTTCTCTTAAACTTCTCCCCACCGACATAAAATTACTTTCAGAACAACCACTAGAAGAATTTTGGTTATATATACAACAGTAAGCTAGCCAGGCGTGGTGGCACACACTGTAATCCCAGCAGTCAGGAGGCAGAAGCAAGAGGACCTGGTCTGCAAAGTGAGTCCAGGACAGCCAAGGCTACACAAAGAAACCCTGTCTCAAACAAACAAACAAACAAAAACAAAAAACCAAACCAAAACAAACAAAACAACCCCCAAAACTGAAACAAAATAGAACAACAACAACAAAAGATAATTAGTTACTGTTTTCTTGCTCTCATTTTTAATTCCTTCCATTCCTGCTGAGTTGAACATCAGGGGCTGGGGATATTGCTCAGAACACAGAGTGCTGCCTACTAGCAGTCTCTACTAGGATGTCTGACACCTGCTCTCTGTCTTCTGTTTTGCTTACCAAACACATTAGCAGTACTCACCAAGCAGCATGTCATACTTATGACTTTATTTACTAAGCTTTTTTCTGTTTCTCATCCACCTCACAGTTTTCAGCTATTTGGAAATGGAGTTTTCCTTCTTTGCAGCTTACTACTCAGGTGGGATGCCCAATGACACACACGCAGAAGGAAATGGGCTCCACACTGAGTTCTTGGACCTTCACTAAAAGGTACTTTCAATGACTCCAGATTTCACTTCTAAATTCTTTCACTTGGGTTATAGGCATTAATTTACAAATATTAAATTATGTAATCAATAGGAACTATATTATAAAACTCGAGTAGAGAAGGCTGGTGTCTGGTGTCCTGTCCTCAGCTCACCTTGTTTTCAGCATTTGAATAAAGAACACCCATTGTTGGAAACTTTATCTAGCATCAGGGACTAGAACAGCTAGCACAACACTTATTTTCTAGTTCCCTTTCAGGTGTGTTTTAGTGAACTGAAGGCACGGGAAAAAAGGTTTCTCTTTTTTAAAATAACTTTTGTTTAAAGAGGCAATAGAGATTTTTTTCTTTTTTTCTTTTGGAGATACAGGATCTCTCTGGAATGTCCTGGAATTTTGTAGACCAGGCTGGCCCCAAACGCAGAGATCCGCCTGTCTCTGCTTCACTGAGCACTGAGATTACAGGCATGTGCCACCGTGCCCGGCTGCAAACAAAAATGATTCAATTTAAGAGAAACAGAAAACAACACAGAAAGTAAGTGGGATAACTAATTCTAACTTAACATCTTATGCAAGTGGTAAAACTCTTTTTAAAACATAAATATACAACCTGTAATCAATATATGTGCTAATAATCAACATATAACCTAGTAAATATTTTCAGAGGAATTGCTACGACATAGGTTTTTTTAAAGTATATTATAAGACATCTCCCATTGCCCCAAACACATTTCACATAAGGTAAAATAAACTTAAATTTAAAAGAAGGATCATGACAACTTTTCCCATAAGACACAAACGGCCACCTCTTCTCATTTCCTCAACCTCACTGGATTATAAATGCCACGAGGCTAAGATAACATAGCATTTTCCAACAGAACGAACAAATGAACTTTCAAAACATACTCCATGAGCAACCACATTCTTGAGTCTGACTTATAAAGAAACTTCCAAGCTTAGCAGCACTGGCACATGCCTTTAATCCCAGCAGAGACATTAGGCAGAGACAGTAGATCTCTAAGTTTGAGGCCAGCCTGCTCTACAGAGTTCCAAGACAGCATCTCTGTACCCCACGCATGTCTGCTGCTGTGGGGACCAGAAGATGTGTTACAGCCCTTAAAAGGTACAGGTGGTTGTGAACAGTCACGCGGGTGCTGGTAATTAAGTCTGGATCCCGTCCCTGGAAGAGCAGTCAGTGCTCTTAACTGAGCCATCTCTCTAGCGCATAAGAGAACTTTTAAAAATTGCTATTTCAAACAACTTTATTGTTTTTTCTCCTTTCAGAATATGCCATAACTCACCAGCCTTACTAACAACCAGCTAGGTAATGCTTAATTAAGAACCATCCACATTCCATAAAACAACTGCCTGAAGGACTATGCTTAAAAGCTTTTAGAGGCACCCATACTCATTAAACATTTTGAGAGTATTTCTGACTTTGCTAGAAAAATAGTACTACCAAATACATTTAATTCCATATATACAATATGTGTATTTTACATAGCTCCAATGGGGGTGAAAATATGAAATGAATTTTGAACATCTGAACTGCCAAAAACTATTTTAAAGATTACTCATTATTACCTATAATCTGTTTTAAAATTTTCCCTTTTGTACATCTCAGAAGTAAAATATAGTGATCTGTAAAAGTAGAACTCACTATAAGCATGGGACAACTAACTTTATTATCCACAGTGTCTCTTCAAAGATATCACTTAAGCCATGGGAAAGGAGAAAAGGCTTGCTTGCTTCAATCAAGAAATGTACAACTGACATTTGCTTTTAAAAAAACCAACCTTTTTTTTTTTTTTAAGACAAGTGTTTTCTTTGAGACATGGTTTACTGTTTAGCTCTAGATGACCTGAAACTTGCTATATAGATTCGAATGGCTACTCAAAGAGACCTACCTGACTCTGCCTCCACGATGCTAGAACTACTCCTCTGACATTTACAATTTAAAAATAGATGTACAATATGTTATGGCTTTTTCATTTACATTTTTTTCATGGTTTCTTAAATAAGCACTAGTTGTCTCACTTATTTAGAAACTTAATTTTAAGTTGCCTAAAGCCTTCTTATGAAGCACAAGCCACTCACTAACACTCCAGTTACCATATCGTCTGCAGAGCTGAAAATACTGTTCAAACAGCACCAAAGACCATCTGCAGTTAAGACTAACAGAAAGTAAAATCAAAGCATTAAAAAGAATATAGGATTCAAACTCTGTGGTCTGCCTGAATCTCAGTCAGAGTTAAAAGTATTAGACAATTACTAAAGACTCATGCAAAATGGACGCTGGCTTTACTATACATTCAGGCTAACTAAACTATTAAGCAGAAGGAGGCTAGTTCCAAGAGAAGCAACAAGAACACAACAAATTTCCAAACTCCAAATTAAAAAAGTAATTATATCATAATTATAATCACCGATTGTAATTTAATATTGATTACTTTTGAATAGTAATTTATAACTTTCTTAAAGTCACATTCCTAGGTAAACATATAAGCTCAGCTTTTCCAAAAGAGCAATCTCTATTGCAAGCCTCAGAATGAAGAGTTTCCTCTCATTTGGATTTCTGTTAACATGTATTATCAAAGCAGTTTCATTTGCTACAGATAAAAGAATACACATACATTCAGCGTTCACTGATCATATCAAAGAATATCTCCAGTTCCACCATGTCTTCAAATAACTTTTGTTTTGCTTTTTTTTTTACCTGGGTCTCCTGTGATATCTCTGCTGCAGGGGGTGGTGGAGATTCTTCACACACTGCAAGGCTCCGAACTAGCTTTAACTTTGAGCTTGACTAAAGAGAAGTATTTAAAATTAACACTACATTTCATAAATTAGGGCATATTCAAAAGCCCGCTAGAGTGTCTAAACTTTTTAGTTTCCACCACGCATAAAAAAGTAGATGAAATGTGTAAGTTAGATATCGTTATAGCAATAGCAAGTATGGGAATAATTTCGATTTCAAATCCAACAAATGGTGAGAAAGCCATTTTTCTCTATAGCTAAAAAAAAAAAAAAAAAAAAAAAAAAGAACAACAAAAAAACCCAAAGATAATTAAAAGCAATGCACAAAAGCGACTAGGCAAGACAAAAAAAACAAAAAAAAAAACAAAAACAAAATAAAAAAAAAATTTAAAAACCAAATAAAACAAAAGAAGCTTTCTAGCCCAAACAAAAGATGAAAAACTAAACTGAATGTGCTGTATGAACACAAGAATTCATCAAGCATGAAGGAAGGCCTTGGCATGCCAGCACACCAAATAGTTACTATACCTTAGACCTCTTTCCTGTCTGTCCAAATGACTGCAGGGGCCGCTGAATATACAATAAGAAAGATTTTTATTAAATTTCACACTCAAACAGAAAAATTGCTTAATTTATACACCTAAACCACAGAGCTCTCTAAACAAGGAAATCCAAAATGGTGGTGCAGAGATTGATTCCTTCCAAAAGCACAGTTGGAAAAATTACTAAGCCCATCTGTGGATTGGCATTTTTCTTTAAATCAGCAAATTTCTGTGTTAAATGAACGCACTATGGAGTTTTGAAGGTGACTTTTTCATAGTAAAATAAAGCATGTTTCTTCAATATTTTATAACAACATTATACGCCAACCAATGTTGGAGTAAGTGGACACACCAAACCACTCAGCAATTTCAATTAGCTGAAGTCAGAAAAATTTCAACTTCTCTAAGGAAAATATTTGAATAGCACAGAGTCAGAGTCTATGTTGCTTTCATCTCTCATCTGCTGAGCATTTTCAGCAAAACACGAAGGTCACATCACCAGTGTTAGTAAAGAATGCTGCTCATGAAGTCTCGGGTGAGCAATGAAGCAGAAATGATACAAGGCAGAACCAGGAAAGGTGTTTAGCACGGCTGTCAGATCACTAGTCACATCATCAGAGAACTCAAGAAGCCACTAACTGTAGTCTGTGCTAGAGCCTACAGTGCCTGTAACTCAGAACCAAACAGATTTTAAACTCTTTTTCCTTCTGTTTCTTTCCTTTCCGTCATTTCAAATGCAGCTTCACTTGGGGCATCTATTCTCATTAGCAGTAGGGAGCCAATTCCGCATCAAACACAATACATACTCAAAACTGCTATTACATATTCAAAAAGGCTACTAAGTTTCACATTTTGAGAAAAGAGAGAAAAATATTATGTATCCTAACATCCCAAAAGACTTCTGTGTGAGGCCAACAGAAATACCAGTCAGAGTATGAAAATGGCAAAACCTCTATTTTGGGTCTTAATGCCTTCAAAGATTAAAACACTGTATTCTTACGATTAAACTCTAGATCACCGAGTGAACAACGAAACCTAAGAGACAGAAAGTCAGGTACCACTTTTCCCTCCCCCAAAAAAGGCTGCTTGTGGAGGAAAAAAATGATCTGAATATGTTTGCACAGAGAACTGTCTAAGCAGACTCTGTGCGTAGGTGGATTAGTTTCTACTTGCTCTTCTCTTCTCCTTGGCCAAGTGGGCTTTTCTCTTTCTGTAAGTCACATCTAAGAAAGGGAAATAAAGATACAGTTCTTGTCTGGTCTTAAGGACTTCACAGTCCAGAATCAGTTGCAAATTAGTCAAATTGAATCTAAGAGCCTCTGAATCTCAGTCCAGTACCCTTCCACTTATATACACTTATGTGACAGGTTACGTGGATATGGGAGGTTGAATTCTAAAGACAGTCCCATCCATCCTTTTGTAACTCAACCAAACACAAAGCTGGGCTCTGATATGAAGGGATTTTACAGAAGTAGCTACACTCTGAGTCAGTTCATCCTAAGATACTGATTTAAAACTGAGATGAGTCTGGCCCATCAAACAAGCCATTTAAAAGATAAGTCAAAACAGGCAAGTCACAGAGATTCAAATGCATTGTTTGCTTTGAAGATAGACAGACACCCAGAAAAACAGGGACCTTATCCAACTTTGGAACCGAAGTCTACTGAAAAAGGAATGCACCTTGACCCCTGTTCTCCCCCAATTCTCTCAAAGAGGATAAGCATGGCCACCACTCTTGATTCTCCCCCACCCCCACCATTTGTAAAATCTTAAGCAGAAAACCCAGGTAAGTCCACTGTAAGCTCCTAATGGGGCGTTATTTGAACTCTCCTAAGTTTGTGTTGATCTGTTATACAGCAAGAAAAAACAAATATACCAATATATAAGTAAAATGCCAGAGTGGCATTATTATATAAGATTATTTACTTCTTTTCATTTCAGATACATACTATATAACATATACAAGAAAATCTCCCACACACACTTGTACACATAACAGAGCAAAGATTTCTGCTTATAAAAGTAGATGTCACACACAAATACATAGACTTTTTCAGTCTGGCAGACAGACTTAGCTTCAAGTAGGGATTCTTTACAAATGAATTTTAAAAGTGGATTTTATTTACTGGAGAATACATTCTACCTTTATCAGAACCTTATGTTGGCAGGAAAAAAATATAGCAGCAACTCTTTTAAGTTCCGTATTAGTAATGACAAATATAAAGTGAACTAGAATTTAGGAAGTTGAAGGATAAATATTAATTGATATAATTTATCCTGTTTCCACTAAAGAACAGACAGAAACTAGGCCAACAAATGGGTGCAAAATATACAACATTCTTTTTGTTTGTTTATGAGACAGGGTTTCTCTGTGTAGCCTTGTCTGTCCTGGACTCACTTTGCAGACCAGGTTGGCCTTGAACTCACAGAGATCCACCTGCCTCTTTTATAAGTATGAACCCCGTGCCCAGTTTATAGAACATTCTTAATGGACTCTCAGTTTTTAACTGAAAACAACATACTGGCAGAGACACCACCTACTAGAATTTAAAGAAAAACTAAGGAAGATCAGAGGAATCTTCTTGTGTATATTATGTGTTAGAATAAAAGTAATTGCCAATCCAGTATCACTCAATTTAGAGGAAATTCAACTTATTTCATGAAGGGAGTTATTTTTATTTACAATCAGTAATTATTATTGTTAGGTTTCAATCCTGGGACAAGGACTGAGGTGCTGACTTAAGACATCAAAGCAGATTTGGATGCCAGGTTCTCCCAGCATCCTTCAGTCCCTACCTGTTACAAGGCTCTACTGGCTGGCATACCTTCCCCCAAATGCCCTTCCCTGTAGAATACAACCATTTTGGCTACCTCTCTCTCTTTGGGTCTTCTGGCTGCTATACCTGGTTCCTCTCTCTCCCTTCTCTCCATACGTCCTGGCTCAGGGTCATGTCCACTTTGGACTCTCCCAGATGCCCCTACTCTGGCTATGCTCTCCCACATATTTATAATAAAATTTCTTCTCCACCATACCTAGGAGCCGTCGTGTTTCTTTTATTTCTTTTCTTTTCATTCAATTATTACCAAAATAAACTATAGTAGTTGAAACTTTTTGACTAAGTGACCATACCTTGTAAATTACTAATTTGCACTGTGTTTCTGTACAACAGTAAAAATTGAAAGCAATTATGTGGAAGAGTAGAAAGAATTCAGTACTTAGTTAAAGGTAAAAATGGGGAGTGAAAACAACCAATGCCATGATGGTATTTCTATCAAAATAAAATAAAACAATATTTTTTTTAAAGTCAAAAGAACTGAAAGAAAAAAGTCAATAAAGTGACAACACAAACACAAATTGAATGTTACTACTTGATCCTTTAGGCCATAGAATATGGTCAAAGATCCAAAGATCTTTGATACTTAAGCAACACTCCCAGAGAAACTCACAGCCTCATGGTTTATTTTCCAACTATTAAATGAAGGCAAGAGTTCTCCATTATAATGGTGAATATGTAAAAATTGTTCGATCGAAAAAACTATATTCAGGCTGGGCATGGTGGTGCATGCCTTTAATCCCAGCACTCAGAAAGCAGAGGCAGACAGATCGCTGTGAGTTCAAGGACAACCTGGTCTATAAAGTGAGTCCAGGATAGCCAAGGCTACACAGAGAGACCCTGTCTCAAAAAACAAAACAAAACAAAACAAAAAAAGCTATATTCAAGCATTTCTTCACCTCCATGCTTACAAATGCCAATACCACATCTGTATATGACCCAAGGTCAATTGAAATCAAATTCTAGAAATAATTAGGAGTATTTTGGGATATGAATTTTAAGTTTTAAAATGTTGAATTTGTTTAATGTTCATAAAGTTCAATAAAAGCAAACCACATAAATAGGCTTAAAAGACAAAAAGTGATGTTGAAATTGAAATTTTAGAGCTGGGCAGTGGTGGCACACATCTTTAATTCCGAGGCAGAGGCAAGCGGATCAAGGCCAGGATAGCTAGGACTACACAGGAAAACCTTCTCTTGAAACAACAACTTTATTACTACAGGCCTCAAGACACTGGAGTGAGCCAAACATGAGCTGAAACCTCTGCAGATGAGACAAAATAACTGTTTCCTCATTAAGTTGTTGTTTTTAGGTATTTATCTTAGCCAGGAAAAGCTAACACAGTAAAGCATTAATGTTAAAGACATTAGGATAAGTTTTAGTGGCAGATTTCAGATTAACACAAACTCTATTTGACAGATAGAATCCAAGTGCCCTTCCTCTAGGTAGGCATTAGCTGTATGTACCATCAAAATAGTGTAAAGGAGGCTCCCAGACATCAGCCTGGATCCAAGCCTTTCTTGGTGCTCTTATCTCTTGGAACATTTCTCCCTGAAAGCTTGAGCTGCCACTCTTTAAAAGCCTTCTCAACAGTTGGCTCTCAACTATCATGCATGCACAGTAATTAAGGTATTAGGTAAGATCTGCCCATTCCCCACAAATCTCTTTACTCAGAAATGGCTGATGGGCTGGGAGTGGTGGTGCACACCTTTAATCCCAGCACAAGGGAGGCAGAGGCAGGAGGATCGTGAGTTCGAGGCCAGCGTGGTCTACAGAGTGAGTCCAGGAAAGCCAGAGCTATTACACAGAGAAACCCTGTCTCGAAACCTAAAAAGAAATGCCTGATCGATTGAGAAACCTCTAGAGGGCTGTTTCTGCTTGGTTTGATCATTCTATTTCTCTCTCTTCTATCAGCTCCTAGGTTAAATTCTGAACAATTACAGCACTAACAGTGAAGGAGGAGGATGACATGAACAGGTAGAAAGCCAATAAAAACATACTGGCTACACCCAAATTTAAAGACCCACATCATGTGATACATGTAAGTAAACCAAACACCTAAGACTCAGCAAGCTGTCCAGATAACTAAGAGATAAGCTATTAAATATGTACCCAAGGGTCAACTTGCCCTTTTAGGATTGTGAAATGTGGCTGGGCAGTGGTGGCACATGCCTTTAATTCCAGGAAGCAGAGGCAGGTAGATCTCTGAGATCAAGGACAGCCTGGTCTACAGAGAGAGTTCCAGAATAGCCAGGGTTACACAAAGAAACTCTGTCTCAAAAAGCAAAAACAAAAACAAACAAAGAACTGTGGAAAGTGAGTTCCATATGAAAAGAAGCCCACTTATCCCACAAGCATTAGGTACTTGTAGTCATGACAGACTCTCCTTACCTGCAAATCAATGTTGTTGTCAATACAGTGTTCATTCTTCTCTGCCAAAATCTTCCCACAGTTTTCTGATTTGATAAGATTTTCAACTCTGGTTGTATCTTTTACTTCTGCCTCCAAATCCTTCATTGTTTCAGTTTCATCTTTTATAATAACAATATCAGACATCCTCATTAGCAAAGGTTATTTTAGAATTCTACAGGGAACTTGAAGCCTTGGCAAAAAAGAAAAATAATCTTCATTTAGTCTGAAACATTCTTTACATTTAGTTACAGAATAATATTAACTAAGCGACTTCTATCTTTCAAGAATAATGCTGAACGTACATAAGCAAAAGCACAATTCTTGACTTCAAGATCTGTGTAACATTTTGGGGTAGATGTTTCTTAAAATTTCACAATACAGTGAGAAGAGACCCAGGCTATATCAAGATGGGAAATGATGGCTAAACATTTACTCAGATGACAGTAAAGTACTTTTCTCTAAAGAAATACTATAAACATTGTCCTAAATCCTACTGACCCCGAGTATTCACTACTGTCATACACTAAATGTGTTTTCCTGTCACAGTTTACCCTAGATTCCTAAAACTATACTTTAAAAATTGCCCTTATACTGAAGTGAAGGAACAGAGTAGGAGAGGGAGCAGAGAAGTAAGACCTAGAAAGAGTGGAGGCAGGAGGGCAGAATATCTGCAGAGAAAAGATAAACTGTGGGAGGGGGCTTCTCTGTGACAAGCTGGAGACCTAAGTGAGAACAGGCCTCTGGGAGGATCTGCAGAGAGCTATGGCTGAGACTCCTAGCAGCAGGGCCGTGGAGACTGAAGAGGACGTCCTCTGACTAGACAAGGCTCCTGGTGGAGGTGGGAGAACACCAACCCACCAGAAAAACTTTGATCCAAAACTCACCCCGCCTACAAAACATGCAGGGAAAAAAGATAGAGTAGATATTGAGGGACTGTCCAACCAATGTCTGGTCCAACCCAAGACCCACCCCAAAGAAGAGAGCCATCCCCTGACTCTATTAAAGATACTCTGCTGTGCTTGTGACAGGAGCCTCTCAGAGGACAACTCTGATAGGCTTCACTCAGCAACAGTTCAAAACAGATGCTGAGACTCATAGCCAAAAATTGGGGGAAGCAAAGGGAATCTAGCGGAAAAGTGGGGGAAAGGGAAAAAGAACCTAGAGGTGACAAGAACTCCACAAGACCAACAGAACAAACTAACCAGGGCCCAGAAAGGCCTGTGGAATCTGAAACACCAACCTAAGGACCATGCATGGACTAGACCTAGATCTTCTACATAGATGTAGCTGATGTGCTGCAGCTCAGGCTTCTTGTGGATCCACTAGAAAGAGGAGTGGGGGGCTGGAGAGGTAGCTCAGAGCTTAAGAGCACTGTCTGCTCTTCCAGAGGTCCTGAGTTCAATTACCAGCAACCACATGGTGGCTCACAGCCATCTATCATGAGATCTGGTGCTCTCTTCTGGCAGGCAGGTACGCATGCAGGCAGAACACTGTATACATAAATAAATAAATAAATCTTAAAAAAGAAAAAGGAAGAAAAGAAAGGGGAGTGGGTTCTGTTATCAGCTTTTGATCACTTCCCCCTAACAGGACTGCCTTGCCAGGCCATAGGGGAAGAGTACCAACTCAGTCCTGATGCGACTTGATATGCTGGGGTGGACTTTTTCTTCTGAGAAATGAGGAGGGAGGGTAGGGTTGGGAAGAGAGGAGGGAAGGGGCTATGACCAGAATGTAAAGTGAATAAATAATAAATAACTTAATAAAAAATAAATGATCAAACCCACAAAGATCAAAGAATGCTTGGCATATGAGTAAAATTCTTATAGTTTTTCTGTACTTTGACAATTTTTATAATAAAGTCTTCTCTTTAACAAACTGGAAAATTCTTCCCTCACCCTCCATAAACGTTTACAATTAAATGCAAGTAAGTACATTTGAAAGTTAAAAAAAATATTTATAATACCATACATAGACTATTCTAAATTTAAAAATAAAAACAAAGCTGGGCATGGTGGCACACACCTTTAATTCCAGCACTTGAGAGGCAGGTGGATCAGTGTGAGTTAGAGGCCAGCCCGGTCTACAAAGTGAGTCCAGGAGAGCCAAGATAACACAGAGAAACCCTGTCTCAAAAAATAAGAACAAAACAAAACCAAAAATGCATCTTATTCAGGTTGGGCTGCAGTCCAGCATCTGGCAGAAGGAGGGGATAACCCACTGGAGATCCGGAGTAAGAGAAGTTAGGCAATACTGTGGTGTAAGCAAGCAAGCAGAGTATCTTCTGTAATTTGATCAGAGACCAGAAGTTCATTGGCTCATTCTGAAAACAATTCAGGTTGCAAAGTGGAGAGAAGGTAAACAGGCTAAGGAAGGTATCAGGCTCCTTTATTCCCTTTGAATGAACTGTAAAGAAAATTGGCTACCCAAAGAAATAGGAACATTACCTGATGTGTCCTATGGATCTGGGATTGTGGTGTTCCACAAAAATAAAATAAAATAACCCAAGGTTCCTTTTCACAGTTGTCAGCCAGGATGTCAATTGTATTGAACCAACAGTAATCTGGCGGGAGGAGTCCCATGTCCTTGTCACCACTGTAGATTCCTGGGCTGAAATGGACTGTCTTGGATCAAATATATCATACCTCTCAGTGGCCTAAAATGAAAACAACAGCAACAAAATAAAACATTAAAAAAAAAATTTATAAACCAAAAGGAGTCACCAGAGCCTACAGAGCTGATCTAAAGGGCATAAAGGGGAAGGAAAAGGAACAGATATGCAATATGGTTAGTGCAGCAGGGAAGATGGTAGCTCCATTTCATGAATCATTAAAACTCCAAAAACTATAGTTTCACCTAGAGTTGTAACTATGGATTTAGGACTGTAATTCTGGGGCTGGAGAGATGATTCAGAGGTTAAGAGCACTGGTTGCCCTTCCAAAGGTTCTGAGTTCAATTCCTAGCAACCACACGGTGGCTCACAACCATCTATACAGAGATCTGGTGCCCTCTTCTGGCACGCCAGTGTACATACAGGCAGAATACTGCACACATAATAATTAAAAATACAAAAACAAAACTGTAATTCTGAGCAGGGCAGTTGTAGCATGCACGTTTAATCCCAGCATTTAGGAGGTAGAAGCAGGTGGATCTTTGTGAGTTTGAGTCCAGCTTAGTCTACAGAGTGAGTCCAGGAGAGCCAGGGCTACACAGGGAAACCCTGTCTCAAAAACAAAACAAAACAAAAAAACAATTCTAAAAACAATTTTATATCCTGTAGTTTTAATAATAATAAACAACATTTCCAAAGAAATCCATTGTATCTACTAAAATAAACATATATAAATGGTGCAATAATTTTAAGTGACATCTATTTAAAAAATTGATGTTCAAATTCGTACCACATTGTATTAAATCCATAGAAGCATTTATGCAAATCAAAATTACCCTGAAATTTCATCTTACATCTGTAAAGAATAGCCAAGATCAATAAAACAAATGACAATTCCTGCTGGCAAGAATGTAGGGTAAGTGGAAGACTCATTTATTGCTAGAGTGAGTGTAAACTTGTACAGCCACTATGAAAGTCATGTAGCAGTTACTCAGGAAGATGAGAATAGAGCTACCTCAAGATTCAGCTAGACTACCCTTGGAATATACTCAAAGGACTCTGCATTCTACTAGAGACACCTGCCCATCCATGTCCATTGGTACTCTGTTCATTCATAATAGCCCCAAACTGGAAGCAGCCTAGACACCCATCAGCAAATATATGGATGAAGAACTCCTTTCAATTTCTGGTCGTTAGACAAAAGCCAACGTTCATTCAGAGACTTGGAAAGCTACTTCCCACTTGGCAAAATGAGTTGTTCTCCATATCTCTAGTAAAAGGGAAAAATGGCTTTTTGGGAGAGGGTGGCAAGAGTTAGAGTGACTGTAAGGGTGTATGTCTGACATGGCAGAGTCATATAGGAATGAGAAACAGGAAGAAGAGAAGCCCATGAGCTGGAGGTTAGGGTACGGGCAGGCGAGAAGAGCCAGCATGGACTCTGTAATGGCTGAGAGAGCCTGGGGGCTAGCATGCACTTTGCTATGCTAATACACACCACAGTTAGCCATTTGTCCTGAGAGTTTTGGGGACATGACAATATCAACATAGATGCCCAGTCAGGAACATATTACACATTATAAAACACTGATAGAAACAGCTTTCTCTTTTTGTTTTTGTTTTTGTTTTTTGACACAGGATTTCTCTTTGTGGCCCTGGTTGTCCTTGAACTCAGAGATCAGTCTGCCTCTGCCTCCCAAGTGCTGGAATTAAAGGTGTGTGCCACCACCACCCAGCTGAGAAACTATACCTCTCAACTTTTTTAAAAATAAAAGTTTAGTACATTATTAATTATTATAGTTATATCTTAGATGCATCTTTTGCCATCTAAACTTTGTCATTTTTACTATAAGCCTGGTGTGAGAACACAGTAGTCATGTAGTGAACAATGCCTTGGGGAACTATGAGAGAGGCTCCAGGCAAAAAAAGCAGAGGGCCTTTTTTTTTTTTTTTTTTTTAAAACCTAAGGTGCATTTTGTTTCCTGGATTGTTCTTGGATGTGATTTTGTGCTTCCTATGACAAATATTTACATATGATTTATAAAACATGTTTATTCTTGTTGGATGTCAGGACATAGCTATAGAACCTAAACTGGTAAGTGTACCCTGAGTCTGGATCTGGCCTTCTGCCTTGCTTTCAGGCTTTCCCAGATATAATGCATAGTGTATGTCAGGCAATTGTGTTTAAATTGGTCTGTCCTGGGAAAGCTCTGGAAAAGGGCTACTCTGTTAATATTTAGTATGTGCTTACTGGCACTTATTTACATGTTTTTCTGAACTCAAACAAACTGTTTCATGCTCTGAACAACTTTTGTTGTTGCTCACTGTCTACCTGGTAAGGAGAGCTGTGGTTTAACTGTAAAAGTAGCAGGACAATAAAATGTTCTGTTACTTTCCCCTGGTGACTCTGTGGGGAAATCTAAAATCTCATATGCTCAGTTATCATAGGTCTCTGACTTAGTAGGAAGACTGTTCTATACAGTCTATACAGTGGGTGTGGTGGTGAGGGGAGGAAGGAAAAGCACAAGTTCAAAGTCACCTTCAACCACACATAGAGCTCAAGGCCCATCTGGACTACATGAGACCCTGCTTAGGTGACCAACAAAATCCTCCTGAGAAGCACTTGTAGTATCTGTAGGAGTGTCTGCTAGTCTAGGCACCAGCCACTCCTTGGAACATTTGAAAATAAGTAAATGACAAAAGTTAACAATATCAGACTTAGCATTAATTTATAAACCAGTTAAAGTGGCGATTCTTGGACCATGGCAAATTCTTGAAAATCTTAGTAAAATCAAGAGCTTCCTCGTCAGATAGAGCCTTGTACAGGTGCTTCCTTCCACACACAGACTCACAGACTAGATGTAATTTTAGGGGTTCATGGTTCGTCACAAATGCTACATAAATCTTAACAAGCCTTACTTTTTACTTCCTGCATGCATAGTATACAAATGTACATGAATAGATTTATATTAGCTAAATAGACATGTAAATACATTAGAAAATATGCAAACTACATAATAAAATGCATATATCTGTATAAATGTCATGTTTATATAGCATTACTTGTGACATATTTATACACTACACAATGCACATCATTTCATAACACTCATGTATAAAGCATGAGCTACTGGTGCCTATCTGTAATCCTAGCACTTAGGAGGTTATGACAGGACGGCAATTTTGAAGCCAGATTGAAATGTATAGAGAAACCTGATCTTGCACACAATATACAGATACACTTATATGCTTGTCACATATAAGCATCTGGAGAACTACAAACAAAGAAATATATATTTATACTCAAATAAACTTGCTCTACTCAAGTGAGAAGGCAGGGCTGAGTACCGAGATAGTAACAGAGCTTCTTTGACATTCCATTAAATTTACTGAGATTTACTTTTTTTCTTTGTTTCTTGTTTTGTTTTGTTTTTCAAGACAGGGATTCTTTGTGTAGTCTTGGCTGTCCTGGACTCACTTTGTAGACCAGGCTGGCCTTGAACTCACAGCAATCCCCCTGCCTCTGCCTCAGAGTGCTGGGATTAAAGGTGCGCACCACCACGCCCACCGAAATTTACTTTTGTAGCTCTGACTTAGAAGAATTTAGGGGGTAACTACAGACTGAACAGCTTTTGTTAAAACGCTAGAGACCAGTGGTGTTTTGTATTTAAAAAATACTTATCATATTTTGGAGTTGAAGAGATGTCTTGGAGCATACTTGCTGCTCTTGCAGAGGACCTAAATTCAATTCCCAACACGCACATCGACTGACTTTCAACGACTTGCAATTCCCACTCCCAGGGCTCTGATGCCTTATTCAGGTTGGGCACCTGAACACACATGGTGCATATACAGACAAGCAGGGATATACACACATAATTTAAAAAGAGCACATTTGCATATACATGTGCATAAATGTGCACATACCCAACCAACCCGCCTGCCTGCCTCTCTCTATATATATCTATCTACCAGGTCTGGAGATAGTTTTATTTATAGTTTTAGTCTATCTTTATTTTGACTTTGTCATAAAATGAGGTGTAGAATTTCCTATATAGCACCATTTTGCCATTCAGAAAGATTATTTAGCATTTTGGAACTGGGGATTAGGAATGGTCAGGTTGTATTTTGTACCAAATTAACCCAAATCAATTGAAATGAGTATTGATTAGCAACAGAAGTATCGTAAGGTTTGCCGAGACAATTTTTGACAGGGATCTATTTTCACCTTCACCTCATACTCCCCACACTGAAGACCTAATCATATAGCAGAGACAGTAATAAAGCAGTAGAGTCATCAAAAGAATGTAGAAGTATTAAGTGCTATATTTTATGGGGCAGGGAAATATGTGAAAATTGCATTTAATTCAACTTTGAAAGAATTTTCATCTTCTAAATCTGTTTCCTGAACACACATAAAACCTTTCCCTTATTTTCTTCTGTGGTAAGATATACGTGGTTTCACAAAGCCATCATGACACTATTAATAGATAGTATACTTTCAACAGTTTATTTAAAATATATAACCTTAAGATCATAACTCTTTACCTAGTAATCTGAAAGAGAACAGAATTTAACATAAATTAAAATGCAACCACTAACTCCTGCTGACCAAACAGCAGCAACAAAAACAACAAAATCAGATTAAAATCAGCTGCACTTCTACATTCAATGAAAATTGAAATCTTATATATAAAGCAATGGGGTGAAGAGAGCCTTGAGAGAGAGGGATGGAAAAACCAAAAACCCCAAAAGTTTAGTAGGCAGAGCCCGGAGGTACAGACTTAACTGGGAACAAGACAGAGGAGGGCACTAGGAGAGAGGAAGAAGCACACAGTCACAGACAGTGGTCAAGAAACAAGCAGATCAGATACTAAAAGGAAAAGAGAGGGAAAAGGAGGGAAAGAGAAAGAAAAAAAAAAAAGACTGAATTTTGAGAAAAGAGAAGAGGGGAGAACAGGAAAGGGAAAATAAATATAGAATTAATCAGAGAGAAAGAGTAAGACACCAAGTGGATGGACAACTTCCTGATGGCAGAGCCTGAGACAACATGGAAAAGCAGGTGGAAGGGGGGAGATGAAGGCGAGAGAAGAGCAGACAGAGCCACAGACAGAAGGCCCAAAGGAATAGGAGGGGCAGGATGAAGTGTGATGCTTAGGTGAGAGCGGTTAAGAATGTAAGGTAAGTACTGCTCATTTTAATTTTTTTTGAAGTTTTAAATATAAAAACTTAAAATCTGAAGCTTAAAAAAAGAAAAGTTGGTGCTATTTTCCAAGCACAACACTGAAATGATATACCTGATAAAAGACTAGTTTCAATAATAGGTATTAGTGTATTTATGAACTGAATTAGGAACCCAGTTGAGAACTGGAGAAACAATAGGAAAAAGAAAGATGATATTCAGTATTCATAGACTGCCATTTAGTGATTTTCTCCCTATGTTCTCTAAAACTAAAGAGTTATTTCTTAAAAAACAAAAGAACTGTACAACAGGAGATGTTTAAAAATACCATAGCAATTGTGAATCTTATTAGAACTTCAACTCATTTCCGGTAAAAAGCAAGTAAACCCCTTTAAGAATTAAGAGTTCGAGGCCAGCCTGGTCTACAAAGTGAGTCCAGGACAGCCAGAGCTACACAGAGAAACCCTGTCTTAAAAAACCAAATAAAACAAAGCAAAAACAAACAAACAAAAACAATTAAGAGTTGGACTGATATTTGTTCTCTTTTTTGCAACATGGTATTTCATTGTGCCATTCATAGAAAAGACAGATCTAAGTTTTTTGCAAAGTACTTTAAAAATTTATCTACACCTTTCCCAATGAAGGGCACAAATATCAACAGGGGTTTGAGAGTTAAAGTACTTAAGATTCTTCATTTCCAACAAGAATCTTATTCAATATTTATTCCATAATGAAATTTAAAAACTGAACAAGCCATGCAGTCTATTTTAAAATGAACGTGAGCAAGACTTTTTTTAAAATGACAATTTGTTTTGTAATATATAAGTACAAATCAGCACGCACACAGGTAAATCACTCTATTTACATGATAAAAGAAATGTTGAAAATCTGAAGTGTAGGGAGAAACTGGTACTATTGCAGATGTACATGACTCTTATCCATATAAATGCACATACATCTTTGTGAAAATAATTATTTTTAAATGCCATAATTTTGATTTTATTGCATGTGTCATTAATAAAATTATGGTACCAGTAAACACAAATAATAAGTTATCTTTTTTATTATCTTTTATATGCA
This sequence comes from Acomys percivali, assembly GCA_907169655.1. Taxonomy (NCBI): domain Eukaryota; kingdom Metazoa; phylum Chordata; class Mammalia; order Rodentia; family Muridae; genus Acomys; species Acomys percivali. Next base: position 85,120,995 of record OU015747.1, on the reverse strand, counting down.
TTTAAAAATGAGTTCAGAATCACATACCTTCATTGTACTGGCATTTGCTTCATCATACAGAGTTACTGAAGGCACACTTTCCATAGCGTCTATACACTGACACTCTGCATTGCTCCTCTACAGAGCTGAGTGCTCGTGCATTCTCTCTCTCTCTCTCTCTCTCTCTCTCTCTCTCTCTCTCTCTCTCTCATTTTCTCTCCGTCTCTGATTAATCAGGCACCAGGAGCAGAATAAAGCACTTACTGAGGACTAAGAGACAAAAGAAATCAACAGCTCTATGCTGTGATGTCAGTACTTCTCTAGCCAGTCACCACCCAGAATAACTGGAATGCATCAGAAGCTATATTGAGCTCTCCATTAGCAAGTCAGAAGCAGTGATGTTAAAAGCCAAGAATCTGAATCTGCAAAGACTGTCAGGACTTGGGAGATTTCTTGCTATTAAAATATTTTTTTGCACCATGATACCCGATCTCATTGTGATGCAAAAAAGGTAAGATGATCATATTTTCTAAAGAATAAAATAAAAAACCTGGTATTGCTGGGCATGGTGGCGCACACCTTTAATCCCAGCACTCGGGAGGCAGAGGCAGGTGGATTGCTGGTCTACAAAGCGAGTCCAGGACAGCCAAGGCCACAAAGAGACCCCTGTCTCGAAAAAACAAAAAAGAGCCTGGTATTGTTAATATACATAATTTTGGGGGGGATTGGTTTTGTTTTTTCAAGACAGGGCCTCACTATGTAGTTCTGGCTGTCCTTGAACTCACAGAATCTGCCTGAGTCTGACTCCTGAGTATTGAGATTAAAGGTGTGTACCTTCACATCTGCCTAGAATATATATAAAATTTACATGACTCTCTAATACCATTAAAAGACAAAGACAAACACACGCACGCACATGCACACACACACACGCACGCATGTGAGCACACTGACACCTCATCGACACTTCAGCATCTTCAAAATAACTTTTACACACACACACACACACACACACACACACACACACACACACACACA
>OU015747.1:85070074-85119968 GCA_907169655.1 Acomys percivali | reverse complement strand
CACACACACACACACACACACACACACACACACACACACACACACACGAAAATGCATTTAGAGTACAATTCCTTACTGCTTAAATTAAAAGAGCTTGCATACTTAGGAAAGAGCATTACTTCTTTATACCAATAGATGGAGCCAGTGACAGAACTATGACAAAGGATATGTCAGTGGCTGCCAGATGCTCACTATCTACTTTAGCCCAAGGATGATTTAGAGGAAAAGGAATCAAATGAAAAGAAACTCAGTATTCATTAAGCATGAAAAGACAAAAATAAAATGAAGAAAATTCTTTTCGTCTCTTGGGTAAAACACTGAATAACTGAACAAGTCTTTTTATTCTCATCTACCTTAGCTTCCTCTTCTATTAAACAAGGATCATATTTCCACAAGCATGCAGAAATGCTCTAAGGAGCCTACCAGGCAATGCTTATATAGTATATGCACTAATTGAAGAAAAAACTTGTGCACCACTAGCCAGAAATCAGAATTATCCTTGCTACTAAAATGTCTTTTAGGAAATATATAATCTTACAGTCTACGAGATCAGCAGGAAAGGCGTTATAATACACTTATATTTCTTATTGTACTATTATATTTTTCCAGCCCCCATTCTCCACCCCCGCCCCCAAAACAGGCTCTGGTTCAGCTTCATTCTTAAATATATATAAACCCACAAACTTTTCTCTGATTATCCAACAAAGATGATCAGACAACTCATGAAAGAAATAAGACAGGGGAAAAAAGGAAACTTTCTAAATCAGCTTTAAAGTGATGGGATAGCAAAGCCAAGTTAGGTAATTACTGCTATAGCACTGAAAATACGTTTTGTGTCATACAAATTAAAGACTGAGTAGGGGCTGTTTATTGCTGGGGTTTGCTTGCCCTCCAGTGCTGAGACTGCTAAACAAGCACTGTACATCACTGAGAGTCACTATCAACAGCTAACCTTTTTCTAGTTAGTGGGAAGCCTCTAATTGACAATAATAAAACTATCTGAAAATGACTTATTATGATTTTTCACTAATTAAGACCTATACAAAACCTAATCATTTTGAATCTTTAAGAGAAGTAGAGCCATTAAAGCATGGAAGAATTCATTTTAGTTTTTCCCATAATGTAAGTGGCTTGCTTCATTTTATTATATATGTCAGTGTGTCCATCTGTTTCATAATAAATTTCTGTTGTAATTTTGAAGTTGCCTTGACATTATGCTTGCCATAAGAAGCATGGATTTCACTTTAGAAAAATCAGTTGTGCCTTTGGTTAGAAGCAGCAACTATTTCTGGGGTGGGGGTGGGGGAATGGGCTGGCATGATTGCTTTGGGGGAACTTAGGCTAGCACTTGATTTTTATATCTTTAAAAGAGCTGAACAGAACAAACGTGATAAAGGATGGCACAATGGAGGAATGAGAATTGTGAAGAAGGTGTAGACAAATTAGTGTGAAATTCCTCAGACAAGACAGTCTACTATGAAGGTGCTGGATAGATGGCTCAGCAATTAAGAGCAGTTCAACTCCCAGTAACCACATGGTGGCTTATAACCGTCTATAATGAGATCTGGTGCTATCTTCTGGTGTGCAGGCATACATGTAGGCAGAACACTGCATATGTAATAAATAAATAAATCTTTTTTTAAAAGGTAGTTGTTTTGTGTCTCCTGATCCTGAAATATGTAATAATCTATTTATATAAATATGTAATAATACAATTTAGACTACTGGCCGTTCTGTTTTTTAAAAAGATTTATTTATTATGTAAGCAACATCCTGCCTGTCCACCAGAAAAGGGCACCAGATACCATTACAGATGGTTGGGAGTCATCATGTAGTTGCTGGGAATTGAACTCAGGACCTTTGAAAGAGCAGCCAGTGATCTTAACCTCTGAGCCATCTCTCCAGCCTCTATTTGCTATTCTTTAAGAAAGTTAGCCTAAACTAAACTCTAAGGGCCTGGAGAGATGGTTTAGCAGTTAAGAACTCTGGGTACTTACTCTTCTAGAGGTCCTGAGTTCAATTCACAACATCCACATGGAGTCTCACAACCTTTATAATGGGATCCAATGCCCTCTTCTGGCATGCAGACATACATGCAGATAGTCTCACAAATACAAAAATGTGTGTGTGCGTGTGCGTGTATACGTTATAAAAACAAAAGACTACAAAAGACTAAAAGAGACATGGAAGCAAACCTAAAGCGTTGCAGTTGATTGGATTTTAGATATTTTAAAAATTGAGGGTAACTGTGGAATGAAAGAGATGCTATAAATATGGTTAGTATATTTAAAACTATTTTACCACTGTTAAATTTCCTTAACATTGTGTTAAAGATATGGGTATGATAAAAATAGAGGGTGGAGATGAGGAGAAAGAAACAGGAGTGGAAAGAGGTGGTGGTGGGAGAAAGAAACAGGAGTACATGGTTGGTTTGTTTTTGTTTTTTTGGTGTGTGTGTGTGCGCGCGCGCACACACAAAAACCTTTCCCAGAAGGCCCACTCCCTGGTAACCTTGTTATATAGTGCAGTCTGGTTTTGAACTCAGAATTTTCCTTCAACTTTGGCAAAATCCTGTATTTATTAATTCAAAAAGTTTTTTAAATGTAAGAGTATATTTATTAGGATTCTTTTTTTTAATGTGTGTGTACTGCAAACCAACTCCAAGATTATTGCTTTTTTTACAATGTTATATGGACAAATAGACCATTATATAGCAATACCTACAAGCATATGTGCACTCTACTTTTGAAATAAATTTGAAGTAAAAATACTTCACTTTTAAGTCTACAAATAAAGCATGCAGCATTGTCCCGCTAAGGCAAGGTTCTCCACACCACATGCCTAAAGGCAATGCTGCCCCTTCTGTGCATCTTCCACTTCTACAGCATGCCAGCCTACCCACCTGGCATCCTGTGCTGTAGACACTATGGGAACCCAAAGGATGGACAAGGCATTTAAACTCTGGAATCCTATCCCTCATCCCCTAAATATCTGTTTTACCAAACAGGAAATTATAACGCCCAAAAGGAAGGAAGAATTCTTGTTTTCTGTATTATAGAGACCAAAACGAAGACTTCCTATACAATAAGCAGACACTTTAGTAGTTTGAAATTTTTTTCACTTACTTTTCATTTTTCAAGCAACATAATATACTCAATAAAAACACAGATTCCTAATAACTGTCAATAAATAGTATGGGTACAAGGTCTTGAGTCTCAGTTTGTTGAACTCTTATTTAACACACAAATCTGTAGTACAATGCTTTGACAGGAAATAACACAGAAGCACAGTAGGTATTTAATTAGATAACATCTTAGAAATCTTCTATTCTACACCTTTATAGTTCAATACCTGAAACTTGGGCGTCAGATCTCTGTTTTACAGTAAGCCTGTTGGTAGTAAGGTTAACCAGCTAAGGAGATTCAAACCCACAGTGCCTGCCACAGTACCTGGAAGTCGGCCCCAGCAAACCTGGCTTCACATGCTGGCTTGTTTACTCTTTACTCATTTGAGGACTTGGAAATGAGTATCAAAACATGAAGGCATATGACCACATAAAGTAGAGTTCACTTGACTAGTGAGCCAAGAAGATTCTTTCCTAGATTTCTTCCCCCATCTTGTCAGACCCATGTCCAGTTAAAATGACTCTCTAGTTATCTTAAGACATAACTTGACGTAATGTAGCTATTCCCACCCAATATTCATTCATTCGTTTGTTAACAATGTGGACAACTTGTAGAGTTGACTTTCTCATCATACAATGTGAGTTACCTACTGAGCCATCTTGCCAGGCTCCATGTAGCAATTCTTACAATTTTTTTTCTAGGGTCTACAATTGAATTCACAGCTCTGTGGGCTAAGTGTGCACTATTCTATCAAGCATCAGTATCAGGATCTCAGTGTTTCCTCCCTGCTGAATAGATAATTAGCCTGCAGCTACATTAAAGAGATCTGAGTGCCTGATAACTCATTGCTCCTCTATTTTTGCTACCAATAAAGAATGTGTAGTACACTAGCTAGGTATAAGACTTCTTAGTACTTATAATAAATAACCTCCCAAAGAGACATTATCAAAATGGAAAAGACAGACGTATAAATAGATTAAGTGTTAAGTCCTGAGCTGTCTCTTAGATTAAAAATATAATGCTGTCAGCTGTTACTTTAAATTAGTACATTATTCTGTCTCTATGTACAAACCTAAAAATAATCAATTATTGGGTCAGTTATGAAAGACCATTAAAAAACCATGAGAGTTTAAAATTATAAGATTTGAGCAAATGATGGTGGTACACACTTTTAATCCCAGCACTCCAAAGGCAGAAGCAGGCAGATCTCTGAGTTTGAAGCCAGCCTGGTCCATAGAGTGTGTTCCAAAGCTACATAGAGAAACCCTGCCTTGAAAAAACAAAAACACCATCCAAAAAAAGAAAGGAATAAGGATCAAGCAGCAGTGCTTTCATTTAGATTGACAAACTATATTCCATTGGATAGTTATCATGAACAACATTATGAACATTTATATAGAATTTTCTGTGTTTATTCTTGCACTCAGAGCAAGACAAGGGTCAATTTTCATCTTTTTTCTAAATAGCTATGTAGATACCCTAGAACATTTTATAAAAAGTCTGCCACAGGCTTCCAGGGTAAGATGGAGCACAAGCTGCCTCTGTGATTTGCTGAATGAGAAGAGTCAGGCTAAGAATAAACAAACTCTATTCTAAAGAAAGAAAGAAAGAGTAAATGAGCACTGTAAGTCATAACGGAGGGTAAGACACCTGGAAAGACAAGAAATAGAAGGTCAATACAGCAAAAGGAGCATGCAAAACCACCACAGGAGAAGACTCACCAGGAGTTAAGCCAAGGTATGGCTTAGCGCTTCAATGAATAGACGCTCTTATGAATACTGTACTGTTTTAGACCTTTAATTAAAAGTAAAAAGATTCAATTTTGCTTTTCAAAAAGTAAGATGCAATAGCTAAACGTGGCTCTACTTTAAAGGCATTACTATTCTGTTACGCACCAGTGAGCAGTGAAATCTGGTCAGTTTCCTACGTTGTTGTACCTCATGCTTTGGAGGTAGAAAGTACAGCTTAGTTATCTATATATCTGTGCTTGGGAATAACTCATGTTACTAACCAACAGTAATCAAAGTGCCTGGGCGTGTAATGCTCAGGAAAGAATACTGAGTCCTAAGAGGACAAATAAAGAGAAGTAACAGCGATTTTCAGCCAATATGCTGTATACTCTAGGATCTGGCAGAGTCACTGCAAGAGTCACATAGCTACCAGCATTATAAGCATACTCATAATCTTCCTGAAATTACAAAGAAAATTCTTTCACACTTGATTCTACCAAAGTTGAAAGCATTTAGTGTTTCTTTCTCTAGGTCAAACATATTTCTATCAGATCACTCAAACAACTATTTTTCCTTCAGCTAAACTCCTTTCTATTCACCAAGCAGATTTCTAGCTCTAATTTAACTCCCAGTGCAGGTTGATTTGAAGGAGAGTATACTAGTATAATGGTAAATTAAAAAAAACAAAAACAAAAAAAAAACTTCACACAAGCTAGAGTTATCTGGGAGGAGAGAACCCCTTTAGAGTAAATTAGCTGCCCTGTGAATTCCCAGGATCCACTGTCTCTACCCTTTAAAGGGTGGTATTACAGGTACCCACAGCTAAGCCCAGCTTTTTTATATGGCTGCTGGGGGATGTGAAATAAAGTTGTCTTGCTTTCATAACAAGCATTCTTACTCATTGAGGCATCTCTCCAATTCCAATTAAAAATTCTTTAACAGGCTAAGTAGTGGCACACACCTTTAATCCTAGCACCCAGGAGGCAGAGGCAGAGGCAGGAGGATCTCTGTGAGCTTGAGGTAAGCCTGGTCTACATAGAAAGTTATATGACAGCTGGGGCTACATAGAGAGCTCATCTCTCAAAAAATAAACATCTTTACCAAATATCCTTACAAGTTTTGGGGATGATAGTCAAACACACTAGAAGATGCTAGCTATTAGCTAACAATCAATTCTGGAATAATTGCTTATTCTATATTAAAGTTCAGAAACTATGAAAAGTCTTACCAGTAACATTCAAAGCTTGGGTGTCATATATGCCTCATTCCAACAGTTATTAATCAACTTTTGTGAAGTTCAAAGGAACATAAGATAAATTTCATTTTAACTATCTCAGAGTTGGTGTCATCCTGTTTCTCTTTAAAATAAAACTTCCACAATTCTTTTTAACAATTCCCTCTATGATGTGGCTTCCAGACCTCCATCTAGCTATTCTAGTGACCACTTCTGTAGAGCAACTCTGCTAGTTTGTCTTTATACAGCTCTGACACTTAGCACTGTCCTAAACAATAACAACAAAACCAACCAAACAAAAAACCCCAAACTATAATTCAGATCTTATCATTTTATACTGAGCTGAGAGTATTCTTATCACCAGCACAATTGATTTTTCTAAACCTAAATGCTGTTTGCTATACTGCGTTCTAGTTAGTAACTGATTTTGAGCCTAGTGTTTTATAGTATCATTTAATGTGTATATTTTCCTTTAGATTGACAAATTAGGGGATGTTTGAAAAGTGTCTTAGGATAGCAAGTTTCCAGGATATGTAATTCTCACCCAGAGGCATAACTACAATCACATGTCAAATGGGATCAAGACTTGAACCACTAAAAAGGATCTTTTTGTTTTTTTGTTTTGTTTTTGTTTTTCGAGACAGGGTTTCTCTGTGTAACGTTGGCTGTCCTGGACTCACTTTGTAGACAAGGCTGGCCTTGAACTATCAGCGATCCACCTGCCTCTGCATTCCGAGTGCTGGGATTAAAGGTGTGTACCACCACGTCCAGCCTAAAAAGGATCTTTATAAATGTAGTCTCTCTCCAGCAACAGAACAGGCCATCTTACAGGCTGTACAGCCTGGACATACTAGAACATCAGCCATGTGCTGCTCTGATGATAAACACCTAACCTTTACCAGATTAACATACATGCTTCCATCCTGCCTACACTACAGATTTGGTATCATTCTAGTGACTCTTTACAGCAGATATTAATACACTAGTGTCCATGGCCTGCTTCTCTCGGTCCCTTATACTAAAGAAAGCTTTTAGATTTTTAAAAATTTGTGAGAACATCAATCAGAGGAAGAAGAATGCGGCACAGAGATGGAACACGGCTTACATACCTTAAAATATTTACTCTTTGACTTCCATGTGGTAACTCAGAGGTGCAAGCTTGTTTCATTTTTTGGGTTCCTGGTGTCTATCTCTAAGTGGCTCTGCCATTTTACACATAGTTTCTATGCATGCCCCTGCTTACAATCCAGAACGAGTGACATGCGTCTATCGAACTGCAGTAGGGATGGGTGTGTCTGACTCCAGATGCCGAGAAAGCAGAAGAGCACTGAGGGTGGCTAAGTACTTATGTCTCACCATGATTTATATATCTTTCTATTTGTACTCAAAGCTTTTATAATTCTAAACATCTCAAGTATAATTCTCATTCTTAGCAAAAATTTTAATGACATGGTTTTAAAAATAAAGTGGATTCAGAAAATAATGTGCCAGGATAAAAGCTGGTGGTAAGGTTTTTATTAGTTTTTTTAAGGTTACAGTAATAAAGTATGACCAACCACAGAAATGTAATATCCATAGTTCTTGAGGCCAGAAGTCCAAAAGCAAGATGGTGGCAAGGTTGGTTCTTTTCAAGGGCCCTTGAATAATCTATTGTGGACAGCTGTTTTCACATTCATAGGGTATTTACTGAAGGAACACCTGCCTCTAAATTTCCTTTTTAAAGTCATCAGTTATACTACATTGGGAACTTAAAATACTCTATTATGACTTAATCCTAACTAATTAATGGCTATTTAAAAGTCAGATAATATTTGAAAGTATCGAGGATTCAAATGTCAACATACCAATTTTAGACAATTCAATACACAAGTGTTACAAACACTGTAATTTAAAAATGTTGACAGTGGAGCTGGAAAGATGGCTCAGGCAGGGGTTAAGGGAACTGACTGCTCTTCCATAGGTCCTGAGTTCAATTCCCAGCAACCACATGGTGGCTCACAACCATCTATAATGTGATCTGATGCCTCTTCTGGCCTGCAGATGTACATGCAAATAGAGCACTCATATACACAAAATAAATAAATAAATCTTTTTTAAAATGTTGATGGTGGAAGAAAAAACACAGTCATCTTATGTGCCTTTAAAAATGCCTTTTCACATGTGAAAAGATGCACAGGATCTTCTACTTTGCTACTTACCATGAACATCTTCAAGCAGTAAGAGAACATAGGACCTCATAAAACGTTCCAGTTCACAAAATCAAAAGATCAGTCAAAGTCACCTTTGTATTTCATCTTTTTGGTCTACATCTTTCTTGTCACCTGTATTGTAATGAATGTTAATTTTTCCACAAAATGCAAAAGCCTCTTCTTACAGAATTGTTAAGAGATAAAATCTTGAGGACTAGAAATGAATGGTAAGATTTGAAATAGAACACTGAACTTATCCCAATTATGTAGACTATAACAATAAATAATAAATGGCTGAGATAGCTATCAGAAAGTTAATATGAGCATTCTTCAAATGCTTATTACTTTTTGTCCAATTATGACTAAGTAATAACTGAAAAATCAAAATTGGTTTTTTGTTTTGTTTTGTTTTGTGTCTTGTTTTTTGGTTTTTGGAGAGAGGCTTTCTCTGTGGAGCCTTGGCTGCCCTGGACTCACTTTGGAGACCAGGCTGGCCCCAAACTCACAGCAATCCACCAGCCTCTGCCTCCTGAGTGCTGGGATTAAAATTGGTAATGTTTATAGAGCTTTTTAAAAGCTTCCTTAAGATGTCATCTATTAAGATAATTCTAAATGAAATATGAAGTCTTTGGGCAGGAGAAATAGCTCAGAGGTTAAGACCATGGTCTATTCTTCCAAAGATCCTGAGTTCAATTCCTAGCAACCATATAGTAGCTCTCAACCATCTATAACAAGATGTGTTGCCTTTTTCTGGCATGCAGGCACACATGCAGACAGAAGAGTATCAATCAATCAATCAAAAAAAGAATTTAAAGTTTTTTGTTTTTTTTTTTCCTGAGACAGGGTTTCTCTGCGTAGCTTTGGCTGTCCTGGACTTACTTTGTGGACCAGGCTGGCCTTGAACTCACAGCGATCTTCCTCCAGAGTTCTGGGATTAAAGGCGTGCACCACCATGCACAGATAAAAATATGAAGTTTTGAATTACACTACATTCTCACACTGACCCACTGAAAATCTTTGTTTAAGAAAAGTGTGATCTTATTTTAATATTGAATTTCAACAAAGCTGATTAAAATAATAAACTAAATTACGATAAACATAGCAACAGAAATCCAATTTTGAAAATAATGCAAAACACATAGCTATAAATTGAATATAAAAGAACTTGACTTTAATTTATTTAAGAAGACTATACAAATAGTCAACAGCCACATGAAAGGTTGCTCAACATCAATAAATATAAGGGAAATATAAGTTAAAATAAAAAAAGAGATATCAATGTATATATCCACTAGGACATGTGCCTCTAAAATTCCAGAAAATAAAAAGCAGTGGCAAGGATGTCAAATGGAATAATCAATATGTAAATGAGCATATTAGTTCCTCAAATTTTTTCTAGTTTCATTTCTGTTGCTGTGATAAAACAGTTTGGCCAAAAGCAATTGAGGGGAAGGAATGGTTTGGCTTATACTTCGAAGTGGTCATAGTCCATAATGGAGGGAAGTCGGGGCAGGAACTCAAGTAAGGACCACGGAGGGATGCTGCTCGCTGGCTTGCTCACAGGCTTGCACTTAGCTAGTCTTCCTATATAGCCTTACCCCAAGTGCCTAGCCTAGGCTGCTCACTGTGGGCTAGGTCCTTCTTCACTGACTAATAAAACAATTTCCCATAGATATGCCCCAAAGGTCAATCTGATGTAGGCAATTCCTCAATTGAGGCTTTCCTCTTAGACCGGTCTAAGCTAAGCTGACAGTTTAAAAGGACAAAATCTAAAATTTCAAAACCTGGATAAATGAACAGAAAACAGCATGTTGTACACATATACAAGCAAGTATTATTCAGCCTATATAAAGAAGGAAGTTACGATGTTTGCTTCAACACAGATGAACCTTGAGGATATCACACTATTATGAATCAACACATCACAAACACACAAATACTGTATGATTCCACTAATATGAGATTAATATGAGTCAAATTCAGAGATAGAAAGCTGAATGTTGGCTGCAAGGAGTTAGGGAAATGAAATTAGGAATTAGTTCCACAGGTCTATGAGATGAAAAGAATGTTAAGGACTGGTTGCATACAACGAGAAAACACTTAGTACTACTGAATTAAACACTTAAAGTGAATTAAGAAGGATGTAAGGCAGTTCTTGCTTTGAATTTTTAGAAAGAAACTTAAATACTATCTTCCAATATCAAGCCACATGTCCTACCAACAGCACTGAGGACACTTTCTTCTATCTCCTCACTAACATATGTCTAGGAGGTTTGATATATCAATTTAGTGTCTTAAAAGATTTTATTTTATATACAGATGAACTTTTCATCTGCATGTGTGTACAAGCATACATGGCTAAATACCATAAATATCCCAGAAGAAACCGTATAGACACCGTGTATGGCTTAACAGAGCAACTCTCTTTTTTTTTTAAGATTAGTATTTCTTATCCTTAAAATTTATCACTTTGCAGACTTCTGGCTAAGATCATATGTAGTATCCTTAGTAACTAGACTGTCACTTTTTCCCAATCTGAAATAGGACACTGTTAACCAGCGAACTGAAAATATATTCTAACTGGGCAGAAACATGACTTTCTCAAGTATAGTATCCCTGATGATCTACCTCAGTCACTGTGAGAACCATTTCAGGAAACTCACTTAAGTCTGATCCCCCAGTAATACTGGTAATGCTGACAGGGCTAAACTCCAGTCAGTAAGAAACAGGTGGAGTTTATCAATTAGTGCATGGTGGTTTGTATGAAAATGCCCCCACAGGCTCACAGGGAATGGTACTATTAGTAGGTGTGGCCTTGTTGGAGAAGTGTGTCACTGGAGGTGGACTATGAGGTTTCAGATGCTCAAGCCAGGCTCAGTGTCATTCACTCCTCTTACTGCCTGCTGATAGAAGATGCAGAACTCTCAGCTACCCTTTCAGCACCATATCTGCCCTGTATGCCCCCGTGCTTCCTGATACAATGAACCAACTCTCTGAGCTGTAAGTCAGGCCCAGTTAACATTTTCCTTTACAAGACTAGTCGTGGCCATGGTATGCCTTCACAGCAGTAAAACTCTAGGAAACAGTGCTACAGTCTTAGGGATCTTGTCTGTTTCTTTGTGTTCTGCCTAACGGAGGTGTCACTCTAAGGAAAGTAAAAGTATTAGGCAACAATAAACAAGGTCCATGATCTCCTGGGCCATAGGCCTCAAGCTAGTACTAGATAGAACCCATGCCTGGTGCTACTGTTAAGTTTCCAAATTAAGACACAGCTCTAGGTCGGCAATTACCTGCAGAGCAAGTATGTGGCCATAATCAACCCTGGCTGCAAAGTGGTGGCTCAATCAAACCTAGGTCCTTCTACTGTACGTGCCGCAGGACAGGAAGCAAGCGTCAGTGCACACATGTCTGTGGAGCACGCTTCTGATGTGGACCACGCAGGGAGCAGAGCGGTAAACCTGGAGACTTTAGCTAGTGTCAGAGCTCACTAACCCAGTGAACCTACTATGATACCCAAACAGTTCTGTGGTGCCAGAGAGGGCAACCAGCAGCCCTGCTGCGCAGAGATGACTGAAGAAGCACCACAGCAACCTACCCAGAACAGGGCCATCAGTGTGATCTCACGGGGCCACAGAGTAAGGCTAGCAGTACAATTTACCTCCCAGACATCACCACCTGCTGATGCTACAAGGTAGTGGCTCATGCAGAACTTCAGACAAAACAGTACAACTCTGCTACCAACAAAGAAAACCTGGAAAAGCAGGATGAGATGGCTACTTCCTCAAATGAGCTGCCTGCAAAATAAAGACCCAAAGACAATAAAAATAATCCCTATCAAAATTCTAATTCCGGCCAGGCAAGGTGGCTCACACCTATAATTGGAGCACTTGTGATGTCAAGGCAGAAAGAGCACAAAATTCAAGACCAGCCTAAAGTGCATAGTGAGACATTATTTCAAAAATCCTCAATACATACTCAAAACCCTATGAATGAAAAAAATGGATCACCTTTTCTTATTGAAAAACAATATGGGGGCAGTAATAATCAATTGTGAGCTTTAAAAGTCAAAGAAATAACAAGGCTGAATAATGTTTGTGTATTACATTCCTGGAGGGCCAGCATCATTGGTTTTTGCCAGACTCCATAGACCAGGATTCATTTTGCCTTAAGCTGTAATGTTTTCTACTTTAAGCCAGACTTTAAACTCTAAAATAGCACTAATGATATCTCTTTCTTAAAAATCTACTAATACTAAGTCAAGAGTTTGGATAACACTGAGAAAAATAGGATAGTGATAGACTGAGTTAAAAAAGACTTGCCAGGTGTGATCCCAGCACTCAGGAGGCAGACTCCGACTACCTCAGTTACTGTGACTAGCACAGAATTTAGGTAGAAGGACACCTTCTCCATAAAACGGACAAACGTTGAAAATAATACAATGTAAAATACTATGCTGTGGACAATTCCTGCCATTTCCTCCCTTATACTAAGGTCTTTGTTAGCAAGATTTTGCATCAGTGTAACAAACACCTAAGAAAAACAACTTGAAGGAAGCAAGACTTATTTTGTCTCAAGGTTTCAGCTTACAGCCAACTGATTCAATTGCTGGTCTGTAGTGAGGCGGAACATGATGGAGGAGGATCATAGAGCATGGCCGTTCTCACCTCATGGCAACCGGGAAAAGATGAACAAGCAGAGGAAAAATACATACTTGTAGCACACACCAACCCCACAGTAACCAACTTTTTCCAACTAAGTCCTACCTTTTTCACCATCTCCTGATAATGCCATCTTATTATATACTCATCAAAACATCAACCCCCTTTTAGGTCAGAGCTCTTGGGGTCCAATCACTCTACAAAAACCAATCAGCTGCCTTCCAAACCCAGCATATACGAACATTTCAGATTCAAGCCACAGCATTCTGCCTGTTCCCCAAAGGCTCACCTCCATCACACACTGCAAAATATACTCAATCTAGTTCCAAGAGTCCCTAAAGTCTTAACAGTTCCAGCATCCCACAACAGCCCCAACCTCTTCTGAGACTCAAGCAAACAGTTAGCTATGAGCCTGTATGAAATTACAAAATAAGTGATATATTTCCAAGACAAAAACAGAATAAACAAGGAACAAGAGCATAGAAAGGAGGGAAGGATGGAACCAAAGAACAAATCCCAGCAAGACAAACACTATATCTAACAGTAAACTGTATGGCAGCGTAAGCACATGGTAGTAGGATGAAAGGCCCAGAAGTCCTGGGCAGCACTGCCCCTACAGCTTTCTAGCTGTAGCCAATAATGGTATCTTTTGTGGGGTGGTTCTGGTCATGTCCTGTGATTTTCCTCAATAATCACATAGCATATGGCATCTCATAGCTTCCTGGGCTCTTTACTGTAGTGTGTGTGTGTGTGTGTGTGTTTATGTGTGCGTGCGCGGCCAATTTCCTGCAACGCCTGCCGAGGCTGCCTGTCATCCAAAACCTTCATCTGAGATATAGGTGGAGATCTCCATGACACATTATTTTGTATCCTATATGCCTGCAAAAATAATATAATCTGGATGATGCCAATACCTGCTGTAAATTTAAGTAGTAGTCAAGCCCCTTTGGACCAGAATACCAGATCCGTTGCCTGTATAGCTGAACACAATAAATTATTTTCATAGATGATATTGTGCCTGAAGATAGCCCTGCAACTCTCTTCTTAGAGCAGTTTTTTAAATGAGCTAAAACCTTTATTTTCAAGCCTGGTGTGGTGGCACATGCCTTTAATCCCAGCACTTGGGAGGCGGAGGCAGGCAGATCTCTGTGAGTTCGTGGCCAACCTGGTCTACAAAGCCAGTTCAGGACTACTAGAGAAAACCCATCTTGAAAACAAAACAAAAGCCACCCTTTACTTCCTTGCTTACCATGAGTGGGGTATGGTCAATTTCTGAGGCATTTTCCCACTGTACCAATGTCAAGTTCTTGGCTTCTTCTAATAGCTCTACTCTTACTGAGAACTAAGCTTTCATTGTCCACAACTTTAACTGCATTTCTTTCCTAGCCAAACTCCCAATTTCCCCAAATTGTTCTGCTCTGCTTTTGTTTCTAAATTCAGACTATAAATCTGGTTAAATGCAGTCAGTACTAACCATACTGCAGTCTAAATGTCAGGCTACTTTGAAATTTCCTCACTGTATTAGTCTGTCATCTTTAAACTTAGTTTCACACAAAGGTAGGGCACAAAGGAAATGCAGACACTTCTCTGCCATAATACACTTGTCCAAAATCTTAGAGAAGTTTTAGTCTCATAAGCTTCGTGAGAAGTCTTTACACACTCATATCCATATTCTGGTCTTCTGAGCCCGTATCAGAATCACTCACTAAGCTCTGTTTACAGTGCCTCAGAGCTACTCTAGCCTCCACCAAAACTGTCCCAAAGACTTCTGAACATACTGTCACTTGGTGACAGCCCACTACCCCAGTCCTTTGATAAATTTTCTGCTGGTCAAACCTTTTGGTCCTGAGATAAGTACCTGAGGAAACAACTTAAAGAAAGAGATTTACTTTGGCACACACTTTCTTATTAAGTTTAGTCCATGGCAGAAGACAGTAGCTCGCAGCATGGAAGGAAGAAAGGAAAGAAAGAGAGATGAACACAGCTGTCTGTGGGCCTCTTTCTTCTTTCCCTTTTACTCCACCTGAGGCCCCAGCCTATTAGATGGTGTCACCCCACATTCAGTGGTGGTCTTCCCTCTTAATCCTTCCTGGAAATGCCCACACAGACATACTCAGAAATATGACTTAATAATACTAGGTGTGTCTTTAAAGAAAATTTTATTTATTTATTATTATGTATACAATGCTCTGTCTGCATATACACCTGCAGGTCAGAAGAAGACACCAGATCTCATTATAGATGGTTGTAAACTACATATGGGTGCTAAGAATTGAACTCAGGACCTTCGGAAGAGCACACAGTGCTCTTAACCTCTGAGCCGTCTCTTCAGCCCTACTAGGTGTCTTAACCAAGTTGACAGCCAGTATTAGCAAAGAAGATAAGTGCACAGGGAGTGGCAATATTAGGAGGTGTGTCTTGGAGTGGGTGTGGCCTTAGGAAGTGTGTCATTGGTGGGTTTTTAATTTTTAGATTGTCAGCCTGGCAGTGGCACACCTGTAATCCCAGCAGAAGCAGGTGGATCACTATGAGTTTGAGGCCAGCCTGGCCTACAAAGTGAGTCCAGGACAGGCAAGGCTGCACAGAGAAACCCTGTCTTCTCAAATTACTGCTCAAAACTTAACTTCATTTTTAAAAGCACAGTCTAATACATGACCTTAAAAATATTCCTATTTATTTATTTATTTATTTGGTTTTTTGACAGGGTTTCTCTGTGTAATAGCCCTGGTGGTACTGGAACTCTTTGTAGACCAGTCTGGCCTTGAACTCACAGTGATATGCTTGCCTCTGCCTTCTGAGTGCTGGGATTAAAGGCATGCGCCACTACACCTGGCCTTTTAATTTTTTCAAGTTATTATAATTACTTCAATAGTAAGCCCAAATAATAAATTACTGGTGATTTTTGTTGTTTCTTGTTTTTTTGTTTTAACTCTGTTTTTAGACAGGGTCCAGCTATGTAGTCCCAGACTAGCCTCCACCTTAGAATCTTCCTACTTCAGCCATCTGAGTCTTGGATTATAGGCACATGTCCATTCCCAGCTGATCTAGGGTTTTTGTTGTTGTTGTTGTTATTGTTGTTTTTAAGATTTATCCATTTATTATGTATAAAATGTTCTGACTGCATGTGTGCCTGCCTGCCAGAAGAGGGTACCAGATCTCTTTATAAGTTGTTATAAGCAACCATGTGGTTGCTGGGAATTGAACTCAGGACCTTTTGGAAGAACAGCCACCTTTCCAGCCCTGATCTAGTTTTTTGAAGTACCCAAATCTCTATCATCATCCTTACCATACCATCCAGCACTTGGGGCTTGATAAAGTACCTGGTTTCAGTAACTAGACTTAACTTTCTCACTCTCTTCAAGTTACGATTGGTTGATTTATAGTGTGAAGATTTTGTACTAGCTCATACCATTAACAAATAAAGGTATGCTTTCATAATAGTTGCAGCATATATACTTATATTTTCATGTATGTGTACTCATCCCTCCCCTTTGTGAAGAGTATCTTGCTATGTAGCCCACCCAGGCTTGTCCACAACTCAGGATCCCCATCTCAGGAGATAGAGTGTTGCTGGGATCACAGATGGATGACACATCCCTTATTATGTTTTCTTAGTCTCACAATGCTGAAGTTTTCTTCTATTGGGATTTGTAAAGGCACACAAATAAAACCTCTTTACTTAGTAGCCAGAAATTATTTCTCAGTTATAATATAGACAAGTTATGCTAACTTTCCTATTTTGCAATTACTAGAACTGAACAGCTCATGTTCATTTATAATCTAGCTTTGTTGTTGTTATTGTTTAGTTTTCAAGACAGGGCTTCTCTGCGCAGCACTCACTGTCCTTAAACTCACTTAGATCTGTCTGCCTGTGCATCTAGACTGCTGGGACTAAAGGCGCGCTTTACCACACCACTGCCTGGCTCATAATCTAGTTGTTTCACACTAACACTAACAAATGACCTGTCATTTTCTTATGCAATAAACATTTATCTTCAGTATAATACTGAGTGAAAATCTAAAGCTTAGTGAATCATATAATAAAACCCATTTTCAAATCTGGTTAGTAATTATTTTTGACATGCTACTCAAATTTAAAAAGCAACAAAACCAGAAAGATACATTTCCTTGAACTCAATTAGCAAAGATGTTCCTTTCAAACTGCATAGTGTAGGGGACAAAAATCACAACTACACATGACTTATTTAAGTGTGAAAAGCTGTGCTCACATGCAAAATAATGTGATTTAACACCTACCCCATAATATCTGCATCCTAATTAGTTATCATATTTTTAAAAAGTGAATTCTGAAGCTTTCTCCCTTTATTCATCATTCTCAAAAGAAAACAAAATTATCATCAACAACAACCAGACTGTAATATATTAAACCTGGTGAGTTTTAAAAGTAGTTACATGGACAATTTACTCCTCCGTTAAATGACCCTAAATAACTGTACTTTTAGAGTAGGTGTTTGTCATGGTTCCACTTCCTCCTTTGATCTGTCCTTTCTTGCTGCTGTATTCCTGAAGCAGACAGCCTTTCCTACTTCTTTTATTTCCAACCTTGCAAGAGGAAAACTTTACTTACCTACCTGGTGAATCTCCTCAACCTAGTGTCATGACATTGACTAGAAAAACATTTAATGATAACAATTACTCTGCAGCACACAGCCAGCCGGCCGGCCTATCTATCTCCTGGAACTTTTTGTAGATCAGGCTGGCCTCATACTCAAATACTCCACTTGCCTCTGCCTCCTGAGTACTGGGATCAAAGGTGTGCAGCACTACCATCAGGCCAGGTTTACTCTTAAAACTAATGGTATGTAAATCAGAAAGACCTCCGTCACCTAGCTATAAAGGAACTCTTACATGATAGATATGTCAGTTACTTGTTCACTAGTAAAGGTAAGTTTTTTTTTCCCTCTACTGTAAGTAATGGGAGCGACAGACATGTGAGACACTGGAAGCAGCTCTGAAGAACATTAATATTTACTGTATGTAGTAAATAAATATAGAAAACATGAACTTTGAGTCAGTGAGTCAGTAGAGATGCTTGCTGCCAAGCCTGTTAACCAGAGTTTTATACCTAGGGTCCATGTGATGGGAAGAAAGAACCAACCTGCTCTTTTTTTCAAGACAGGGTTTCTCTGTGTAGCCCTGGCTGTCCTGGACTGGCTTTGTAGACCAGGCTGGCCTCGAACTTACAAAGATCTGCCTGCCTCTGCCTCCTGAGTGCTGGGATTAAAGATGTGTACCACCACGCCTGGCCAAGAACCAACTAATTAAAGCTGTCCTCCAACATCCATGCATGCACCACAGGAAGTACCCCACCCAATATAAATAATAAAATTATAAAACAACAACAAACAAATCATAAAAACCCCTGGAGTTTAATTGATTTTGAAATACTAGTAACTTTGCTTCCACTAAATTCTGGGGTAAGAAAAGCATAGAGAGTAATTCCTGAAATGATTTATACTTGGCAAGCATGATGTTAGCCTGGGAAATTGAAGGCCTGTATTTTAAGTTCACTGGTTGTGTTCACTCTGGGTAAACATAGCAGACATTTGTTACTGGTAATTTTGTCTTCTATGGTTTCCATAGTCATAGCTGACAGTGGTCTAAATGTATTACACAGAAAATTTAAAAACTGACAGTTGATGGGTTTTAAATGATATGCCATTCAGAATAGCATAATAAAATCTCAGGCTGTTTCATTCAGTCCCATGCTAGGCAATCAGTACAGTCACACTTTATACACTACTAGCTCCTGGCTCCTGAGTCACTCAGCACCTACAGAGCTATCAGATTAATTACTTAGGTATTGTACTGTCTGCTCACATGTCCCTACTCTGTATCACAACACCTTATCACCCACTTCCCTGTCTCATCACAACAAGACAAGCAAAGTAAGGCATTCTGACAGGGACCACATTAATCTAACTCCTATTACAGAAGATAGTAATTTTTCTATTTATTAATAGTTGTTTCTCTTAATCTTATACCACATCTAAGTTTTAAGTTAACTTCATGATAAGGCTATACAACTACGAAAAAGATCAGTATACAGGCTTTGGAACTAACTAGAGGTCTTGGACTGCAAGTATATAAGTGAGGACTCACAAGGTTCTCAGAAGTGATAGACACCAAGTGAAGAAATAAGAAACAAGGGAAAGACTTAAGTATTTGCATTCAACTTGTGACAGTGTAGTAAAAAAATTCAATTAATAGTTACTTTCGGGATTGCATGTCTTAAAACAAAAACAAAAACAAAGACAAGTAATAAAAAGTTCTTCAAAGCAGTTCCTCCTATGGTCGTATTGTGTTAAAATGAAACCTAAAATTAGAAAGATACCATTACAGTCTGATTTGCCATAAAACCAAATTCACTTTGGATCTAGCTGATCAGCAACAACATACTACTGGTAATATTAAGTACTAGTATTTACCAACTCTAATTGGTAATACCAATAATAATATGTAAGATTCAGAAGAGTAAACAGCCTGGGGAAGTATAAATGGGAGCTGACTCTATGAAGACTAGTTGTATGGTTAACTCCTCTACCCTTTTTCCTTTTTAAGACAACTGGGCCAAGTGGAACCAGAGTCTTAGATGAGGCACGTGAAATCTCCCACTCTATCCACACTGTAATTTCTGTTTCTCTAGTAGCATCTTGTGGAGAGGAGCAGGTCACAATGACAACTCTGTACCTTCTGATACCTTATTAGTTTCTGGACCGGTTGGAGCCTTGCTCTCTGTCTATTCCCTCCCAAAATTAAAAGAGAGCACTAAGAATGTACCTCAGTGGGAATAGGTGTGCTTAGCATGGATTCCATCATGGGTTCCATCTCTAGTACTATACACAAGTGCATTTATGCCCATACACATGCATGTCCACATAGACAGACAGACATGCAAAGGTCAGAAGGAAGGAAACAATGGCAATTGGAAGGCTACAGAACAAAGAAAATAAAAGGTCCCTCGGGAACCTGTTTTGTTACTGGAATAGCGCAAACAGAGACTTGGTGATTATTTGCCTGCTCTCTCTGTTACTTCAGCCAATCTGTTCACTCCTCTCAAAGTGCAAAGAGATATTTCCCCTTCCATTTATAACCCCTGTAGGAAGAAAGAAAAGGAAAAGTAGACTTTGAAAGTCACCCAGTTACATATTACAGTGAGCTCAAAAGAGCCAGAGTGACTTCTCATCCCAACAGATTCACCAGCCTACTTAAATGCAGGCAATGTACAAAAAGCTTCGACATCTTTTGGTTGAGCTCAGAAGCAGGGAATCCTTAATGTATGGAGAAAAAGACCTGAAGCACTTCTGAACCGCCAAATTATATTTTCATACTCACCCAAGGTGCTCCCATGTCCCCCATTTCAAGGCCTCACAATGTTGTTCGTATTTCTGTCTCATGGCCGTCACTTCACTCCACTGTGTTTAAAGTCAAGAGATTTCTTCCCTGGCTACTTTGGCTCAAAAGTCCATTATTTATCTCTTGATCTTTTTTTCTCTTCATTGTAACAATTTTTTTTACCTGACATTATACTGTGTGTATGCACATGCATGTGTGCATGCATATATAAAATGAATTTATCTCAGCTGGGCATGGTGGCACACGTCTTTAATCCCAGCACTTGGGAGGCAGAGGCAGGTGGATCACTGTGAGTTCAAGGCCTGCCTGGTCCACGAAGTGAGTCCAGGAAAGCCAAGGGTAACACAGAGAGATCCTGTCTCGGGGTTGGGGGGGGGTGGGGGAATCTCACTAGGCAATGAGGCCAAGGTGGCAGGTCTCTCTTGTGTATAAGCAGTACAGGATACAGTAAGTCTCCAATAAATATATACTGAATTTCAAATGTGTCCATTGTGTCCTGTTTTGCAAAAGTTTCATTTTAGCTTTACAGATAAACTCAGTTAAAGTAGTAATGAAATATTACAGTGTTTTACTGGTTAGGATTACATTTTGGCACTTTGTATATTATGTGTTTCAGTATTTATGAACTCTCTAAAAATGTGAAGTCATTTATGCTTAATTTTTATTAATTCTGGCAATGGAAAATATATTATAAATCACCATCTTCTAATTAAAGTAGAATTTTTACAGGTTCCTTTGCTCTTCAATAGTAAACAGAAGAATTTGTGTGAGGAGGCAAATGTTTATGGGAGGCCTTCATTTTACTCCATTTTTCAGGTTAAGAGAACAGTTAATAAAATTAGGCAGGATGGCTGGACAGTGGCGGCAGTGCACACCTTTAATCCCAGCACTTAGGAGTCTGAGGCAAGAGGATCTCTGAGTTCAAGGCTAACCTGGTTTACAGAGCGAGTTCTAGGACAGCCAGTAAGTACACAGAGAAATCCTTGCATCAGATATCAGATAACTGCCTCTCAAGGACAGGAATATAAACAAACAATTTCTCTAATTTCTTTTGGGAGGAAATTACAAACTGTGGATGACATAAGTGGAGAAAACCAAAGAGCTACCATTTAAAAATGGCAAGTGATCTAGTATTTACTAAATAAGAGGCTCAAAATCTGTACAACTTTCCTAGAGAAGTGAGCTTATGGGCAAAAACTAAGAGTCGCAGGGACAGGTAAAATAAAATGGCTTAGCACTGGATGTAGCCAGGCATGGTAGTACACGCCTTAATCCCAGCACTTGACAGGCAGAGGCAGGCGGATCTCCATGAGTTTGAGGCCAGCCTGGACTACAGAGCGAGTTCCATGACAGCCAGAGCTGTTACACAGAGAAACCCAGTCTCGAAAAACAAAAACAAAAAAAAGAGCACTTGATGCTCTCTCAGAGAACCCAGGTTCAATTCCCAAAACCCTCATGGCAGTTAACAACAGTCTCTAACTCCAGTTCCAGATGATACTGTTTTCTAACCTCTAGAGGGCACTAGGCACAGAGAGGTGCACAGACACATATGCAGGCAAAACGTCTATACACATAAAATTATGTGTGTATGTGTGTGTGTGTGTGTGTCCGCTGTTCGTTTTTTTTCTAGACAGGGTTTCTCTGTGTAACCTTGGCTGTGCTGGGATTAAAGGCCTGCTCAGTAAATAATTCTTTCAAAGGCACAAACTGCCAAGCACATGCTTTCAATCTCAGCACTCTGAGCTCAGGGACAGTCTTGTCTACATAGTTCCAGGACAGCCAGGGCTATACAAAGAAACTTTATCTTCAAACACCAAAAAAGTGGCGCAAACCTCACAACTAACACAGCAAAGAACAAAAGAAAATTTAAATAAAATGCTTAATTTAACATATATGTGAGTTTGAGGCCAGCCTGATATACAAACCGAGTAAAGCTGTCTCAAAAAAAAACAAAACAAACCACAAACAACCAAAACCCCCGAAACAAACATTTGTGCGAAGACTAAAAACAGGTAAGCAGCAAAATACTTAAGAATAAAACCTGGAAATAAATCAAATTGTTGGGAAATTCAGAGAGAGAGCTAGCTTTTAGTCATGATTTATATCTTATTTCACTTGTCCATCAGCAACTAATTAAACTATATTTTAGAGATTATATATATTTATATGCAGGCTGACATCAGATGCAAGCAATCTGTTTAATTAGTCCTGTATATGAAAACCAAAGTTAATCTGATAGAAATTTAATTTATGCTTTTTGATGCATGGTACATGTCTGAATTACCAATAAAGATTACAGTGAGGCCCAAGGATTAAATGCAGGGTAATTTACTATTTTAAGTTTAGTACTATATGGGAAAAAAAGCTGACACATTTCCTTTTCTTTCATCTGCCATGCCAGTTTAGTTACCTACAGCTATAAAGACTTATCTTCCTATAGACAAGAGTGACTATGGACACCGAGCACTGGTTCTGTGGTTTGCAACAAGGGCAATCTGAAATATTCATTTCCACTTGTAACTACACTCTACGACATATGACTGCTGGACATTTTTACAACAGATCATATAAAGTGTTAACAGGGACGTTTTCTACTTCAAGTAGGAGCAGTATATTATGAGTACATTAGTCTTTAGCATGATTTGTATTAACACTCCAAACAAAACTTCATCAATACTTACATCTTCCTACTTCTAAGAATTACGGCTTAGTATTAACCCAAATGGTTACAACTGGATATTTTAAAACACTAACCAGTTCAAAAGGAAATCTCAATCACATACTCACTCTCTCCACCCCCCCCCTTTGTCTCTGTCTCTCTCTCTGTCTGTCTCTCTCTCTCTCTGTCTGTCTCTCTCTTGTTAAGTCCCCTTAGGGAAGCACCCCAGTGCATTGGACTCAATAACTTAGTGCCATGTGCCTGTTCAGATGCTGCCAACCTTGGATGTTACTGCCAGCGACCTTTCATAACATAACTGTTTGCATGCTAATCTTAAATTGGCTGAACTGCATAAACTCCAAGGACACATTTATGTGTGAAAACTCACTATATTTTCAAAAATGTTTGGGAACAGTGAGGAACATGTTATTTCAAAGGAAGAAACATTCAAGGACTGCCAACAATGGGGCTGAAACTCAAGAGCAGGGATTTAGCTTATTGGTAGAGCACTTGCTAGCATGTAAGAGGTGAAGGTTCAATCCCCAGCACAGAAGGGGAAAGAAAAAACCCAAACAAACCAAAAAAAATCAACCATCAAACCTAAAGAGTACAAAGCAGTCTGGTATGGCCACATAGTAACTTCTGCAACTTAGCTTTGTTATCAGTCACTTGCCTTCTCTCGGCACAAAGACTTGGATAGCAAGTCTATTTTAACAGCTTACTACTACAACACAAAGTTAATTTTTATTATGGGTATTCTTTTTGAAATATATTCCAAATACAGAAATTTTAAACGAAAGTAAAAAAAAAAATCTTGTATAAGACAAAATTCTCTTAGGCACCCAATCACCAACTTCCCATGTACCTTCTGCTTTAAAAAGAAAAAAGAGGCCGGGCATGGTGGCACACGCCTTTAATCCCAGCACTTGGGAGGCAGGGGCAGGCGAATCGCTGTGAGTTCGAGGCCAGCCTGGCTTACAAAGTAAATCTAGGACAGCCAAGGCTACACAGAGAAACCTCGTCTCAAAAAACCAACCAACCAAACAAAAAGTGCTGAACAGCCAATAGCTGTGCAGGAGAGGAAAAACTGACTTCCAAGTCCACTGAGATGTATCAGGTGGGGGTCAGAGGAGAGGGAGTCACCATCTGGATAAAGAAGCTGGTACCAGGATGAAACTAAGATGGCAGGTAAGGGCCAAACATAGGTCAGGCCAGTATAGACAGGTTAGAATACAGCTGAGCATGGTGGTGCACGCCTGTAATTCCAGGACTCTGGGTGGCAGAGGCAGGCAGATAGCTGTGAGTTAGAAGCCAGCCTATAAAGCTAGTCCAGGACAGCCAAGACAACACAGAAAAATTGTCTCAAAAAAACCAACCCCCCCCCGAAAAAAGAATAGCTAAGAAACTGTACAGCTATAGTGTCTAAAGGGCTTAATAACTATAAAGATCTCCATGTCATTATTCAGAGCAAAGGCAGGCATAGAAAAACCTTACAGTTACATGTGTAACATACAATCCTAGTAGCTTTACATATTTTATTTACTACTCCATAGATTAAAAATTATCCTCCCCATTATACAGATGAGGAAACCTAACTGTGCCTCACAAAAGGAAAAAAAATCAACTCACACAACTAGTGAAAGAATGTAGTCTCCTATATTTTCACCAGTCTTTTCCTACAAAGAATTCAAGAGAACGAAAAATATCGCATAAATTACCAAGTTTTGTGAAATATGCTATGGGAAATTCATGGAGGAGCTGAGGGAACTTATCTTCCGAAGCAAAGTACTATAATAAAAAATATTAATAACACATATCAGATTCCTTCTTGGTCCAAATGAATGGCCCTATTTACTTCTGTATCTCCATGCATTACTTTGAGACCATGGCAGATTCTTAAGGTACTATTGACTTCTTTGAACCTAAAGGAACAGTCAAAGTGCAGAGTGGTTTTTTCAGAGCCAATGTTTATTCTAGAAACTAGTAAATCTTAGAAATGGGGTGGGCTGCTGCTATGCCCATTATAGACTACAGGATCCATTCAAGTCATATTCTCCTAGGCCAAAAAGCAGAGTGGAACTTAAAAAGATGGACACACCATCATAATCTGATGCAATTATAAGAAAATCCCCTAAACTATGGGGAAAGATGCAAAATCTTAAGAGATTGATGCTTGTTCAGCTAAATGTGTAGGCTACACGAACTTTACTGACTCAAGTATTACAAGAAAGGGACTTCCAGTTTGACTTTAACCACCTTCTTGTGACTCACTGCTCTTGAAACCCTTTAAATTTAGGCGTTTCTTTAGCTGGGCAGTGGCGACCCAAACCTTTGGTCTCAGTACTTGTGAGGCAGAGGCGGGAGAATCTCTGAGTTCAAGGGCAGCTTTTTCGACATAGTAAATTCCAGGACAGCCAGAGCTACATAGAGAGACCCTGTCTCAAGAAAGAAAAAAAAAAAATCCAAAAAGGGTGGAGTGGGATTCTTTAAACTCACCCGGGGAAAACAATAACCTTAGGGATGGCCTTAGGTAGGATACGGTGTTTGTGTGTATTCATTCTTGCTGGAATTTTTTTCTTTTTCTTTAGAAATGCAACTTATTATTCATAATAAGCCTTACTGTTTTGGAAGATACCTCTTCACCTCTAACTAGTTTAGGAGACTTGATTCCCTCAGGACCCAAATCACAGGAGTCACAAAAGCCAGACCCAATTTTGTTCCTCTATAAAAGCAAGTTCAAACAACCAACAGTGACAACCTCTTAAACATAATAACCACGGAAAGAAAAAGCTTCCGACAGAGGGATGGGAAGGGAGGAGGGGTACGGACAACATCCTAACATCCCTTTAGGACCTTCAGCCACCAAGGCTCTAACAGTCATTCAACTTTCTTGCTAATTTCCCCGCTATGTTTTGTTTTTTTTTTTTTTTCCCTAGCAGTACAGGCACGACGTGCTGTTTCCTTTTTGGTGTGTGTGACAATTCCCCGGAGCGGGGCTAGCAAGCAGCCCTAGGCATCTGCGCCGGGCCCCGGAGAGCAGTTCCGCGAATGGCCCCTGCTCCAGCCCGGCCTGGCTGGGGCTGCTTTTCCCCTCGGTCTCCGCCACCTCCCGGATCTCCAGGGCTCGCAAGAGCAGCAGCTGCATGCAGTAGGGACGCTCGGGGGAACCTGTCCCCAAGCTCCCCCGCTAGGCCTCAAGGGGTTGGCGCTGCACATGGCCCCCAGCGAGGCGGCGGGCACCGCGCGGTGGAAGCGGCCGACGGGTTCGCCTCGGAACTCGACCGCCCCTGTCGGGTGGGCGAGAGGGTGGCCGGGCGAGAGAGCGGGGAGGGACAGCGTCTCCTCTGCGCTTAGCTCCCCCGGCTGCTGCCTCACACTCTCGCTCCGTTAGCGCTACCGGTCGGTCGGCGGGCGGGGGAGGGGAGCGAGCGCGTTATTCCCGGGGCGCCGCGGGGGAGGGGACGGCATCTCTTACCCGCGGTTACTGAGGAGAAGGAGCAGGAGGAGGTGGCGGGAGCGCGGCGCGGCGGGGCGACGGCGGGGCCGGATGGTTGCAAGGAAGAGTCTCACGGAAGGGAATTAACCCCATCACCAGCCCGGACACCGGCTCCAGCGGCAGCCGCGGCGGCAGGATCCCGCCCCTTCCCACCACGCACTGGCCCCGCCTCTCCGTCGCGTTGACGCGGAGCTGGCGCCCTCATACGCTAGATAAATGCTGAGTGACAGAAGGATTACCCAATCGTTGCTTGAAAAGCCACCTTGGCCCCACCCCCATTATCACTGCGGGCCGCGGAAAAACGGGGCTAACTCTATCTCCACCCCCAAAAGAGAAAGAACCAATCCCTGGCAAGTGATAGCCCTTGAAGGACGCAAAAGACAACCAATAAGGAAGCCAGGAGGACAGCCATTTTGCCCACTTGTGAAAGAGCCACCTTTTCCCACGAGTAGGAACCTGAGGTGGGCGAGTTCCGGGAGATTTTAGTCACTGGAGATATGAAGGACAACTATATATCTTCAGGGAATTATTTTTAGAGTTTTCAAAGTACGAAAGGAGACATTTGTCCTTCATGGTGGGGAGATATGAGGAAGGCTTTAAGGATGTGGCTCCTCCCCTTAGCGGTAACGGGCTCCAAGCTGAACACCTGGTTTCTCCACTCAGTGGCGGACGGCAGGACTACTGAACACTTTGGCTTCTGAGACTGCAGTTCCCAACATGCTTTGCGAACCCCCTGACAGTTTCCTCGGTTTGCTTCCTGTGGCATCTCATGGGAAATGTAGTTCTCGAGAGGTTACCGCGCACCCTCCCTTCTCCAGATGAGTAAGAAGAAAAATGTGAATAGTTTGGAATTGAGATGAGGTCGCCACACTGAAGGAGGAGCAGGGGAGGAAAAAAAAAAAGGATCGAGATTTCTCGTGACACCACAGGTCTTATATTTGAACTCTCCCACCATCAGGTCATTCCTTGGCGTCACTTCCGCTTAGCTGAAGACACTTGCAAAAAGCTTGGCGGGAATTGTAGATTCCGAAGCTAGTGCACCAGTTTTTGCGGTCTGCAAGTGCTGTGTAGGGTAACAGATGGAAAACTGCGCTTTAAGAAAAGAGTGGATAAGAGTCGGGCGTGGTGGCTCATGCCTGTAGCCGCAAGAAGCCGAAAGAAAGGTCGCAGCGAGTTCACAGCCGGGGCTACAGAGTGAGTTTTGGAACAGCTGGGACTACAGAATTGACCTTGTCTAAAATACCCCCACCCCTCAAACACACACAGAGCCCCAGCAATATGAAAAGGCATGGATGTAAATCCCGAGCCCCCAATGTAATTTTTTAATCCTACTTTTTAGTCCAGCGACCCCAGTGTTTTTTATCAGACCCACTCACTAGTAGATTGCACTTCCTTTTAGTTTGTTGAGGATACTTTTAACTAGCCTTTAGCCACTACATGAAGCAGCCTGGGTTTGTGTCCTCGGTTTGACTGGAAGGACTTGACTTGGAAGTTGCGAGTAACCCCCTCCCCCTTTTTTTTATACAAACATTCTCCAGAAGTTGCCTTTGAAGGAAGAAGAAAGTTCAGGAATGTTGGCATAATGGAATGGTCCTATTACCATTCTCTCTTGGAGTAATCCATCCATCATAGTAAGTGGTGACCGGGTGACACCTCTAATACCCCGATGACAAAAAGACGTCATCAAAAAGGCTTCAGAATTCACAGCCTGGTAAACGTCACAAAGGAGACATGCTTCTTAAAGTCTCCTCCTTTGTCTTACTTTTCTTATAAATATTTAGTGAGTATACCAGATTTAAAAGGTTGAACAATGCACAGACAGGTAAGTTTTTTCTTTGAAAGTAGTGAGGAAGAGAAAAATTAAACAAAATTTATGCCATTTGGTCTTTTAATAGCTCCCTAAATTTCTCATCTTCATAGTCATGTTTTCTGTGTTGATTTGATTTCCTCTTTGCTTTCTACCTTTAGATGTAAAAACCACGTTGTTTTTCTATTTCTGTTATTTTTATTGAAGTATTAAGACGGTGTCCAGTATTGATAAGAGGTGTTTATGCTGCAGGAGTATGAAAGACCTAACTAGTGGAATCCTAGATAGAGAAATATATCTGTCACTTCCAGGCAGACAAAGCAGTCTTACTTTTTGTTTGTTTGAGTTTTTTGTTTGTTTTGTTTTCAAGCCAGGGTTTCTCTGTGTAGTCCTGGCTGTCCTTTGTGGACCAGACTGTCCTCGAACTCACAGAGATCTGACTGCCTCTGTCTCCCTGTTGTTTTGTTTCTAAAGAAAAAATAGTCTTTGCTTTTTCAATGTAATCATGTGTGTGTGTGTGTGTGTGTGTGTGTGTGTGTGTGTGTGTTTATAAACTCTCCCAGAGTAAATCAAGTCAGTATGTAATAGTAATGACAATCATATTGCTGATTAGTTTTATCTGAGCCAAAAATGGTCTCTGTGTGCTTAGTATATTTTCTGTCCCACATCTGTGTTTTATTTTTTGAATGCTGGAGAAAAACCGAGGGCCTTGCATTTGCTAGGTATGTGCGCTATCACTGTCTCACATCCTCAGTCTTGGTACTGCTTAATAATTGAAGAAATTGAAGCCCAGCAACTGCAGTAAAACGTTACAGTCTGATCTCCTTGGTCAAGGCAGTTTGGGTCTGTTTTGTTTTGTTTTTAGCCAGGCATGGTGGCGCACGCCTTTAATCCCAGCACTCGGGAGGCAGAGGCAGGCAGATCGCTGTGAGTTCGATGCTAGCCTGCTCTACAAAGCGAGCCTAGGACAGCCAAGGCTTCACAGAGAAACCCTGTCTCCAAAAACCAAAAACCAAAAACCAAACCAAAACAAAAAATCATTTTGTTTTTAACCCTAAACCATTCTCAAATCTCTGTAAATCTCATAGACCTCTGCCTTCCTTCTGCCACCAGAATGCGGGGAGTAAAGGCACTTACCACTATGCCCAGCAAAAATGCCGTTACTTTTTGTTTTGTCTTTAAAAGATGTATTTATTTTGTATGTGAGTGCATGCATGTGTGTGCACTTTGTACATGCCTGAAGAAAGCATTGGATCTCCTGAAACTGAAGTTCCAGGTGTTTCTGAGCCACCCTGTAGATGCTACCAATCTAACCGGGGTCCTCTGTAAAAGCAGCAAGTGTTCTTAATCACGTACCCATTGCTCTAGCACCTCTGCAGAAAGACCTGTTTTAATGGCATGCTACTGCTTTATTTAAAGCTCAGTGGGTTGACTATGACAATGTTACTGTTATTTTATTTTTAATGGCTACCTGTATTCCATGATATAGCTCAAACATAACCTGTTCATTGCTAATGGCTACTTACAGTTTCCAGTTAGTAAAAAAAAAAATTTTTTTTACCATAGTGAAAGCATATAGCAAAATCTACCATCTTAAGTATTTTCCCCCCAAGACAAGGTTTCTCAGTGTAGCCTTGGCTGTCCTGGATTCACTCTGTAGACCAGGCTATCCTTAAGCTCATAGAGATCTGCCTGCCTCTTTTACAGGTGTGTGCCAACACACCGGACATCTTAAGCATTCTTAAGTGTGGACATTGCAGTGTATTAACCGTTTGTACCTTGTTGTACAATACAGCTGTAAAATGTTTCTCTCTTACACGACTAAAGTTCTGTCTTCACTCTTCCCTGGCCCCTTGCAAACACCATTCTGCTTTCTGTTTCTAAGAGCTTATTTTATAGCTCATGTAAAGTAACAGGGTTCTGCAGCATGTGGCATTTGTAGCTAGCTTATTTAATTTAATGCCTCCAGAGTTCGTTCATGTTGGATGTTGGATGTGGTAGGATTTCCTTTGCAGGGAGGGCTACTAACATACCGCATTTTATAAATGAATTCAGCTGTTGGTAGGTATTTAGGTTGCTTTTCCCTCTTGGCTTTTATGGCTAGTGCTGCAGCAAACATGCAAGTGCAAATTCTTTGTTTATGTGTGTGCACAACTACTGTGGACTGTAGAGAGGATAGTTTAACCTGGGATACTCAGTTCTCTCCTGTCATGTGGGGCTAGAGAGCAAGCTCAGGTCAGTGGGCTTGGTGCTAGGAGCTTTCACCCACTGAGCCATCTGCCTGCCTAACTTTTTGTTTTGTTTTGTTTGTTTTTGTTTTTGTTTTTTTGAGACAGGGTTTCTCTGTGTATCCTTGGCTGTCCTGGACTCACTTTGTAGACCAGGCTGGCCTCGAACTCACAGTGATCCTCCTGTCTCTTCCTCCGGAGTGCTGGGATTAAAGGCATCCGCCACCACGCCAGGCTCTGCCTGCTCATCTTTTTAAAAGGAGGTTTAGCCACGGGGGGGAGGGGTCTCTGTAATTCCTAAATTGTTCTCCAGAAGAAAATTTCCATTTTCTTTTTAATTTTTTTCCCTCCCCAAGACAGGGTTTCTCTGTATAGCCTTGGCTGTCCTGGACTTGCTTTGTAGACCTGGCTAGCCTCAAACACCGTTACTCTGGCTTTATTTTCTTTATTATAGCACTGTTGAGAGAACATGTTTCCTACGTGTGTGTGTGTGTGTGTGTGTGTGTGTGTGTGTGTGTGTGTGTTTATGTGTGGTGTGCAGCTGCAGTCCCTTCTGTGGGAGCATGTGCAAACTAGACTTTCACTTAGGGATAGCCTCCATCTCTTCTCCACCATACTTTTTGAGGCATTGTC
Source organism: Acomys percivali (assembly GCA_907169655.1). Classification (NCBI taxonomy): domain Eukaryota; kingdom Metazoa; phylum Chordata; class Mammalia; order Rodentia; family Muridae; genus Acomys; species Acomys percivali. The sequence continues at coordinate 85,088,832 of OU015747.1, read as the reverse complement.
TCTCGTCGATCTTGAAGCTTCCCATATCAGTTAGACTGGCTGGCTTGGCAGCTGCCAGAACCCTGTTGTCTTTGACACTGCCCCCCATCCCAGTGCTTGGGTTACAGTTTAATTTTATATGGGTTCTGAAGTCTGAACTCAGGTCCTCAGACTTGTACAGCAAACATGTTACCCACTGAACCATGTGTGTTCTCTACCCCCCATTTCCCCTCTCTTTGCTCTACCCCGTCTGATTGTAAAGTGAGGACTCATTAATATAATTTCTATCTATTTGAATCCCACTGGTGCTGAGCCAGTTTTATATGTATCTCCCCCACTGATGGCTAGTTTCTTTTGTGTAGCCTGCTGCTGCCCTAGCATCATAGTAATTTTAAAGTTAATACTTCAGGCCAGGCGTGTCGGCACACATCTTTAATCCCAGCACTCAGAAGGCAGAGGCAGGTGGATCATTGTGATTTTAAGGCCAACCTGGTCTACAGAGGGAGTTCTAGGACAACCAAGGCTACATAGAGAAACCCTGTCTCAACACCCACCCCCTACCCCACCCATCCCCGCAAAACAGATACTTTTTTTCAGATTGTCTCATATTTTAGGAATCCTTACATTTAGACTTTTCTTTTTTAACTTCTAAATGCTGCTTTTTCTTTTTTTTTTAAATTTATTTTATTTATTTATTTATTATGTATACAGTGCTCTGCCTGCATGTACACCTGCAGGCCAGAGGAAGGCATCAGATCACATTATAGATGGTTGTGAGCCACCATGTGGTTGCTGGGAATTGAACTCAGGACCTCTGGAAGAGCAGTCAGTGCTCTTAACCACTGAGCCATCTCTCCAGCCCCCTAAATGCTGCTTTTTCATGAAAAGAGTTTAAACTACTTTAATGTTTAAATTTTGTGATGTTGTGATGCTGAAAGTAGTTATCCACTCTAGTGTACACAAAAAAAGTATCATTAAATTTTATAGTTACCTGTATTATTCTTAGTATAAAGGATAGAATTGGGCTTATTTTTTAAGGTGCTGGGGTTTTAACACAGGGGTTCCTGCTTTTCATCACTGAACTAGCACTTGCTCTTGCTTTGTGTTTTTAGAAGAGCTTCAAGTAGATCAGGATAGCCTTGAACTCCCTATGTAGCTGAGGCTGACCTTTTTCTCCTTCTTCTACCTCTAGAGGTCTGGGGTTACAGGCACATGCTAGGCACTCCTTAGGTAGTGTCAGGTGACTGATTTGGATGTTATAGAATGGAAAAGTTTAGACTTTTCAATCACACCGTCCAAGTCCTAGACTCAGTATCATGACCAGTTAGTTTTAAGACCTGTGTATATTATTTATTAGCTCAGAACCTCATTTTTAACATGCAGATGGAATGAGAAAAAAGAAAAGGGTAGAGGCCGGACGGCTAGGAGAGTCCAGAGTGGACATGACCAGGCTGCGCTGGGCTGTGGGAGAGACAGGAGAGAGGGGAGCCAGGTGCAGGAGCCAAGAGGGCAAAAGTGGAAAAGGGGCAGGGAACCAACATGTCTGGATTATATAGGGAAGGGCCTGTGGGTGAAGGGCTGCCCTGTCCCTGGAATGAATAATTTAGGATAGAGGGGAGGGTATGCCAGTCATACCCTGCAGCAGGTAGGCACTGAGGGATGCTGGGAGAACCTGGCAGCCTGGAGTGGTGTGATAGGTCAAGTAGGCACCTCCTCTGCCCAGGGTTTGAAGCGTTGCACAGATAAGAACATTTTGTGGGCCAGTGACATGACACAGTGGATAAAGGCACTTGCTGCCAAGGCCGAGGACCTGGGTTTAGTCCCCAGAATTTGCTTGGTGGGAAGACGGTTGGCTCCCAGAAGTTCTCTGATCTCTGCACAGATGCTGCAGTGCTCTCAAGGACACTGCCTCCCCCCACCCCCCAACACACACAGGATGAATAAATGTAAAAAACAGGAAGCATATGCTTTGTAGGTTACTTTGAGAATTACAGAAGAATTTCTTAGCATAGTGTCTCCATGGATGGGATTTTCCCATAAGTGAGGCTTGGTGTTGGTGAGCACAGCTGCTGTTAAGTTTCAAACTTGGAACAAAAGGCTGAGGCTGGGTTCTCCCAGCATCCCTCAGTTCCTACCTGTTACAGGGTACTGCTGGCATACCCCTTTCTCCACCAGGAGCTCTTCAGCCCAGGGGGCTGGACTGCGCCTCTCTGTGCAGTCCAGACATTTTGGTTACCTGCCCCTTTATCCCTTTGGCATCCTGGCTGCTGCTCTTTGTCCGCACCCCCCCCCCCCCCATGGCTCAGGATCATGACCACTCTGAACTCTCCCAGATGTGTCTGCCTCTGTCTGGCTGTGCTCTCCCACATGTCTATAATAAATTTTCTCCTCTACCATACCCAGGAGCAATTATGACATTTACTTATTTATTTATTTATTTTCGCTCATCTGTCGTCCAATAAGTAGGAGTTATTTTATCACTATTCTGAAAACAGTTTCTTATGGAAGGAACGGAGTCTTTGCTTTTAAAGTAATGGCAGCTTAGGAATCCTTGTGATAAGTAAGTCGGAAAATACTATGTGATTCTATGTATATTGTATTCTATATACTATGTTCTAGTATTAAATTTTGCCAACAAAACATTCCACTTTATTAAATGAAGACTTTAGTTTACTGATGGCCTATAAATATAGTTATATGGGGCAAGTGCTGCCAAGAGCTCTGAGAGAGGAGACCAAGTGGTGGTTTTCAGAGCACCTCAGTGTCCGTTGTATTGAAAACTCAGTTAAGGAGGAAGTAGACATGGCCAATACCAGTTAAATTCTTCCAGGGATTCTGACTAGTGACAGTGGTGGGGCAGATCAGGCAAATAGATTTGTAACTGATTGGATACCATCAGAGTGCAGAATCAGGAGGAGTTGCTGCCGGGTGGATGTGCAGTGTGAGACAGAACGGAAGTGTGGGTACCTGGACCCATGCAATGGGCAAGGCCAGCAATGACACCAAGATTAGGGAAGAGCGCTAGAATCCTACTTTTGGCATCTTGAGATGTCCAGTTAGATATGTGAATCTGGAATTTAGAGGTGTTCCTTGTGTATGAATGTGGAAGTTGTTGTCAGAGAAATTACACTTAAAACCATGAGCGTAAGATAACACTTAAAAATAATAAGAGCTTCTAGGAACTGAGCCTATTCCATTCTGCCTTAAAAGTAGACCAGGAGTGAAGTTTAGACTAAAAAGAATTACCGGTGAGGTGGGATTAGAACTCTGAGGATTATGTGTTCTAGAATCTAAGTGATAATATGATGGAATGAGAAGGGGTTATGCAATGAAAGGGCCAGTGCCTGTCTTTCCTAACCAAGCCAGTGTCTTTGTGTATGCTGTACTTCTTCCAGGGACACTTTTTTGATCCCTTCTGCTTTTATTAGTAAGGTAGTTTATTATTCCGGCTTTAATTTTAGCATATATGAATACTATTTAATATATGCACATATATTAAGCCTATATAAAGGATATATATATACACACACACACATATATGTACGTAGACAGTATACCTAAGCTAGGTATAAGTAATGTAACTGTCATGTGTGTGATTCTGCAATATGGACAATAATATCTCCCTGACCCCTTTGTTTATCCTTGTTTTTAAGCTCACCATGCCTACAGCTGGCAACAAAAAGAAGGCTCCTACACCTCAGATTTCTTGTTCATCAAGCGAATCCTATACACAGCTGGACTATTTACCTGACAAGGTCAGAACAAGGCTGCTTCCATTCCAAAAAGATGGCATTGCTTTTGCCCTCAGAAGAGATGGCAGGTATAGTACTTTGATAAGGCATACAAAAAAATTACTCAAAGATGTGTTAAAAAACCAAGAATCCATTCCTTTCCTGTGTCTCAACTATTTCTTTGGTCAAACTGATTATAAATGAAATAGACTTTACCCGTAGGCTGTAATTGACTTATACTTCAGGTGGAAAAGCATTTAACAACGCTGTTCTTAATCGCACTGTATTTATTTAGGCCCTTGCTGTACATGTGTGCCCTAGTGTGCTTGCTAAGTCAGCTTGCCAGAATAAGTTCTCTCCTTCCACCATGTGAGTTCTGGGAATAAAACTCAGGTCTTCTGGCATCATGTGTATGTGTGTGTGTTTGTGTGTTTTTGAGACAGGGTTTCTCTGTGTAGCCTTGGCTGTCCTGGACTCACTTTGTAGACCAGGCTGGCCTCGAACTCACAGAGATCCACCTGCCTCTGCCTCCAGAGTACTGGGATCACAGGTGTGTGCCACGACGCCTGTCATCTTTTTTGGTTTGGTTTAGTTTGGTTTTTTGAGACACGGTCTCTCTACATAGCCCTTGCTGTCTTCAATCTCACTGTGCAGACCAAGCTGGCCTCTAATTCATAATTCCACCTAGCTCTGCCTCCTGAGTGCTGGAACTAAAGGTATGTGTGTCACCGTGCCAAGTCTTTGACTGAAGAGGTACTTTCATGATTTCATATTGGTAGTTTCTTGAATATATACTATACATCACACACACACACATGTCTGTGGCATTTTATCCTGTGTTTCAGTGTTTTACTTCTTCTCAAAGTTCACTGTGTTGTTTAGGCCTTCCCTTGTTGCTATGACAAAATACGTGACGAAAGCAACAGGAGGAAAAAGGCCGTTCTGGTTCCCAGTTCAGCAGGCACTCTCCTTCCTGATGGGAAAGCATGCAAGGGCCAGCCGGTTGAGTGGTTAAAAGGGAAGCGGCCTCGTGATGACCTTCCAGCCTCACCCCAGCAACCTCTCCCTCCAGCTACATAGACAGTCCCTGCCTGAAAAACAACAAACACACAGAACAAGTAAATCAAAAGTGGGTCTTACATTCATTTGAAAGGTAGAGTGTTGCTTGTCTTTGCTACTTTGTGGGTTCTTTCCCCCTCCCCCTTTTTTCTCCCTGGTTTTACCACTTATCTCTAGATAGAAGAGAAGGAAGGATAGAGGGGACAGAGGGATCCTGAAATCTAATTTCTTAGTGTTTCTTCTTTGAGCATGACTAACCACAGCCAACCCCCCTGAACAACCACCAGCCACCAACCCCACCTGTTGGGGACCTAGCATTTCTAAGCTGAAAAGTTCCCAGAATTCCAAATTCACCAAATTATCTGCAGCTAGCCTGCTTCTAGAGCACAAAGCAAATCATAGTCAGCTGCTGCGGAGAGTCTGAAGCAGCCCCATATTCCCACACCTGGGATTAAAACAGAAACAGCTGGGTATAGTGGCGCACGCCTTTAATGCCAACACTTGGGAGGCAGAGGCATGCGGATCTCTGTGAGTTCAAGGCCAGCCTGGTCTACAAAGTGAGTCCAGGACAGCCAAGGCTACACAGAGGAACCCTATCTAGATAAACAAAAAAACAAAAAAGAAAAGAAAGTCTTTTAATATTTTTGTGCTTTTTAAAGAAACCAAAATTTCAGAATTCTGACTACAGTAGAGCTTTTCTCTTTTCTTGTAATAGAATTGTTCCCCCGCCACTTTTTGTAAGAATTTGATGTTAGTAGTTAAAATTATCCACACGCACCTGCCCACCCCCACCCATAGAGTTTCCCTGTATAGTCTTGGCTGTCCTGGACTCGCTTTGTAGACCAGGCTGGCCTCGAACTCACAGCGATCTGCCTACTTTGCCTCCCTGAGTGCTGGGATTACAGGCGTGCACCACCCCTTAAGGCACACTCATTCTTGTTTGTGGCATATCTTCTGATTTGAAGTGTTTGTCTCTGGAACTCTGCATTCTCAGTATAATTTATTCAGCATGGTTTCCTTTGTCATCCCATTTTGGATCTTTGAACATAGAAAGTCCGTAATTAACGTTGATTCTAGGAGGAGAGGTAGTACCTTTTCATTTCTCGCCCATCCTCTCTTTTTCCCATAATTCCAGCTAGCCTTTACTTCAAATTCTTTTTACTCAGCTGGGCACACTCCCAGTGCTGGGGGGGACAGAGGCAGGTGGCTCTCTGTGAACTTGAGGCCAGCCTGGTCTACAAAGGGTTCCAGGACAGCCATGGCTGTTACACAGAGAAACCCTGTCTCAAAAACCAACCAAACAACAACAAAAACCCCAGAGCTTTTACTTTGCCTTGTTTCTATTAATGTCCCTTATGCTGTCTGTGTGCCGGATAGTGGCTTTGCTTTTATTGTTGTGTTGTTCTTGTTTTTCGTGCAGAGTTTCTGTGCACATCCCTGGCTTTCCTAGAGCTCTCTATGTAGATCACAATGGCCTCAAACTCAGAAATTAGCCTGCTTCTTTCCCCTGAGTGTGGGACTAAAGGCATAGGCTACAATGCCCCGTTTGATAATGGCAATTTAAAAAATTTTCTCTCGCCAGGCATGGTGGCACATATCTTTAATCCCAGCACTCCGGAGGCAGAGGCAGGCAGATCACTGTGAGTTCGAGGTTGACCTGAATTACAAAGCAAGTCCAGGACAGCCGAGGCTACACAGAGAAACTCTGTTTAGGAAAAAATATAAATCTCTCACAGTTCTAACCTAATGTTTAACAAACCTATTCAGTTTTTAAATTTATTTTATTTTCTTTCCTTTTTCTTTTTTCTTTTTTCTTTTTTTCTTTCTTTTTAATTAATTAATTAATTAATTAATTAATTAATTTTGATTTTTCAAGACAGGGTTTCCCTGTGTAGCCTTGGCTGTCCTGGACCCGTTTTGTAGACCAGGCTGGCCTCGAACTCATAGCGATCCACCTGCCTCTGCCTCCCGAGTGCTGGGATTATAGGCGTGCGCCACCACGCCCGGCTTAAATATTTATTTATTAATACATTCTATATGTGCGTGCTCTGTCTTCATGCACACCAGAAGAGGCAATCAGATCCCATTGCACTGGCTGTGAGCCACCATGTGGTTGCTGGGAATTGAACTTGGGACCTCTGGAAGAGCAGACAGTGCTCTTAACCACTGAGCCATCTCTCCAGCCCTCTTTCCTTTTTTTTTTTTTTTTTTTTTTTCTTTCTTTCTTTTTTTTTTCTTTCTTTTCTTTTCTTTTCTTTTTTATAAACAGAACTTCTTTGTGTAGCCCTGGCTGGCCTGGAACTCACAAAGATCCGCCTGCCTCTACCTCCTGAGTACTGGGATTAAAGGCATGCGCCACCATTGCAAAGCAGAAATATAAAGGTTTATTTAATTTATATATATGAATATTCTACCTACATGTTTTTATACCACTGCATGCCAGGTGCAGGGGATCTGAAACCTTTCCTGACCCCGAAAAAGTGCTTAAGTTTTAAGTAAGGTTATGACTTAAGACTAATATGTATTCACAGTTACTCTAGGGCGCATGGAGCCTGTAGGCTGCACGCTGGACACACACGATGCACACTCTTGTGTGTAAATCTTCCACTTACCATCATTGTGAGAATAATCTGTATTCTTGCATGTGGCTATACTTTATAAATTTTCCTCATACAAGATTCCATTGTGAGCCGGGCAGTGGTGGTGCACGCCTTTAATCCCAGCACTGGGGAGGCAGAGGCAGGTCAATCACTGTGAGTTCGAGGCCAACCTGGTCTACAAAGGGAGTCCAGCACAGCCAAGGCTACACAGAGAGACTCTGTCTTGAAAAACGGAGAAAAAAAAAGATTCCATTGTCTGACTACAACAAAACATGTTCACTCTACTTATGATGGTCATTTGGTTGTTTCTGGGTTTCAGGGCCTTACCACTACTAATTCTTACACAAATAAACACTCGGATAAACATATATGCAGTTTCTTATGTTCATCTCCCAAGAAGAGCTACTGGATAATAAGATGCATGTGTTCTGCTTTAGTGGATACTATTTGTGTGGCACGATGGGGTATCATAATCAACATATCACTATCAAAGCAGTTAACAAATACATTGCCTTTCACTTCCTGGGGTTAGTGGTCTAAAATCAAGTTTTTGGCCAAGTTGATGTTTTCTGAGGGCTGTGAAGAAATGGTCTACTTAAGGACTGTCATAACCTTTTCCCTATTTTGTTTTGTTTTTTCAAGACAGGGTTTCTCTGTGTAGCCTTGGCTGTCCTGGACTTGCTTTGTAGATCAGGCTGGCCTCGAACTCACAGAGATCTGCCTGCTTCTGCATCCCGGAGTGCTGGGATTACAGGTGTGTGCTACCACACCTGGCCTTTTTACCAGCTTTTATGTTTGTATTTTTTGCACACCTTTTTAGGGTTTTTGTTTGTTTGTTTCTTGTTGTTTTGTTTTTTGAGACAGGGTTTCTCTGTGTAAATTTGGCTGTCTTGAATTCTCTTTGCAGACCAGGCTGGCCTCAAACTCACAGAGATCCACCTGCCTCTGCCTCCTGAGTGCTAGGATTGAAGGCATACACCACCACCGCCCAGCTTGCACACCTTTTTAGATATCTGTGCCTGCTGCCCAGTAATGAAGACGATAACTCCTGGGCTGCCCATCTTGGCTTAAAAATTGTTTTATTTATGAGACTAAGAATGTTTGTAGCTAGGCGTGGTGGTGCACGCCTTTAATCCCAGGGAGGCAGAGGCAGGCGGATCTCTGTGAGTTCAAGGCTAACCTGGTCTACAAAGCTACAAAGCCAGAGCTACACAGAGAAACCCTGTCTTCAAAAACAAAAACAAATACAAATACAAAAACAAAATAACATATATAAGGGAACCCAAGCTGTACAGAAACAATATAGCATTTGCTTTCTAGAGAGCCAGAAAAATGTTTTGAGCACAGTTCACTATGATTCCAAAGACCGGAGAACAAGGTAACTTATGGCGGAAAGCCTGCCTTTGAGTCCTGGACAACCAAGAGCTCTCTTGTCCAAGGCAGGCCACAAGGAATCCTGGCTTTAATGGAAGGACAAGTTTTTGCTTGTAGTTTTTTTTTTTTTTATAACATATTTCTTTCATTTTTCACATCAACAAAATTTGTAGTTCACATGGAATAATTTTTATTCCTGGTACAAAGTGAAGTCACAATTATTTTTTAAGCATGTCCAATGGGTCTTTCTTACTTTAATGAAAAAGCTGACCTAGCCCACTAGCGTACACTGACATCACTGTCATCAGTCAGGGTCTTCTCTCTAGGCGAGTGCTGTCTAGTGGAATGTTCTGCCAGCACGCACGTGTTCTGAATATAGACTATTCCAATCAATACCTGCCTTAGCAACACGTGGTTATTGAGTTCTAAAAATGTACCTAATGCAAGTGAAGTATGCATTTTAAAGCTTAGCTAGCTTGAATTCACTTAAATTTAAGTCTGAAGAGTCATACGTATCATCTGGCTATGATGTATCATAATGCAGTTGTACATTTATTTCTCTGTTAGGAACTTTTTTTATTCATTTATATTTGTGTGTGGTGTGTGTGTGTGTGTGTGTGCACAAATGCTTGCATATGCCTATGTATAACTAGAGCTCAGAGGAAGACATTGGATATCCTGCTTTATCACTCTATTTCTTTTGGGAGGGGCGCGGTTCGAAACAGGGTTCCTCTGCATGGTCTTTGGCTGTCCTGGACTTGATTTGTAGACCAGGCTGACCTCGAACTCACAGCGATCCTCCTGCCTCTGCCTCCCGAGTGCTGGGATTACAGGCGGGTGCCACCATGCCTGGCTCTCACTCTATTTCTTAGTCCTTTGAGACACTGCCTCTCATTGAACCCTGAGCTGGACTGGGAGCTTGTGAGCTCCAACAGCCCTCCAGGCTCTGTCTCCAGCAGCTCTGATTGCAGACACACAGTCATCCTTAGCTTTTTCTATAGGCTCTGGGCCTTTGAACCGAGGCCCTCATGCATCTATAGCAGGTGCGCTTCCCCATTGAGCCACCCCTCTCTTCAGCCCACCAATTGTAATTTTAATTATTTGTTTTATTTTTACTTACGTGTGTGACTCTGTGTCTCTGTGTGCATATATAACACATGTGAACAGGTGCCCAAGGAGGCCGGAAGAGTCTCAGATTCCCTGGAGATGGAGCTAAAAGCAGTTGTTAAGCACTAGCCGTGGGTGGAGGGCACTGAATTCAAGTCTCTGCAAGGCTAGGAAGTACTCTAACTGCTGAGGCATCACTCCAGACTTTATTTTTAATCTTCTGATCTTTTGTTTTGTTTTGTTTCTTTTTTCTTTTCTTAATTTTTTTTTTTTTTTTTTGAGACAGGGTTTCTTTGTGAAGCCTTGGCTGTCCTGGACTTGCTCTGTAGACCGGGCTGGCCTTGAACTTAAAGAGATCTGGCTGCCTCTGCCTCCCTGAGTGCTGGGATTACAGGCGTGTGCCATTGTGACCAGTTTATTTATTTATTTAAGAATTATTTAATTTATGCAGTGTTGTGACTGCATATGTGTCTACACACCAGAAGAGGGCACCAGATCTCACTATAGATGGTTGTGAGCCACCATATAGTTGCTGGGAATTGAACTCAGGACCTTTGGAAGAACAGCCAGTGTTTTTTGTTTGTTTGTTTTTTGAGAAAGGTTTCTCTGTGTAACAGCCCTGGCTGTCCTAGACTCACTTTATAGACTAGGCTGGCCTTGAACTCTGAGAGTTCCACCTGCCTCTGCCTCCCGGGATTACAGGCATGTGCCACCACGCCTGACCTGCCAGTGTTCTTAATCTCTGTGCCATCTCTCTAGCCCTACTTTTAATCTTAATACTAACTTTATTTTAATTATTAATGGAGAAGAACCTGTAATCCCAGAGCCTCGGGAGGCAGAGCCTGGCAGATCTCTGTGAGTTTGAGTCCAGCCTGGTCTACAAAGCGAGTCCAAGACAGCCAGGGCTACAGAGAGAAATCCTGTCTCAAAAAAGCTTTTGTGTATATATATATATACACAAAATATATATATAATATATATATATAATATATATATTAATTAATAGAGGAGGCACATGTGCCGTGGTATGAGTGTGGAGGTCAGAGGACAACCTTATGGAGTTGGTTCTTTCCTTCCCCCGTTATGTGTAGGGCTCAGGCTCAGGGATTGAACTCGGGGCGCTGTGTTCGCATGGTTGAACTGTCTTGCCTGACCTATCCTCCAGTTTGTTTTCCTCTCTCTTCCCAAATAGTAACCTTTCTACTTTTCATACAGATTCTACATGTAAAAGAAATCACATGACCTTTATCTTTTTCAGTTTTTCTTACTTTGCTTAACATGGCAACTCCCAGTTCCATCCATTTTCCTGCAAATGACACAGTTTTGGTCTTTGTGGTTTTAATAAGCTGTATTATGGTTATGGACCACACTTCCTTTACTCTTTCATCTGTTGCTGGGCATTTGTGCTGATTTTGCAACTTGGCTGTTGTGAATAGTGTTTCAACAAACTTGAGTGTGTGTGGCTCTCTCCTGTCTGCTGTCTTTCATTCTCTCATTTCTGTGCCCAGGTCGGTGGATGTGGTAATTATATGGAGCGTATGGGGATTATATCTTTAGCCCCCGTCGAGTTTTATTTAACTGACTGATTCTGAGAGAGGAGCACACTATGTCACCTAAGCTGGCCTGGAACTTGCTGTGTAGCCAGGCTTGAGCTCACGCTGGAGTTCCTCCTGTTCTGCCTCCTGTGAGCCAGGCTTAGGTGAGTACCACGATGCCTGGCTGCGTTTGTAGTACTTTGAGGAGCCTCTATAGTTACTTCCGTAGCACCTGCAGTGATCACATTCCTACTAAAGCTGTATGGACTCTCACACCCTGCGCATCCTCAGGAGCCTTCCGTTGCTTGGTGATAGACAGCCTGTCTGGTGGGTGCTTTTCTCTTCTCTGGCTTGGGAGTAACTTGTTCTTTCTGGTTCCCACTTCGTTCACAGTCCCAGAAGGGAAACTTTAAGTCCAGCATCTTTTCCCATGAGCTCGTAATTTTTGTCCTCTGCAATGACTAGGTCTTCAATATCAATTTCCAATGTTATTCCTAGGAAATGAAGACATTTGATTGTTATAAACTGTCATTCTGTTGTAATTTTTTCACTATCCAGAAGTTTTATGTGGCATAGTTTTCTTTATTCTACTTGACTTATGGTGACGCTGTGCATTCACATTAAAGATTTTACAGTTGTTAGCTGTACAAGGATCTTTTTAAAGGATACCATTCATGTAATTATTTGGTTTGTGTTTATATGTGCACATGCACAGGCCACAATGTACTGCCTGTGCTAGAGGACAACTTTTGGGACTGTTCTGTCTTTCCACTATGTGACATCTAGAGGATAAAACTAAGGTCATCAGGCTTGGCAGCCAATGACATTACCCACTGAGCCAATTGGCCAGGTCCCAGTGTTATCTTTGTTCCATTCTTTTCCTCCTTGGACTCTGTTTACATCTATGTTAGACCTTTCTTCACTGTTTTTTATATCTCCTACCATCTTTGTTTCTTTGTTTGTTTTTTGGGACAGGGTTTCTCTGTGTAGCCTTGGCTGTCCTGGACTCACTTTGTAGACCAGGCTGGCCTCGAACTCACAGAGATCCGCCTGCCTCTGCCTCCCAAGTACTGGGATTAAAGGCATGCGCCACCACACCTGGCTCCTACCTTCCTTTTTACTTTCATTTTTTGCTTTTTATATCTATAAAAACATATGTGTGTAGATGTGCCTCCATATTTACCCGTTTGTGTACATTTCACGTACACACGTGTGCTTACCTTCACTCTAATTTACTACCTTTTACTGTTTGTTAGACCAAAGCCACTGTTTTCTGTTGCTCACATGGGAGAGTTGTATTATTAAATATTTTTTGCACAGAACAGTTTCCATCACACCAGGCTTTGGGAAGCGTGGATATGTTTGAGGATTGGCTGGGTTTCTGTGTCCAGCTCAGGGATTAGCTGACTAGTGTCAAAGGACAATCAGTTCTTTCCTTTCCTGCAGTTAGAGAATAGGAGCATTGTGAACTTCACTCTTAGTTTCAGCAGGGTATTTTTAAATCCTGTCATATCCACTTCAAGTCTGTTGTATCTTGTTTCTTGTCATGTTTTGGTTCTGTGTTTATTTCTGTATTATATACTTGAGGGCTATTTTGTTTTTGTTTTGTTGCTCTATATATTTTATTTTTTTAACATTCTAGTTTTTCTTTCTGTTGCTGTGATAAAACAGTTTGACTAAAAGTAACTTACAGGAGGAAAAGGTTTATCTGAATTATACTTCCAGATCACAGACTTCATTGAGAGAAGTCAGAGAAGAAATTGAAGGAGAAACCATGGAGGGATTGTGCTTGCTAGCTGGCTCAGAGGCAGGACTACCTGCTGGGGAATAGTGCCACTCACAGCTGGCTCGCCTCTCCTCCCTAATTAATAATCATGGCATACACACACACCCCTGCCCACAGACCAGTCTGATCGGGTAGTTCATCAATTAAAACTCGCTTCTTAGGTGACTAAAGGATGAGTCAACCTGACAGTAAAAGCTGACTAGGGTGTCCTACATATTTTCTGGTAATTAATCATACATTGTCTCAGTAATTATTTTTTTTTAGTTTTTTTTGTTTTCTCAAGACTGGGTTTCTCTGTGTAGCCGGGGCTGTGTTGGACTTGCTTTGTAGACCAAGCTGGCCTCAAAGTCACGGAGATCCACCTTTCTCTGCCTCCTTGAATGCTGGGATTACAGGCGTGTGCCACCACGTCCAGCTGAATTAAGAATCTTGATGTGTAGAAGCCTTAGTGATTAGTAAATTTTCATAATGAACATTAGCCAAGCTGAATTCTTTGGTCTTTCCTTGGTCAGCCACGTAACATAAATATTAAATTCATTTTCAAGAAAACTTCAGGGTGTGATTTTTCTTTTTTTGTTTGCTTCAGACATGATCTTCTATAGCCCAGGCTAGCCTTGAGCTTTCTGTGTAGCTGAAGGCAGGTCTTGCTTTCGGACCTGCTAACTCTGCTTCCCGGGTGCTAGGCTTATCTGTGGTCACTGCTTTATCTAGCATTTGACAATTCCGAATTTTGGTTATCAAATCATGTCAGATGTATTTGCTTTTTTGACCTAAAATTTAGATATGATTTACCTCAAAACACACAGTGTGTGTGTGTGTGTGTGTGTGTGTGTGTGTGTGTGTATGTGTGTGTCTTTTAAGGTTCTTGTAGGTTTGTAACCGCAGACTATGTTATCAGTCACATCACACCTATTCCTAATCAACTGTCTCCTAAATTTGGCAACACTGCTCTGACTTCTTTCACCACAATGTGCTTTTCTTTGTAATTTCATTTTTGTTTAGTGTATGCATTGTTTTGAACAAGAATAGTTCCCAGTTGGTAGATTGTTTAGAAAGGATTGGGAGATGTGTCCTTGTTGGAGGAGATGTGTCATTAGGAGTGGGCTTTGAGGTTTAAAGTCCGTGCCAGGCCCAGTCTCTCCCCCCTTCCCATTTTGGCAGTCAGAGCACAGTTTGCCTTGGTGCTGATCCTTACGCATCTCTTTTTCTTGATTGGCTATTGCCTCGTGTTTTCTTTATTTCTGTGACCTGCAGCCACTTTATTTCTTTCTATTGCTTGAAGCAGTATTTTCCATAGCTCAGACTGGCTCCAAATTTGCTAAGTAGTTGTGGATGACCTTAAACTGTAATCCTACTGTCTTGACTTCCTAAATCCCGAGATTGTAGGAAGCTGTGCTCTGGTTAAGTTTACCACACCATTTTCCAGGAAAAGGAAACCAAGACACACTTCACATTTTGTAATCGACACTATACTGGCTAGGGGCACAATTGGAAAATTAGAACATTCCTTGTGGAAAAATACTAATATTATCAAGAAGCTGACTTTGTTAGCACTGGTCTTCAGCAGACTTTTGAAAGCAGAAAGTTGCCACATTCAAAATGTGAGGTGTGTGTTGGTTTCTTTTCCCTGGAAAATCATGGATGTGATGAATTAAACAGAGGCAATTGAATCAAAGCTTTGTACAATTGCCAGACTTGGGAAGTCAAGGCAGTAGGATTAGAGTTTATGCCATCTACAATACATATTTGTATAATACATATCTAAGTACAAGAGTGACTGAAAAGCCAGTGAGTGCTGAGTCCTGCATAGATTACTGGTTAAGATTCTGGCTTCCAAGCTGGGCGTAGTGGCGCACGCCTTTAAACCCAGCACTCAGGAAGCAGAGGCAGGCGGATCACTGTGAGTTTGAGGCCAGCCTGGTCTACAAAGAGAGTCTAGGATAGCCAAGGCTACACAGAGAAACCCTTTCTCAAAAAACAAAACAAAACAAAACAAACAAAAAGGATTCTGGCTTCCTGTTGATCTGTTCTGCACTATCACTTTCACCTCATTTTTTGCTTCCAGGTACTCTGTAAGATTCTGGGCCCTATTAATGTGCCACCTTGGTCCCACTTGTCCTTCCTTGTTTGGAGGTTACACAAATGTTCTAGGCATAGTCTCCTCGGACCATTCACTGCTCCCAGCTTGCTCCAGTTTTCCTGTTGTTTCTACCTTTGAATTGCACTAGGGCAGGCACCAGGAAGCTGGGCTAGACTTCAGTTATGTGTGCTTATCTGTGACCTGTCTGCTGACATTTCATTTGTCAATTTTGCCAGTAGCCTCCTGAGCTCCTGTACCCCTGCTTTATCCTTCTTTGACAATTCTTTATGTGTAAATTCATGACAAATTAGTGGCACACACCTTTAATACCAGCATTTTAGAGGCATAGGCAGGTGGATCTCAACGTGTTCAAGGCCAGCCTGGTGCACAGAGATAGTTTAAGGACAGCCAGGGCTACACACACACAAACACACACACACACACACACACACACACACACACACACACACACACACTGAAAATAAACCCCAAAATTTTCTTTCTATATTAACATTTTTCTTATTTATTTATTTATTTTCATTCAGGTTAGGCATGATGGCACACATCTTTTATCCTAGAACTCTAGAGGCGAGACAGGTGGATCTCTGTGAGTTCAAGGCCAGCCTGGCCAACCCGTCCTCCTGCCTCTGCCTCCCAAGTGCTGGGATTAAAAGCATGTGCCAACATGCCCGGCCTAGTTTTTAAAAATAATCAATACTTAAAATTTCTTCATTTATGGGCAGGAGAGAGTGTGTGTTTACGTGCCTCAAAGCATGCGGTGGCATTTGTGTAGAGGTCAGAGGACACTTTGTGGAATTGGTTCTCTCCTTCTACTGTGTAAGTCTTAAGGATTGCATTTGTAAAGTCAGGCTTGGCTGCCAGTGCTTTTACACTGAACCATCTTGCAGCCCAATATTTAATATTGTTGTGACCTGTTTTATCATTTAGATTTTTAGGTACTCTTAGATTTTTTTCAAGGATAATAGGTAACCATGCATTAAATCTCTCCACCTTTGCTCCATTATGCTCAGCATGACATGAATTATGTAACCTTTATGTACATGTAGTCTCAGAAGCTTGCTGCCTCTGTCTGCTAACCTAGGCCTAGTCCTGGAAGCTTCTAGCCTCAGAACAATCTAACCTAGGCCTAGAATGTTTTCAGCCTCTGAGACTTAATGCTTAATAAGCTCACCCTTACTTGTTCTTTCTTAGCTCTGGGCTGGCTGGTTCAACTCACCTCTCCAAGCTGACTGATTCAATCGGGCTTCTCTCGGCCTCTGACTGAATTGCTCTGTTTGACCTTAAACAACTCTAGCAATCTATTCTACTCTTTTGGCTTCTCCTCATTCTGTGGCTCATTCTGTCTCCACCTGTGTTTAGCTTGCACTCCCTCTCTCTCTCTCTCTCCCTCTCTCTCTCTCTCTCCCTCCCCCTCCCACCCCCCCACCCCCGCCTGTCTCTGTACAAGTTGCCTTCCCCACCCCTCCTCCCTGCACTGCTCCCTTTTAAATCACCTTCTCTTTGATCTCTGTTAAGTGAGAACTGCGCATCTCCTGTTCTAGCAAACCTTCTGAAACCATTATTTTCAAATATGGATGCTTCCTTTTTTTTTTTTATTTGTTTTTGTTTTTTGAGACAGGACTTCTCTATATAGCTTTAGCTATCCTGGACTCACTTTATAGACCAGGCTGGCCTTGAACTCACAGCGATCCACCTGCCTCTGCCTCCCTAGTGCTGAGCTTTAAAGCTTGTGCCACCACTCCCAGCGGGTGCTTCCTTCTACAAACTAACTTTACCTTCATTGTTTGGGATTAAAGGTGTGTAGTAAGGACATGTCTGCATTCCAGCCTGGAGGATTAAAGGTGTGTGCTAAGGGCGTGTCTGTATTCCAGCCACAGTAGCCATGTTGCTGGATGAAAATCTCTCTATAATAGCCTTTAATTCTGTAGCCTACAAATTACAGAATAATATTAAATTATATTGAACACAC
Source organism: Acomys percivali (assembly GCA_907169655.1). NCBI lineage: Eukaryota > Metazoa > Chordata > Mammalia > Rodentia > Muridae > Acomys > Acomys percivali. The sequence goes on along the minus strand of OU015747.1, from coordinate 85,071,591 downwards.
ATAATTTTTGTTGAAAATACATATAACAGCAAAATTAGAAAACCACACACTGCCCCTAATGGCTCAAATGTCTATCTATGTATCTAGCTATAGGTCTATCCTCCTAAAGTATAGCTATCTTACACCATGGTTAGAAAGGGAATTTGCCCCAACTGCTGTGGAAAGCAGTTTGACATTTTCTACTATACATCAGCCAATGTGTTCTCTAATCCAGCGGCTTAACTTTCTGAGCTTATGAATGCATATATATAATTGCTAGAAGATCGTTCATAGCAGCACTCTTCGTAACTACCTAAACTGTCTATTAACACAAAGTAGGGAGTACTTGTGGTGTGATGTATAATAGAAAGTTTACAGCAATGAGAATGAATTGTTGTATGGATCCTCAACACCACAAAAATATGTGTGGTTTCGTTACCGTTTTAAGGCAGGGTCTTTCTGTGTAGTCTTGGAGCTCACTATGTAGAGTAGGCTGGCCTTGAGTTTGCAGAAATCATCCTTTTTCTACCTTCCAAGTGCTGGTAAAAACACGTACCAACATCTGGTGTACATATATATATGTTCATACAAAAGTGTGTGTGTGTGTGTGTGTGTGTGTGTGTCTGTCTGTCTGTCTGTCTGTCTGTCTGTCTCTGTGTGTGTCTGTCTATAGAGGAAAGGTGCTGAATTTCCTGTCTTCATAAAGGTCTAGGCGAAAGTCTGCCAGTGTCCTGGTAAGGGTCAGAATGTGTGAGTGGGAGCATGTAGATGGTGTGTTTTGAAATAAGGCAAGGGTCTTTAGACTTGCATCTTGGTTCTGAGTCTGTGGTCATCCCTGGCATCATGAACACAGCCTCTTCCCTCTTTTATTTAAGATTCATAACTTAGAGCAAAAAGTTCCTCATACCTGAATATGCAGTACTTCAGAGTGCTAGCAAATGTGCGATTAAACTAAAACCAATTTCTTTCTTTCTTTTTTTTTTTTTTTTTTTTTGAGGGGGGTTTCAAGACAGGGTTTCTCTGTGTAGCCCTGGCTGTCCTGGTGCTTTGTAGACCAGACTGGCTTGGAACTCACAGAGACCCCCTGGCTCTGCCTCCCAGAGTGCTGGCATTATAGGTGTGTGCCACTGCACCGAGCTTAAAACCAAGTTCTTAAAGTTTTATTTATTTTTACTTTATATGTATGGGTGTTTGTCTGCATGTTTGTATGTGTACAACATGCATGTGTACTACATGCATGTGGTGCCTGTTGAAGTGAAGAGCTGTATATCCTCTGGAACAGAATTGTGGATGGTTGTGAGTAACCATGTAGGTGCTGGGAATTGAGACCAAGTACTTTAAAAAGAACAGTAAGTGCTTTAAACTGTGGAGCCGTCTCTCCGTTCCTAAACCATAGATTTTTAAAAAAATGTTTTTATTAACATTCTGATCATATTTGCCCCTCTCTGCTAATCTCGTTTCTCTTCCCAAGTAGCCCTTTCTACTGTCGTGTGTGTGTGTGTGTGTGTGTGTGTGTGTGTGTGTGTGTGTGTGTGTGT
>OU015747.1:85040397-85063926 GCA_907169655.1 Acomys percivali | reverse complement strand
CTTTTGTTTGGGATGTCTGCTGTATACACCAACCACGTGCTGGTTATTAGATCCATTGTCGCGGAGTTATAGTGACAGAATCATATGTTTAAGTATTGCCTTCCAAGAGAGTGTATGAGAGAACACATTCATATAGCTTTCACTGCCTCATATTAGTATAATTGCTGTTTTTTTTTTTTATTACTTGTTAATGTCTTACAATGTCCAACATGTAAATTAAGCTTTACTGTAGGGATGTATGTAGAGGAGAAATGGTATTTATTTAGTATTTGGTGTTTAAGGTTTCAGGCATCTACTAGAGTTCCTGCAGTCTATCCTTGTACCTGTATAAGCGTCATATTAGCTGACGTGCTCTGGAAATCTATCTGGGAATCTGCACGACTAGATGGAGGGTTGGTTTCTGAGGGTTTTAGATACAGCAGTGGCCTGATGCTTTGCTGTAGTGTTTACCTGGAAGCAGGCAATGAAACCTGCCTGGCAGAGCACCAGGCCTTCAGCTAGGGTACAAGCAACCACAGGAGGAGGACTGTCCTGGGACCCAAAACCAGTTACTGCCCACCAAAGAAAATGAAGTCCTGACACCCAAATAAACAGTAACGGTGCTATGCTTAAAGAATGTAAACTTGGGGGCTGGAGAGATGGCTCAGCGGTTAAGAGCACTGACTGCTTTTCCAGAGGTCCAGAGTTCAATTCCCAGCAACCACATGGTGGCTCACAGCCATCTATAATGTGGTCTGTGATCTGATGCCCTCTTCTGGCCTGCAGGTGTATAAGCAGGCAGAGCACTGAATACATAACAAATAAATAAATCTTAAAAAAAAAGAACGTAAACTTGTTCCAAGCACTTGTGTTTACAGTCATCTTTCAAATAGCAAGATTATAGAATCCCAAAGCTTGCTGATTCCTATGGACTGTTTAATGGAAGAGAAAATTGGTGCCTATAATTACTACTTGATTCCCAAACATAGCTTTTGGTAGAACTGCAAGTTCTTTTCTTTTTTCATCTTGTTTTTTTGTTTGTTTGTTTGTTTTTGTTTTTGTTTTTTGAGACAGGGTTTCTCTGTGTAGCCTTGTCTGTCCTGGACTCCCTTTGTAGACCAGGCTGGCTTCGAACTCACAGCGATCCGCCTGCCTCTGCCTCCCGAGTGCTGGGATTAAAGGCGTGCGCCACCACCGCCTGGCTCATCTTGTTTTTTCAAGACAGGGTTTCTCTCTGTAACTTTGGCTGTCCTAGAACTCACTCTGTGGACCAGGCTGGCTGCAAACTCATAGACATCTGTCTGCCTCTGCCCCACCTAGGGCTGGGATTAAAGCCATGTGCTACCACCACTTTGCTGCAAGTTCTCTTTATTAAAAGAGATTTTATTGTTTTGTTTTTGTCTATGTATACATAGTTGTGTATATATGCACATGTGTCAGTTTGGGTTTCTATGGCTGTGAAGAGACACCATGACCATGGCAGTTCTTTTAAAGGTAAGCATTTAACTGGGTCTGGCTTACAGTTCAGAGATTTAGCCCATTGTCACCATGGCAGGAAGCATGGTGGCACACAGGCAGATATGGCGCTGGAGAGGTAGCTGAAAGGTCTACATCTGGGTCAACAGACAGCTTGAAGAGAGTGACACTGGACCTGGCTTGAGCATATTAAACCTCAAAGCCCACCCACAGGGACACACTTCCTCCAACAAGGCCACACACCTCCCAGTGCCACTTCCTATTGCTCTATGGGCCCATTTTCATTCATACCACCACAATACATAGTCATGTAAGTGTGCACATGCGTGTGTGGAGAATAGTAATTGATGCAGGGTGTCTTTCTTCCATGGCTCTCCAAACTTTTTGAGACAGGACCTCTCACTGAACCTGAAGCTTGCCATTATGGCTAGACTAGCTGAGCACTAGTGAGCCTCTTGGCTCCACCTACCTAGTGCTGAGGTTATAGCTGAAGGGACCCTCCCCAGGGACCCCAACTCCCCCCCACCAAAGACCCTAGTTACTTGCCTAGACCAACCCCATAACAGGGTTCAGGTTTTCACTCTGCCTAACTAGGCCAAGTTTCTAACAATTCCTGGAAATACCACAAGTTATGGACAGCTCATGGGCAGCTAGTCAGCTTATAGAACAACATGACTGGATACCATGTTTTTATTTCGTCATGGCCTTGGTAAAGAACACAGCTGGCCCCATCCAGTCCTGAATCCTCTCTTACACTATGACTCAATTCTGTCATCCCAGACCCCTCCAACTGTCTATAAGTTGAGCCTGCATGCTCATTTCGGGGTCACCCTCTAGAGGAGAGAGGTGATCCTAGCATGCTAGAATAAAAATACTCTTTGTTTTTGCATACTGCCTTGGGGTCTTTCTTCAGCAGATCATGCAAACCTTAACAATAGCCATGCACATCATTACCTGGTTTGGTTTGGTTTGGTTTTTGTTTTCATGAGTTCTGGGGCATCAGACCTAGTTCTTTATGTTTGTGGGGTAAGCACTTTACCCACTAGTTATTCCCACTCTAAACTACATGTTCTTTGTCTGCTTGTCTTGTCTTGTCTTTGTTTTTGTTTTTGCTTTTGTTTTCAAGACAGGGTCTCTCTGTGTAGCCTTGACTGTCCTGGACTCACTTTATAGACCAGTTTGGCCTCGGACTCACAGCGATCTGCCTGCTTCTGCCTGCGCTACCACCACCCAGCTTGTGTTTTTGTTTTTGTTTTTGTTTTTGTTTTTTGAGACAGGGTCTCTCTGTGTAGCCCTGGCTGTCCTGGACTCACTTTGTATACCAGGCTGGCCTCAAACTCACAGCGATTCACCTTTTTCTGCCTCCCTGAGTACTGGGACTAAAGGCGTGCGCTCCTCGCTCAGCTTAAACTACGCGTTCTTACATCACAGTTCCCTATTATTTCACCCACACTCTCACTTTAGTAACTTTAAAATTGCTACTGCAGATTCTTTGCTTATATATTTAGGATTCCTGTTGTGCGTGACGCACATCTAAAACACTTTTACTTCTAATGCTTATTCATTTCTTTCATATCCTGCTTTCAGATTGCTCACCCGTTTCTTCCTATTCCTCAGCATCTAATTGGTGTCCCTCTTCAGATATCTAATTTTGATGGTCAGTTATGTTTGTAAAATATCTCTTGTATAACACTCCCAATTTATTGGTTTGGATGCAATAGGGTACATATTCTCATAGTGTATGGCTCTTTCTTGAGTTCAATCCCCAGGGCCCACATGGTGGAAAAAGAGAATCTACTCTAGGAAGTTGTTCTGTGACTTCCATACATGTGCTGTGGTATGTCTGCCTCCTGCTCTCATATCCATGTGTCATACACACAATAATGAAAGTTTTTAAGGTTATATCAGCGATTCTTTTTTCTTTTCTTTTTTCCCCCCTTGTTTGGTTGTTGTTTGTTGGTTTGTTTGTTTGAGGCGGGGTTTTTCTGTGTAGCCATGGCTGTCCTGGACTTGCTTTGTAGACCAGGCTGGCCTTGAACTCACAGAGATCCACCTGCCTCTCCCTCCCCAAGAGCTGGGATTACAAGTGTATGTCACCTTGCCCAGCTCAGAGAACTTACTGTTTAGGTAAGTTCTTATAGGTATGCTGTTTATCACTTAATTTTGTTTGTAAAGATCTAACTTTTTTACCAGTTGTTTTTATTTATATATAGCATAACTTACAAATAGTACATATATGTATATGTATATGTATATGAGTTACCCAGTACTGATGAAGCACCGTGGAGAAATTTCACTCCTAATGGGGATGTCAGCCTCCATGACCATTTTTAGCCTGCAGTTGAGTTACAGCAAGTGGCACTTGTTCTTATGTCTAATGTAGCACCTAGTGGCTACTGTGCCTACAGAGCATGATGGAGGGCATAAATTTCTCATTTCAATTCATTTGGATTTTAAATTACTCATAAACTAGTGACTACACTATCAGGTAGAACAGCTCTATTGGGTTATAGCTTATATTAAATTAATTATGTCATAAAATGTTGATGTAAAAAATACCATACTAAATTGACTGTGTTTCTGAGGTTCTGACGTGGATTTATTTAAATTCATCACCCCTATCTATGTACAGAAAAGCTTAAAATTATCATGGCATATTTTTTTGTGTGTGTGTGGCTGAATGTGTAAATCAGTGTGACATAGGAATTCTGAGTCAGCTCAGGAAGAGGCGTTGGAAGTTTTCCTGCTCTCAGGCCTTCTTTCCACCCATCACGGGCTCCCTCTCATGCAGTGAGGAAGCGGCACCAGTGAACAGGTGCTCCCGAGTGACAGGGCAGGGACAAGAGATGGGAAGCTATGGGGTAAAGCAACAGAAGATTTGTCACTTCAAGTTCTGTTTTTTGTTTGTTTGTTTTAATTCTTACATCTATTGTCAAATTAGTGTAAATCAAATGAACATCATTTCTTTAAGTCATTTTTAAAGTTAGTGTTCCAGAAGGCTTGTCACCAGTCTAGGTCAGTCCCTCTATGTTTGACTGCATTCCTGCAAGGTTTTGTTTATTTTTTTTTAAAGGAGAATTTATATATCCTACACACACACACACACACACACACACACACACACACACACACACACACACACACTTAGAAGCAGATGAATTCTTTTGCTTTTGTTCAGATCTCACTTTCTTGGACCTTTACTTTTTCCTCCAGATTTTAAATGACAAGTGATGTGACAAAATGGATTTTTCTTTTAATCAAAGAAGCAAGTACTATTCTCCAATGGAACAAAGGATCATGGCTTCTTCTCTTTGTATCTTCCTTTGACAGAATAATCATAGGGCATTGATAATAAGAGGAAATTACAATGATGTGATATTTATTCTTGTCTGGCCAGATATGATTTTTTTTCTTATTCCTTTAATTTGAGCCTCAGCTTTTACTGAACTGGAAAATGTATCAGAACTAGATAGAGAGATGAATGTGCTGCTCTGGTGATGGGTCTGTATCCCAATGCATTTTAAGTATAAGTTTTGATTGAGAAAAGAGTAAGGCGGAGAAGCGGCTCAGAGACAGTGATTAGGGTTCCCCCAACTTCTGATGCCACTGTTGCTGTATTGGGCCTTTCTGAACTGTGAAAACCTGGGGGTTATTCACTTATAAAAAAGAAAGGCTGCCGGGCAGTGGTGGCGCATGCCTTTAATCCCAACACTCAGGAGGCAGAGGCAGGCGGATCACTGTGAGTTTGAGGCCAGTCTGGTCTACAAAGTGAGTGTAGGACAGCCAAGGCTACACAGAGAAATCTTGTCTCAAAAAACAAAAACAAAACAAACAAACAAACAAACAAACAAAAAACCCCAAAAACAAAAAAGAGAGAAAGGCATGAATGCTGTCATTTCATTTTACAGTCACCCCTACAGAAAAGTTAAAGAACTGTCTTGGTCTCCGTCTATAGCTCAGTTGGTGGAATGCTTTCCCAGCATGCATCATGCACTTAGCTTGGTACCCAGTAGTGCACAAGCTGTGCGTGACGCTTATGACTGAAAACCTCCCCTCCGGAGGTGGAAGCAAGAGCATAGAAAGTTGGACATAATCCTTGGCTAACTAGTTGCTAGGCTATCTGCATTATAATCTGCAGACTTCAATGTTTATTAGATTGGGAGGTCAGAGACCTGGGTTTTAGCTTTTAAAAAATTATGTGTATTTACTTTTGTTTATTTGTTTGTTTGTTTTGAGACAAGGTTTCTCTGTGTAGCCTTGGCTGTCCTGGAATCACTTTGTAGACCAGGCTGGCCTCGAACTCACAGCGATCCGCCTGCCTCTGCCTCCTGAGTGCTGGGATTAAAGGCGTGCGCCACCATGCCCGGCTCTGTGTATTTATGTTTTATGCGTACATGTTCCACAGCACAAGTGAAAATCAGAGGACAATTTGTGGAAGTTAGTTCTCACCTGTGAAGTGAGTGTGGGCTCAAACTCTGGTAGTTAGCCTTCCAGCAGCACCCTTACCCACTGAACCATCTGGCCTGCCTGGGTTCCAGTTTTGCTCAAGTATTAAGTTCCTGGCCTTGAGCAGATGGTTTTGAGCAGTGTTTTATTTTTCCCTTTTAAAAAATCTGGTGTAATTTGATCACCCTTAAAATAATATTTGCAAAGTACTGTTTGTGTGTGTGTGTGTGTGTGTGTGTGTGTGTGTGTGTGTGTGTGTGCGTGCACGCGTGTGCACACACTCGTGCGCTTACTGTCACTATAATAACATGCTTAAAATAATGACTTTTTAAAAGAAAATGTTTACTTTGGCTCACGGTTTTAGATATGTTAGTCCATGATTTACCGGCAGAAATCCATGGCAGAACAGGACTTCCCACGTAATCAGGAAATGAAAAGAAAGGGCACGAGTCTCAGTCACACAAGGGCCTTGCCCCGGTCCTCACCTCTACACAGCTCACTACCTTTCAGTAGTATTACATATATATTTTTAAAAAGTTGCCTCCTGGGAACAAGGCTTTAAGATGCAAACTGTCGTATGGAAAAATAGTACTAGTTAATGTATGGTTCTTGTGTTTAATTCCAGTACTTGGAAGGCAGAGACTGGTAGGTCTCTTGTGAGTTCAAGGCCAGCATGATCTATAAAAGAGTTCTAGGCATTCCTAGACAGTGAGATCCTATCTAAATAGTGATAATAATAAAATTAGTATAAATTACCCTACATCTCAATTTAAAGTAGAACATTCATGATGCATTAATTCCACATGAAATGATTTTGTTTTATTTTAACATAAAGAGATTAGACTTCTAAATTTTCCATTGTGACATCTCTAACTCGTAATAATTTTTATTTCCCTTAATATTTCTTCCTTCTGTCATGAGTAGTTCAGCATCCTTCAGCTGTTAGAGGAAACATGACTAGCATGGTGTGTAATGACTGTGATGATGGCATTGGGACCACTTTCTTCTTCCACCAGCTGGGCAGACCCATCAGTACTGCATAAGTCACTGACGTGATTTATGATGCACATACAATCTTTCTTTGACATCTATACACGTTAATGTCTCTTTTGCTTTTCTGAAATACATATTTAAATCCAAGGTGCCTAAAGTTGATAAATATTATAGATCCAGAGGCTGAAGAGATGACTTAGCACTTAATAATGTTGCAGGCTGGAGAGATGGCTCAGAGGTTAAGAGCACTGTCTGCTCTTCCAGAGGTCCTGAGTTCAATTCCCAGCAGCCACATGGTGCCTCACAACCATCTGTAATGTGATATAATGCCCTCTTCTGGCATGCAGGTGTATATGCAGGCAGAGCACTGTATACATAATAAATAAATAAAATCTTAAAAAAAAAAAAAAAAAAGAATAATGTTGCTTTTGTGGAGGATGTAGGTTTGGTTCCCAGCACCTACATGGTGGCTCACAACTGTTCATAAATCCAGTCCCAGGGGATCTAATGCTCTCTTCTGGCCACTTTGGCATCTGTCATATATACATACAGACAGACAGACAAAACACTCAAACATGTAAAATAAAAACAAATCATCTTTTAAAAATGTTATAGCTCTTATACCACCCTTGTCATAATTCTAGACGCTTTCTCCCCCTAGAACTGACAAGCTGCTACCAGCCCTGATATGGATGTCAGACCTGGAAAGGCTGGTATAGGAACTCAGTTCAAGACCAGAGGCCTGAAAGTCAGTGCAGATGGGTTACGTCGTGACATCATCTCAGCAGAACTCCCCTCTTTATTTCTGCTCATCCTCCCAGAGGCTAGGTGCTGTGCACTCACATTGCTGAAGGTAGACCATGCTGACCTCAAACTCACAGAGAGCTATTTCTTCTGCCTCCTGAGTGCACCATGCTCACTGGCTTTCTTTTCGAGGCAAGTTCTCAGCTATATCTCACCTGGAATTTACTGTCCTCAAAGCTCCCATCCTTGTGGCTCAGCCTCCGCTGTGCTGAAAGCATAGCTTGTCCTGATTTTAGTTTGTTTTTGTTTGTTTGTTTGTTCTAGATTTATTTATTTTATGTATATGAGTGTTCTGGCTGCATGTACACCTGCAGGCCACAAGAGGGCTCTTAACCACTGAGCCATCTCTCCAACCCTCCTGATTTAAGTTTTAACTAAAGTTTTCCATGTGAACGGAAAGCACACCCTCAACAATGTAACTGAATATCTCTGTGAATTTTTCACAATGGGAACCAGGATTTGGATCCAGAAATATATTTGGCTAAACCCAAGACATCCAGGATGTGATCTCCTCATACACTGTTACCTCCTCTTCCAACTAATCCTTTTTATTTTTATTTTTATTTTATTTTTTTGAGACAGGGTTTCTCTGTGCAGTCTTGGCTGTCCTAGACTCACTTTGCAGACCAGGCTGGCTTGAACTCACAGAGATCCTGAGTGCTGGGATTAAAGACATGCACCACCATGCCCCATTTCATTTCAGAATATTTTATAAGAAAAATCACACTTTGCTAAATTGTGTTTGGCTTCACCCTAAAACATATATACTACTTGGCAGCCGATTTCTGTGAACTTTACCCTGTCATTTGTATAACTACAGATTGTTGATTCTCAGTGTTCTCCAAGAGTCCTTTCTAAGAATGTCCACAATTTCCTCATTGATCCTTCCTGCCATGTTGCTGAACCTAAGGTAGTTTTGTTTCGTTTTTGTGAACAGCACAACCAGGAACATTATTGTTTAGTTATTGTATTTGTTTGAGCCCTGAGTTTAAGAGCTGTTCCCAAGGCAAGCACAGACATTAAGTAATGCTGAACAGGGCTGTAAGATGGCTCAGTGGTTAAGAATGCACACTGCTCTTCCTGAGTTCTGTTTCCAGTATCCATTTTGAGTGCCTTACCCCTGCCTGTAACTCCAGCACCAAGGGATCTGACGCCCTCTTCTGGCCTCTGCAGGCATCTGCACTCATGTGCACCAACCTGCACCCAGTCACATACATATATGTAGTTTAAAAAAAATCTTAAAGTCAGCCAGGCATGATGATCCACATCTTTAATCCATTTTAAAGTAAGTACATGACGAAGGAAATAAAAACTAACCTTTTTATTCATAAGCATTCCTTGTGTGACCTTCAAGATTGCCAATGTTTGTATCCTTGACTTTCTGAAAGCCTCTTTTTTTTTTCAATTTAACATGCTCTTGTTACTTTCAAAAATAATTATGTTATGATATATAATATAAATTTTTGTTTTTTTGTTTTAGTTACTTTTCTTATTACTGTGATAAAATACCTGACAGAAGCAACTTAATAACGGGAGGGTTATTTTGGTTTACAGGCTGTCGTGGAACAGAAGACATGGGACAGGAACATGTGCTGGTCACACTGTGGCCAAAGTCAGAAAGCTTAGTGATCCTATTATATTCTGAGGGGATCTTGATTTCTCATAACACTGTCTGCCTCATCCTTACATCTGTCCATGAAAATTGAAGTTATATTGTCTGACTTTACTGTGAAACAATTATAATGCTGTAAGTTGTCTTTATTTACTTACATTATTTTCATAGACTCGATCAAGCATATCTGAGTTACTTTTGATTTTTATGGGTTAGGCAGGAGCATGCTCGTTAGAGGCAGCTTGCTGGACTTGGCTCTGTCCTTCCACCATGGGGGGCCCTGAGCCTCTAAATCAGGTTGTCAGGCTTGGTAGCAAGTTGCTTTAACCTCTGGTTTATCTCACTGGCCTTAATATTTGTATGTAACTATATTTTTGTCTTTAACTCCATAATATTCAAACAGATGTTACTGTTTATAAGATTTAGGCTGCAAAAATTCTGTATAAATTGTTAAGTCAACTAGGTATTTTTTCTTTTTACTTAAAGGTTTGTTTTTTTGTTTTGTTTTTGTTTTTAGGCCAATTATTTTCTTCTTCGCCATTTATTCATTTTCTACAGTTGTTGATTGAATATAAACTAGAGGCTATTTATGGGACATTATTTCTGTGGCAGTGTTATTCACTAAGGATACAGTATTATTATTTCTTCTTTAAACAGTAAACATTTAAATAAATTATAAACAGAAAGAAAGCATACTCATTTATACTTGCCGATATATTCAACATCTCCAGTGATAGTTATTCTTTAGTATAAACCTAAATTTCTATCCAGTACCATTTGCTTGAGCCTTTTTTTCCCCCTGTGTTAAGTCTGCCAGGCTGCAAGGAATTGCTTGGCCCTTGTTTATCAGAATGTTTAGCTTCTTCTTGATTTGGAAGGGTATTAGTGTTGGGCAGAGAGCTATGGGTTAATAGGTTGTTTTTTTCTTTTTGGTAATATAATGATGTTATTTCATTCTATTTTTTCTGATAACCCTTGGCAATTCTTTTTTTTTTAATATATTTTATTCATTCATTCATATTATATCTCAATTGTTATCCCATCCCTTGTATCCTCCCATTCCTCCCTCCCTCCCATTTTCCCCTTACTCCCCTCCCCTATGACTGTGACTGAGGGGGACCTCCTCCCCCTGTATATGCTCATAGGGTATCAAGTCTCTTCTTGGTAGCCTGCTATCCTTCCTCTGAGTGCCACCAGGTCTCCCCCATCCAAGGGACGTGGTCAAATATGGGGCACCAGAGTTCGTCTGAAAGTCAGACCCCACTCTCCACTCAACTGTGGAGAACGTCCTGTCCATTGGCTAGATCTGGGTAGGGGTTTGAAGTTTACTGCACATATTGTCCTTAGCTGGTGCCAAGGTTTGAGCAGAATCCCCGGGCCCAGATCTACCCATCATAATGTTCTTCTTATAGGTTTCTAGGACCCTCTGGATCCTTCTATATCCCCATTCTCCCATGCTTCTCTCATCTAGAGCCCCAATAGGATGTCCTCCTCTCTGCCTCACTTTCCTGGTAAGTGAAGACTTTAATGGGACATGCCCCTTGGACTAGTGTCCAGATATAAGTGAGTCTATACCATTTGACTCTTTCTGCTTCTGGGTTAACTCACTCATTATGATCATTTCTAGCTCAGTCCATTTGTCCACAAATTTCGGGAATTCCTTGTTTTTAATAGATGAGTAGCATTCCATAGTGTATATGTACCACAGTTTCTTTATCCATTCTTCTACTGAGAGACACTTAGGCTGTTTCCATGTTCTGGCTATTATGAATAAGGCTGCTATGAACATGGTAGAGCAAATGTTCTTGTTTTGTGCTGGAGCATCTTCTGGATGTATTCCAAGGAGTGGAATAGCTGGGTCTTGAGGAAGCCTTATTCCCAGTTTTCTGAGATAACGCCAGATAGATTTGCAAAGTGGCTGTATTAGTTTGCATTCCCACCAGCAATGAAGGAGTGTTCCTCTCTTTCCACATCCTCTACAGCATGTGGTATCACTTGAATTTTTGATCTTAGCCATTCTGATAGGTGTAAGATGGAATCTCAGAGTTGTTTTGATTTGCATTTCCCTGATGACTAAGGAGGTTGAATGTTTCTCAGCCTTTTGATATTCCTCTGTTGAGAATTCTCTATTTAATTCTGAGCTCCATTTCTCAATTGGGTAATTTGGTTTGGTGGTGTTTAATTTCTTGAGTTCTTTATATATTTTGGATATTAGACCTTTGTCAGATGCAGGGTTGGTGAAGATCTTTTGCCAGTCTGTAGGCTGTTGCTTTGTTCTGTTGACAGTGTCTCCTGCCTTACAGAAGCTTCTCAGCCCCATGAGGCCCCATTTATTAATTGTTGACCTTAAGGCCTGTGCTGTTGGTGTTCTGTTCAGGAAGTTGTCTCCTGTGCCAATGTGTTCCAGGCTCTTCCCCACTTTCTCTTCTAACTGATTTAGTGTCTCTGGTTTTATGTTGAGGTCTTTGATCCACCTGGACTTGAGTTTTGTGTGTGGTGACAAATATGGGTTCAATTGCATTTTTTTTACACGTAGACATCCAGTTAGACCAGCACCATTTGTTGAAGATGCTATCCTTTTTCCATTGAATGGATTTGGCTTCTTTGTCAAAAATTAAGTGACCATATGTGTGTGGATTCATATCTGGGTCTTCAATTCGATTCCACTGATCAACCAGCCTATTGCTGTGCCAGTACCATCTGTTTTAATTACTGTTGCTTTATAGTATAGCTTGAGATCAAGTATGGAGATTGCTCTGGAGGATCTTTTATTGTACAAGATTGTTTTAGCTATTCTGAGTCTTTCGTTTTTCCATATGAAGTTGAGAATTGATTTTTCAATGTCTTTTTTAAATTGTGTGTGTAGATATTTTGATAGGGATTGCATTGAATCTGTAAATTGCTTTTGGTAAGATGGCCATTTTTACTATGTTAATTCTCCCGGTCCACGAGCAAGGAAGATCATTCCATCTTCTGATGTCAATCTTCAATCTCTTTCTTCAGGGTTTTGAAATTTTTTTCAAACAAGTCCTTCACTTGCTTGGTTAGAGTAACTCCTAAATATTTTATATTGCTTGTGGCTAAAGTGAAGGGTGTAGTTTTCTTAATTTCTTCCTCTGCATGATTGTCGTTTGTATATAGGAAGGCTACTGACTTTTTTGAGTAATTTTTGTATCCCCCCCAATTTGCTGAAGGTGTTTATCAGCTGTAGTTTTACTTAAAGTTTTATAAACAATGGTAAATATGTAAAAGCTAATATAAACTATTGGCTCAGGGTTATTTTTTAAAAGATTTATTTATTTCATGTATATAAGTGTTTTGCCAACATATGGAGATGTGGGCCTCATGTGTACCTGGTGCCTGCAGGAGTCAGATGAGGGTGTAGGATCCTCTGAAACTGATTGTAACTGATTGTGGATTACCATATGGGTTCTGATAACTGACCCTCTTGCAGAGCACCCGCTTGTCAGGTCAGGGATCTGTGGGAAAAGCCGTTCTGGAACAAGAATGGGGGTCAAGGCACATCCAAACCACAGAAATCTCATCCCGAGATTGACAGGAGTAGGATTACTCCCTTTCCCTGACTCCCGCCATGGCCTGGACTGGCCTATGTGTCCAGGTACAAGCCTGTTACCCTGTGCCCCCACTTTTCTCTCCCCAGAGGAGGTCATGTAGCCAGGTTAAAAGGGGCAGCACAGGAAGGCCCCTTATGCAAATGAGATTTCATCACCCTGAAAGCCCATATGCACCCCCAAAGGTTTAAGTAGCCTTTGTTTCCCCATTAAATGAGCTGTCTCGCTGAAGCCTAAGTGTTTACCACTGCCTGAGCTATCTTCCTTCTCAGCCTCGTGTCCCCCTCTCAGGATTCACCAGTTGGGATTGCCAGCCAGTTGCTCTGAGATGGCGGAGAGGCAGAGCAAGAAGGCACATGGCGAGCCACCTCCTTAGCCTCTCAGCTGGAATTTTGATTTATCTTCCTAAACCAGGAGAGGATACCATTTTCTCACTATGCTTACCAGGACATGAGGCTAGTTCCTGTTTTATTCTTTATTGGTAAAACTGCATGGCAATTTTGTGCTAGTGGGGTCAGACTAATGAAGCATGATATTTTTGTGGTATTACTAGGCATTAGAGACTAGCTTAATATTTTTTAAAGCTAATAGACAGAAAAGGCAATTCTTTTAAAAATTCATTAGGTTTTCAGAACACACAGAAGCTTTACTTGCATTACCCTGTGTCTCTATTTACCCAGAAACTGTCGGAAGCTTTTCTCTTTCCGGTACATGACTTATATTAATGGTAAAAAGCTCTAAATTAACAAAAACGTTAAACTTGACTTTGTTTTCCTGGGTCTTAGCTGGCAGCCATTAGAGTTGCCTCAGCTCTTCTTCTCCTTTAGGGTTGTGTGTGCCTTCCATGTGCTCCTGAGGTGGTGGCTGAGGACAGTCTGGACCAGATGAGGGCGGTGAGATGTTAAGGCTTTTGTTCCAGCTTTATTCCTGTTGTTGTGACCAAAAGCAACTTGGTGGGGAAAGGTTTGCTTTGTGATTTGTTGTTGTTGTTTGGTTGTTTTTTATTTTTGTGCGAGGGGGTTACTTTGGATTACAATTACAAGTCACTGTCCATCATTTTGTGGAATATTTTTAGATGTGTTGTCATCAGAGAGTGGCACTACTTAAGAAGAAATAGGTGTAGCCTTGTTGGAGAAAATGTGTCATCTGGGGTTGGCTTTGAGGTTTCAAAAGGCCCAGTGCCCCTCCACCCTCCTCTCTCTCTCTCCATGTTGCCTGCGGATCCTGATGTAGAATCTGAGCGCCTTCTCCAGCACCATGTCTGCCTGCATGCCACCATGCCTCCCACCATGATAATGGACTAAACCTCTGAGCTCTAAGCCAGCCCCAATTAAATGCTTTCTTTTATAAGAGTGTTTATAATCATAGTGTCTCTTCACTGCAATAGAACACTGACTAAGACACCAGTTAAGAGTGATTGTAGGGCCAGGCATGGTGGTACATGCCATTAGTCCCAGCACTCGGAGCCAGGGGCAGGTGGATCGCTGTGAGTTCAAGGCCAGCCTGGTCTACAAAGTGAGTCCAGGACAACCAGGATGACACAGAGAAATCTGGTCTCAAAAAAAACCAAACCAAACCAAAACAAAACAAAAAACCCGAAGTGATTGTAGGAGGTGGTGCAGAACTAAGCTCTCAGTGGTCCTCAGGATAGCAACCAAGAGCAGGCAGGCCTCTCAAGAATAACCTGCCAGAAGAGCTGGGTCTAGAAGGCAGGAATTGTGAGTCCCCCAAAGCTAAGATGAGTTTCCCTCCCAGAGGCATTAGTCATGTTTGAGCATGAGCTAGTTTCTGCTGGAGGCAGAGTGGTACCCGAGCAATATCATCTTCCATCTTCCTCTGCAAGCAGACAGATTAGTTTGCGGATAGAGAAGCTGGGGTAAGTCTTAATTGGCGAGGCACATGTTTGTGATGGGAAAGGAGTAAAGACCTATCAGGAGAGACTCTGCCAAAATGTGAAAGGTTCTTAATTGGCTGTCCTGGACTCACTGTAGACCAGGCTGGCCTCGAACTCACAGAGATCCACCTGCGAACTCGCAGAGATCCACCTGCGTCTGCCTCCCTGAGTGCTGGGTTTAAAGGTGTGTGCTTTCCTGTTTCCTTCATATGTAGTGACTTTCTTATTTATTTCATTATCTTCAGTTGATTCCTTCAAACAAACAAAAATCATTTCCTCCTTGAGGGAGGCTTCTCAGGAAGTAAAAGAAACTTACAAGGCTCAGGAAGTAAACAAAACTCAGAAGAAATTTATAGGATTCACAGTGCTCCTTCCCACAAAGTTAGGCATGATGCAACAACACCTGTTGAGAGAAGACTCCTTAACCAGAACAAATGTTCCCAATGCAGGAAATTGCCACATGCAGCTTTCTTGCATTAACTCCCATACAGGTGTTAATCACTTCAAGTCAGAGTTGGAGGGCACCCACTGAGATTTCCAAGTTTTTTTGTTTCTCAGGACAGAGTATCACACCTTTGTGATCTCATCAGGGAAAGGCATATGCTCAAAAGTACTGTGCAGTAATGTGCATGATTCTGTACAAAGCATTTAAATAGCACCTATATTCCCCCGGTGTTTGTATAGTTTTTCTCCTGCGTTCTCTGTTGTGTGTGTGTAGACAGGTGGGGAATGGCTTCCTGTTGTTATTTCAGCTGGTTTCTTTTTTCTTTTTCTAAATTTTTTTTTTTGTTTTGTTTTGTTTTGTTTTGTTTTTCAAGACAGGGTTTCTCTTATGTAGCCTTGGCTGTCCTGGAACTCTCTTTGTAGACCAGGCTGGCCTCGAACTCACAGCGATCCGCCTGCCCCTGCCTCCCGAGTGCTGGTGGAATCAGCTGGTTTCTTTCATGTGCTGGAAGAAGGCACGGGATGTCTTGGAGTGGGAGTCACAGGTATTTGTAAGCTGCCTGATGTGGGTGCTGTGATCTGACTTGGGTCTGCAAGGTAGAGCAGTAAGTGCTCTTGCGTTAATCTAGACGCTGTTCTCTTCAGTCTCTGCACTTCTGCCATGTTGATGGACCCGAATCACAGCAATGTACAACTCAGTCTCCTTGGAAAGAAAAATGTCATCTCTCAGTTGACAAACGATGGGAAATAGCAAGGACTGCACTGCTGTTTGTACTACCTACAGCCATGAACAGAGCACAGTCAGGGATGTTATGATGTGCTCTGCGGCTCTGCAGCTGTTCACTTTCCCATTCGCATTGTTATTCAGGAGAAGTTTCATGGTATCTGAAATTTCTTGGGTGACAAAACAGATCCACAGGGTTTGGATGACAGCAGGTATTGCTTGCTCAGGACTTCAGCCCAGAAAAATGAGTTATTCCTTAGAGGAAATGATACTAAATTTGTTTTGTGTTCAGCTGCTTTTGCCCAGTAAGCCACAGCAGCTAAAAACCAAAGATGTCAGAAAAAATTTGGATGTTATCTATGTCTCTGAGAAAGAAACAGTGCGGCAAGCTGCTGAGTAAGGCCTGATTTACCAAGTTGCCAATACAAGGTCCTTGAGTATAGCACCAACTTTGGTGTTTTAGTGATGCATAATAATGAAATATTTTATGGAAAAATAGTTAATCTCATTTGGTTTGAAAATCATGCCTTTACGCTTTTAGAGGTAGGGGTGTGTGTGTGTGTGTGTGTGTGTGTGTGTGTGTGTGTGTTTTGTGTAATCAAAATGTACTTTGTTTATCTCACAGTTTTATATTTTTCCCTTCTAGTTGTAAGCCCCTCCTGGTTTGAGTGACTAGATCCCCCCACTCCCACCCTCAACCCCACCCCCATCCCACCCCATCCAGGCTTCTCTTCTAGTGGCCCTCCCTTACATTCCTTACCCTGTTTTAAATAGGATTTACCACAACTTAAGTCATGTAGTTTTTCTTCTATTCACTACACATAAGGGAAAGATCAAGTTCACTATCTCGCCAGAGCAGTGATAGTTACACAATAGACTCTAAATAAATAACATACACCTCAAGAGGCATCTTTAATTGATTTCAATCGGGTTTTATTTTCTTATTTAGGGAGAGTACACTTACCTGTGTGTGACTGGTGGATACTGGAGATTGACTTGAGCCATCTTCCTGTCTCATGCTCTACCTTGTTTTTTTGAGGCAGGATCTCTTACTGAACCCAGAGCTCAGCATTTGGTTAGCCTGGCTGGCCAGTGAGCCCCAAACGTCCCCCTGACTCGACTTTTTCTGTGCTGGCATTGCAAGGGAGCCCACACCCAGGTTTTATGTGGGTTTTAGAGATTGGACTCAGATCCTCATAGTTGCATGGCAAGCATCTCCCCAGCCCTTGACTTGGATTTTCAGTTGGAAAAGTCGATATTCATATGAATCTGTCTGGAAAAAATTCCGTGTTATTTCTCACTTTCCTACTTTCTGTAAAGAATGTAATAAACCAATTTATAGTAAAGTAATTGAGTTTTAATTTTTCCTTAGTTGAGATTTTTTTTTTTTTTTGTTCCCCTGATGTGCTTGCTGTCTCACATGGACCATTGGTTCTCCCCACCGTGCTTGCTGTTCTCTTCTCTTTATTATTTCTTCTGCTTAGAATCTGTTCATGAGCCCAGCCCTCACTTCTCACTGCATCACATTTACTTCTATAAACTATTTTTAAAAAAAGAATTCAGCAGATTGGGCCAATAGCTCAGTTGGTGGGATGCCTACTGCACAAGTATGAGCACCTGAGTTCAGATACCCAGTACTCATATAAAAATCCAGATGAGATGCTCTATGCCTGGTGACAGGTGAGCCCCCGGAGCTCAGTAACCAGCTAGCCTACCCAAGTCAACGAACTCCAGGTTCAGTGTAAGTTCCTATCTCAAAATACAGTGTTGGAGAGACCTTTCATTCTGGCCCCCTTGTGCATGGGAACACATGGAGAACATGTACACGTGCGCCCACACCCTGAGTCCTCCACACAAGCTTTTAAAAATAAAGAAAATGTAGCAAAAATAATAGAAATCAGATACACTTCAACAATAAACTAAGCTATAGCACACACACTTAGATGCAGCACGTAAGGTTGGATATCAGATTTGTGGCAGAATGTGGCTGCTAGTCGGCGTAATGATTAGTTTTGTCAACTATATGCACCTAGAATCACTTGGACAGAGGCTCCGTGAGTCTAGATCACGTTGGCCTGTGGGCCTGAGTGTGGGCTTTTGTTGCATTGCCTTCATTGATGTGGGGACCCCAGCCTGAAAGTGGGCAGCACTGTTAACTAGCTTGGGGTCCTGGGCTGTCCAAGAGTAGAGGAAGCTGGCTGAGTAGGAAGCATGCATGCATTAATTGGTTTCTGCTCTTGTTTGTGCATGGGATGGCTAACTGTTTTGAGTTCTTGTCACTGTGACCTCTGTGCTATGATGAGATGGACTAAGTTAAGCCTCTCTGGTCTAAGTTACTTTTTGTTGGGATACTTCTGTTTGTTTATTGCAGAAACAAATAAAATGAACACCTTCATTTTCTCTAGCTCACTTATTCTATCCATCATCTATCTATCCATCATCCATCTATCTATCTATCTATCCATCTACCTATCTATCAAGACAGGGTCTCCCTATGTAGGTCTTCCTGGCCTACAGCTCACTATATAGACCAGGCTGGCCTTGAACTCAGAGGTCCAGTTGCCTCTGTCTTCCAAGTGTTGAATTCAAGGCTTGGACCATGACACTGTTGTTTAATCCAGTATTCTTTTCATCTGTAGGAGCAGCTAGGCTTGTTTATAGTTTAAGGAAGGAATTAGAAGGCATTCTTCACAATCTTGTGCCATTTGCTCGCTCCTCAAGGATCTTTGCAGCCGCCTCCAATGGCCAGCAGTGGCAACAGCTTATCTGAAGCGTTGCCCCTCCCACATAGACACGTGTCATTGGCAGCTATAGAGCTGTGTGAAGTCATCACTATCCAGCGTTCTCTTGCATTTACCTCAACCTCTCTGGATTAATCCTTTAGCATTTGTAAAGTGTTCTGTGGTGAGTTATCAGAACTGTAAATGTGTTTCACTTTGATGATGAAGACATTAATTTTTTGTTTTTTGTTTTTTTCTAGGTGTATGGTGGCGGATGAAGTAAGTACTTTAGAGCCATTTCTAAAAATATACAACCAGTGTTTACTATCTTCTATGTTTTATATTGACTATATAACTCTGTTTTCTCTCGTGATCCCTATCTATTTAGTGGAGGAAAACACAAACAAAAGTAAATTTACTGTATAATAGCCATTTCCTCTTAAATATGTCTGTGTACAACACATATAGTTGTGTGTGTGCATGTATAAACTTTAAACAGACAAACCAGGTTTGTTGAGATAGAAGTTAACACTATTTGCAGTCTTCACAAGAAAGTCTCTGGAAGAGTTCACAGCCATTGTACACTTTTGAACCTTGGCTATATTGGTAACCTCCCATTGCTGTGATAAAGTATCATGACCGGGGGCAGCTTAAGGTGAGACAGGAGTGTGTTTGGACTTACAGTGTTATGCCTGCATGTACTCCTGCACACCAGAAGAGGGCACAAGATCTCATTATAGGTGGTTATGAGCCACCATGTGGTTGCTGGGAATTGAACTCAGGACCTTTAAAAGAGCAGCCAGTGCTTGTAACCTCTGAGCCTTCTCTCTAGCCCATGGACTTACAGTTTCAAAGGGGTGGAGTTCATCATTCCTGGAAAGACATAGAACAGGCAGGCCAACATCCCCAGCCCTAGTATAATGAATTTAAAGAATTTATTTAATAATTCCACAATACTTTTTTTTTTTTCAAGGCAGGGTTTCTCTGTGCAGTTCTTTGTGCAATGATCCACCTGCCTCTGCCTTTATTTTTTATTTATTTATTTTTTTGGGAACACTTCCGTTTTAATCCGATATGGTTACCTCTTTCTTTTCTGTAGCTTTTTGAAATTTTATCTTTTTGTTGTGGTTGCATGTGTGTGATATGCAGGAATGTGCATAAGTATGTTCAAATGTGTTTGGTGCACATGTGCATACATACACGTAATTCACGTGGAGGCAGAGGTTGGCATCAGGTATATTCCTAGACTGCTCTGCACTTTACTTCCTGATACACGCTGGAGCTCATAGGTTCGTCTAAGGCAGCTGGTCAGCTTGCCGTGGGGTTTCCTAATGTGCCTCCAGCATGCAGGGATCCCAGGCCGGCTACCCAACATCTGCCTAGCTTGTCTGTGGAACTCAGGTGCTCAGTGTTTATGCTGCAAGCTCTTCAGCCTCTGAGACATCTTCCCGGTTTCTTGAAGAGTAATTCTTCTCTATCTGTTGGGCTTTACAGGATTTGTGATGTGAAATCCTAGGTAATAATACTAATTTAAAAAAAAATCCTTACCTTTACACATGAGGGTTAAAAAAAAAAAAAAAAAACCTAAGCTTGTAGAAATGTGTATCTAAGAGCATGCCTTAAGTCACTGATACTCTCTGTAGTGGTGAGTAGACATGTTATTTTTTAAATATAATATTAATATGGTTAAAAGTTCTGAAGTAAGCCTTGTGGTGGTGCTGCAAACCTTTAATCCCAGCACTTGGGAGGCAGAAGCAGATGGATCTCTAGGTTTGAGGGCAGCCTGGTCTACAGACTGAGTTCTAGGACAGCCAGGGCAACACAGAGAAACTTTGTTTCAGAAAAAAAAAAAAAAAAAGAAAAAGAAAAAAGAAAAAGCTCTGTGTAAAATGAGCACACATATTATCTATGTGAACTCTGGTTTGACCTTCATTCTATAAACTGCCTTTATTTTTTTGTTCATCCTTAAGATGACATGGAAGTTTTCTAAAAAGTTCAAGTCATGGCATGATGGCCAGATGCCTTTTTGATAGTTAGAGTCAATTTTTTGGTAGTGAATACTCATCAGTACTGGAAGTCTTAGAGCAGTTGTCTGTGTGGCTGAACCTTCTTGAAGATGCTTGAACACCTGTGGGGATGTTGGGGACTTAGCTACCTGTGTGATCTTGCTTCTCTGGCTTCAGAAGCATAAAGACAGCATCACTCCTCACCGTTCCCGTGGTCCTATCACACCTGAGTCTTTGAAGCACTGTATAATCCAGCTATACTATAAATGACTCCCTTTAACTACACATTAAAATGATGATTGAAGCATTGCTTAATTCAGCTTAATTATGCAGTCGTTATGCATTTCAGTTATATCATAGAACTCTATTTCAAATAAGCAACAAAACCACAATATTTTATAAAATAAACTATAAACTCAGCTTAAACTGTTAATCCCCCCCCCCATCTCTTGGATCAATGTAATGGAGGGTTGGTTCAGGGACTGTGCATTGAGTGTATAAAAAAAGTAAACACTTTTTAATGTAATAAGTTTTCTTTTATTTGAGAATTTCATACATGTATACAATATATTTTGATTATATTTACCTTTCCCATCTACCTTTTCCTGGGCCCCTCCGCCTACCAGCACATGTCAACAGTTACAAATTTCTATTGCATAAATAATGACATTTGGATTTCAACTGGTGCTGGACATAGTGTAGTATTATATGTTGTTTTTGTAATAATTACTTTTCAAGCATTGTTGGAGAATTGTCCCTCCTTATTTGAGATTTATGGAATTGTTAAAATTTTGTTCACAGCCAGGGGATGGTGGTTTCCGCCTTTAATCCCAGCACCTGGGAGGCAGAGGCATGCAGCTATCTATGAGTCTGAGGCCAGCCTGGTCTACACAGCGAGTTCCAGGACAGCCAGGGCTATACAGAAAAACAAAACAAAACAAAATTCTTTTTTGGTTCACAAGATTATGTTTTAAACCTTAAATTTTTTGTGTCAGCACAAAACATATAATTCAATTGATGGTATATAGTAAAAATATTAAATCTACCTTATTTTCTAGTGCTTAAAGGTTATTGTTCATGCTATAAGGTTATAATTTAGAGAGTTGTCATAATACTTTTTATTTAAGAAGACAGAATGGACAGTCTGGATTGATATGACGCCTATTATTGTGTCACAAGAGGAAATTGTTAATGGATTGACCTAATTAGTTTTAGTTGTCAACTTGAAACAGCCTCAAGTCACCTGAGACTGGAATCTCAATTGAGTGATTACCCAGATCAGATTAGCCTGTGTGGGATTGCCTTAATTACTAATTGACGTAGGAGGACCCGACCCTCTGTGAGTGGCACCATTCCCTGGGCGGGTAGTCCTTGGGTTCTGTAAGAAAGCTCGCTGAACATGGGTTTTGAGGAAGCCATTAAGCAGCTTTCCACAATACTTCCTTGGCTAGAAGTTCCTTGGTCAGAGTTAACCTGTGTGGAATAGCAGCCATGCCTGCCTTCAGGCTCTGCTTTGAACGCTCCTCCATGATGCATAGTGACCTGGAAATGTAAGGGGTTTAAACCCGTTCCTCCTCTCAGTTGCTTTAGTCATGGTGTTTATCACAGCAAACTATCTGTGATGTTTCTAGAAAGGAAACTAGAACTGACTTCTCTTGACGAAAGTTTCTATCATGAAATCATAATAATATCTTTTTTGGGTATTTAAAACTTTAATTTGAGAAAAGTATGTGTATTGTGTTGTGTGTGTCGGTGTGGGTATGTGCACAGGAGTGTAAGTGCCTATAGAGGCCAAAAAGAGTTGAGTCCCCTGGAGCTAGAGTTACACACTATTGTGAGCCACCCTACAAGAGTCCTGGGAGTAGAATTTTTTTTTCTTTCCTCTTAATGTAGCACTTTTAATCACTACTTGCATTATAGCCCCACCACCAATGAGTGCTTTGATTTTGATGTTATTACTAGAAAAACCACTTAACACAGAAAGGAAGGCAGTGTATCAAATAAAGGAAAGGAGACCGTTTACTAACATAGAGGTGGTTCTCGGCTTCATTTATCTGATGGGCCGCTTGGACGTATTTATAGATAAGAATTTCTAAACAAACAAAAGTATTTCTAAACATAGTTACTGTTCCCAGTTCTTTTCTGTCATGTTTTTCTGGAAGAGGAAGTTGGAGAACAGAGACTGTGGGAGGTGTTCATTGCTACTTTAAGCTCATAGACATAAATGTTTCTGAAGGCATTTATTCTCAAGTAATTTCAGTTAAAGAAGGGTTGAAAAGACGTGCTGTTGACAGACAATGCCCTTTTGAGCCAATTTTTCACTTAGTGTCATTTAGGACGTTTGGAACTATTATTAAATCCTACTGAAGGAAAGGGGAGGAGAAAGGAGAGAGAAGGTGTATAATAATCTCCTGGTGATATCGGAGAAATAGGGTGGTACTCCTCCCCGAGGGACACATCAGAAACTAAATAGGGTCCAAGATTCATGATGATTGTGCATAATAGGAGAAATTGCCTCTAACTATGTCTAACCCAGATGTAATTGGGGCTTTTTGTTTGTTTTATTTTTGTTGTTGTTTTTTGCTGTGACAAAATGCCCTGACAAGAAGGAATTGCAGATTATAGGACAACATAACAGAACTCACAGTGGTAGGACTGGAAGCACCTAGTCGCACTACCCATAGTGAAGGGCAGAGGGAAATAAATACATAATTTTCTTAGTTTGTGTGTCCTGCTCTGCTACAGTTCAGGACCCAAGGAATGGTGCCCTTTCTCCCTGTGGACTGGCTCTTCCCATGTCAATACACAATGAACACACACACACACACACACACACACACACACACACACACACACACA
>OU015747.1:85022703-85040387 GCA_907169655.1 Acomys percivali | reverse complement strand
ACACACACACACACACACACACACACACACACACACACACACACACAGACATGCTACAGGCAAACCCAATCTAACAGTTCCCTGATTAGGACTCTTTCCAGATGATTCTAATTTGCGTTAGGTTGACAGTTAAAAACTAACCACCATGGTAACCTATTCATATCATTATGCATACACATAAAGAAAAAACCTGTATTGTTTGGACCAAAAATATATACTTTTGATATGGGATGGTTTGTTTTTAGGCAAAAACAAAATTTTGTAAACATTCTCTAAACGCATGAAATTTAATTTCAAGCCGTATTTTAAAAGCCCTGATGGGGGCTGGAGAGAAGGCTCAGTGATTAAGAGCATTGGCTGCTCTTCCAGAGGACCTGGGTTCAATTCCCAGCATCCACATGGCAGTTCCTGAAGATCCAACACCCTCATACAGATGTACATGGGAGGCCAAACACCAAATGTATATAAAAGTAAAAAATAATTAGTTAAAAAGCGTTGACAAATTTCTTTTCCCTAGGTGTTCAGTTGTTTGTTTTTCTTAGGCATCCTAATCCATTTAAGTTAGAAATACTATTGTTTGTAATATTTCATAACCTTGTCTTAGAATGATGAAATTGATTTTACAGCCTGACGTCTCTGACATTCTTGTTTCTGTTCCTACATAACCTTGGCTTTCCTGGCTCCCCTTTAGCATTTACAAATTATACGGAGCCGCTGCGGTTTCCTTCTGGTCAGTTGTGACATTGTCCAGCTGCTAAGGATAGCCTGAAGTAGCATTTTGTTTTCTTGTTGCCTTCCTCATCTTTCTGGGTTTAACAAAATTATTTTTTCTTTGAGAATATCATACATGCTTACTATGTATTTTGATCATGTCCACCCACCACATACCCCTGCCAGCACCTCCGAGATAACCTATCCCAACAAGTTCACTCTGAAACAGGGTCTCTCAAGTAGCTCAGTCTGGCCTCCATTTGGCTATGCAGACAAAGATGAGCCCGTTCGTGTTGGATTGATGGGGACGCCAGGTCCTGGGTGCCAGACCAGCGTTCTACCAACTAAGCTACATCCCTAACCTTTCCTTTAAAGACAGGATCTCACTATGTAGAACAAACTCACAGAGATCTGTCTGCCTGTGCCTCCCAACTGCTGAGATTAAAGGCATGCGCCACTACACCCAGCTAATTCTTTCTTTTCTTTCAATCCTTTTTTTTTTTAATAATGTAAAAAATGTTTTAATTGTGTATTTGTATGTCGGGGTATACGGATGTGGGTACAAGTCCCATGGAGGCCAGAAAATGTCAGATAACTGCTAAGCTGTCTCTCTAGCCCTTTAACACTTTATGTCTTTAGTCAAGGCCTCTATTTTCACTTTGGTGCTGTGTGTGTGTGCATGTCTCATTTTCCAAAGGCCTCAGTTCTGAATATTGCGTAGAGAGTCTTTGACATTTTTTAAATGATTTGTTAATTTTATTTTATGTGCATTGGTATTTTTATCTGCATGTGTGGCATGCATGTCTGTGTGAGGGTGTCGGATCCTCTGGAACTGGAGTTTACAGACAGTTGTGAGCTGCCATGCGGGTTCTGGAAATTGAACCCAAGTCCTCTGGAAGAGCAGCCAGTACTCTTAACCACCACGCCATCTTTCCAGCCCCTCTTTTACATTTCTTAATCAAACTTTTCAAAACTTTCCAACTGAACTTTCCAGTTTGTTTTGGGTTCTAAACTGATTTCTATATATCAACACATGGGTTGCCAGATGAGTTCAGGTACTTGTCAGCCAGAGGCATCCTAACAGCCTTGAAAACAGTTGCTAATGTTTGAATAACTTGCTTTTGATTGATTTGCATTTGATTTCTTGTTTTGACAGCAAAAATAACTTGCAACTTTATCTCATTCCACCATAATTATATGTGTCATTATTTATAACTGCAAAATATTATTATAAAAGACTGATCTGAATTTCAACATGACAGCCTTTATTCCTAATTCTGATGTTAAGCTCAAATTAATTACAGTGTTGCCATATCAAAAAGACTGTAACACATCATACTGTGGTTATTACAGTACTGTGCATCTGATCGTTTGTAATATCCTACCTGAACTGTCCTATACTTGTTAATAATCAAATACAAGTTTTTGGCATCTGTCCTTTGTTTCCTAGTCTTTATTTTGTTTTAATCATTACTGATCCCCAAAATGCAGCCTCATCACCATCCATATGAGACTTTATTTTTCATTAAAATGCTGTTTCCTCAATATGAAGAAATTGTCTTTTTAGTAATAGCAAATAATTTAAGAGCTTTTTAAAACCTTAGGAATGAAAATTAAGTTTTATTAGTTACCTGTTTAACATTTAAAGATTATCTTATGGGAGCTGGAGAGATGGCTTAGCTGTCGAGAGCACATTTCCTCCTTTTCCAGAGGGACCCAAGTTTGGTTCCCAGGAGGCACACCAGGTGGCTCATAACCACCTCTAACCTTCATTCTAGGGGAATATGATGCCCTCTTGTGGCCTCTGAATATACTTACACACTGTGGCATATACACACAGAGACACATAAATAAATGTTATAAAAAAGATTACTATAACATTTTTTATCTTTACTAATATGATGCGTTGTAGTAAAAATTTTCTTATATTGAATATTTCTTGAAGTAGAGCTCTTGGTTAGGATTTTTAAAAATTATTTTACTGAACTCGGTGTCCTAATGGTCTACTTAAAATGTTTTTACCATTTCATAAAATGTTTTTACCAGTGCTTACATACAGACTTGATCACTATCTTTTGTGATGCTTTTTTCTTAGTATTAATATTACACTGACTTTTAAATTATTTTTGAAAGAATTAGAAACATTTCCTCTGATTGGCATCTAGAATAGCGTAGTGTCTTTTCATCGTAATAGAACAGCGCTCTTGTTCTTCCTCTAAGTAAAACTTATGGTTCCTTACAAAGCTGTGTGCCTGTGTTTTCCAGTCATTTATTTAGAAGTAATTTCACAGTTACGGACAAGTTGAAAGACATGAATAATTCTGTCTGTCTGCCTATATATGTATGTATATGTGTATATATATATATGTAAATTTAATATAGATTAAAGATATATATCTATATTTGTGTATTATTTTAATCTATATTTCTCTGTTAATATTTTCCTACTCATAAGTCTGCAACTAATAACATTTCCTAAAAACTTGATATAAGAATGCCATCCTGTCTGTATGTAGAAAAATGCAATTAGACCCATATTTATCACCTTGCACAAAACTCAAGTCCAAGTGGATTAAAGACCTCAATATAAAACCAGAGACACTAAATTGGGTAGGAGAAATAGTGGGGAAGAGCCTGGAACACATTGGCACAGGAGACAACTTCCTGAACAGAACACCAACAGCCCAGGCCTTAAAGTCAACAATTAATAAATGGGGCCTCATGAGGCTGAGAAGCTTCTGTAAGGCAGGAGACACTGTCAACAGAACAAAGTGACAGCCTACAGACTGGGAAAAGATCTTCACCAACCCTGCATCTGACAAAGGTCTAACATCTAAAATATATAAAGAACTCAAGAAATTAAACACCAAACACAATAACCCAATTAAGAAATGGGGCTCAGAACTAAACAAAGAATTCTCAACAGAGGAATAGCGAATGGCTGAGAAACACTTAAAGAAATATTCAATATCTTTAGTCATCAGAGAAATGCAAATCAAAATGACTCTGAGATTCCATCTTAGACCCATCAGAATGGCTAAGATCAAAAACTCAAGTGAGACCACATGCTGGCTAGGATGTGGAGAAAGAGGAACACTCCTCCATTGCTGGTGGGAATACAAACTAGTACAGCCACTTTGGAAATCTATCTGGTGCTATCTCAGAAAATTGAGAATAGAGCTTCCTCAAGACCCAGCTATTCCACTCCTTGAAATATACCCAGAAGATGCTCCAGCACACAACAAGAAAATTTGCTCAACCATGTTCATAGCGGCCTTATTCATAATAACCAGAACCTGGTAATAGCCTAAATGTCCCTCAGTTGAAGAATTGATAAACTGTGGTACATTTATACCATGGAATACTACTCATCTATTAAAAACAAGGAAATGCCGAAATTTGTGGATAAATGGATAGACCTAGAAATCATACTGAGTGAGTTCACTCAGAAGCAGAATGACTCACATGGTATATACTTGCTTATAATTGGGCACTAGCCCTAAAGGCATGTCCCATGAAAGTCTTCACTTACCAGGAGATTGGGATAGATATGAGATCATCCTATTGGGACTCTAGGTAAGAGAAATATAGGAGATGGGGAAATAGAAGGAACCAGAGGGTCCTAGAAACCTACAAGAAGAACATCATGATGGGTGGATCTGGGCCCAGGGGAGTGTGCTCAAACTATTGCACTAACCAAGGACAATACAAGTAGTAAACATCGAACCCCTACTCAGATCTAGCCAATGGACAGGACATTCTCCACAGTTGTGTGCAGAGTGGGGACTGACTCTGACATGAACTCAGGTGCCCCATATTTGACCACCTTCCCTTGGTGGGGAGGCCTGATGGCACTCAGAGAAATAATAAGCAGGCTACCAAGATGAGACTCAATAGCCTATGACCATTTAGTGGGGGAGGAGGTCCCCCTCAGTCATAGACCTAGGGGAGGGGAATAGGGTGAAAGTGGGAGGGAGGGAGGAACAGGAGGATACAAGTAATGGGATAACAATTGAGATGTAATCTGAATAAATTAATAAAAAGACATGCCATCCTTAAAACCTAGTATCTAATGACTGTGAAAAATGACTTCTCTTCACAGTTTTGCCACACACCTTCACAAATGGCCTGTATGGAGCCGTCTCTCTGCTTTGCTCTTTGCCACAGCCCAGCAGTGCTTCTCTAAAGCCATTCTTTCGTCAGCAGGCCTACTCGAGACCTTTCCCCAACCCAGCACAGTGCTTTAGGGCAGGGGTGGAGAAGAGAGATTGATATATGTTTTATTCTTTCCCTCCTGCTAACTCTGCACAGTCTGTGACCTTTTTATCAGTGGATTCTCTTTAAGAGAAAGACTGCCAGCCAGGCGCTGTGGCGCACACCTGTAATCCCAGCACTCAGGAGGCAGAGGCAGGCAGATCTTTGTAAGTTCGAGGCCAGCCTGGTCTACAAAGCGAGTCCAGGACAGCCAGGCCTGTTATACAGAGAAACTCTGTCTTGAAAACCAAATAGAGAGTGGGGCAGGAAGGGAGATTGGAGAGGAAGAGAGAAAGGGAGCGGCAGAAGCAGAGGCAGAAAGAGAGAGCGAGAGCTCAAGAGCAAGCAAGCCTGCCCCTGCCAAAGGATGAGCCAACCAGCAGTGAAGTGTTGATATCTTCCCTGAAGTGTGGCCTCAATGAATCTTCAGTGTGGAGAAAGAGAGATGGAGCCTGAATGTATTCCTGTGGCCACGCCCTACTGTGGGTCTCCTGTGAGACAGGAACATACAACACACACACAGAATTCTAAGGAGAAGGTTTTCACATATACCACCTAAAACTCAGTAGGAAAGAAAACTGTAATTTAATATTAAGAAACTAAACTCACGAGGATATTGTGCTACTTAAACAAATGCCCCTTAAAATCAATGAATAATAGAAGATAGACTTTAAATCTTACATTTCCTTTTGTGGGTTTTCTTAATTTAAGTCTCTTAAGATTTGAAACCTGCTTACTTAAAGTAGTTTCCCCGGGGAGCCTCTTCTGGGACAAATAGGACATCCGGTTTAAAAATAACCTCTCCCACATTTCTACACTAAAAAGGTGCTAGCAGCTACTTTTAACTCGAAAGTTTGACATTTTTCCAAGTTGAAAAGGTTCTCCATAACTGGCATGGTCAGTGTTTTAAAATTGCTGTATAAAAGCAACCACAGTATGCTGGGCCACAGTCCCAGCACTCAGGAGGCAGAGGCAGGCAGCTCTCTGTGAGTTTCAGGCCAGTGTGATCTATAGAGCAAATTCTAAGATAGCCAGGGCTACACAGAGAAACCCTATCTTGAAAAACAAAACAAAACAAAACAAAACAATCGCAGCATAAAAAATTGAAACTAAAATTCTGTACTGAAATCCCTGTTATTTAACTGTTCCTTTTAGTTTTAATGGAAAACCTGACATTATTTTTCCAAATTAAATGGTGAATTACTATTTTTTAACCATTGATAAAATGTAGTTAAGTTTCTATATTGTACTTAATTCTCATGTAGACATCTGCGCTATCATTGGGTCAGCTTTGGTTCTTAATAGCGATTTAGTCTCAAGTGTGAAGGAATACTGGAGGTTCCTACTTTAACAAATTGAAATTTGGCCAATTAAGTATAGTTTTCATATACCAATATTATGTGGTGTATTGCTGCTTTACTTGAGTGTTAGACTGTTTCAAATTCTTCTTAATATACTGATGCCTAAGTAGACAATGTAAACATTTATATCTAACAATAACAACAAAACATAGTCAGACACAGTAATCTTCCCATTAGCAAATTTGTTTCCAGAACAAATTTGCCCTGTCTTAGAGATGGCACTGGTTTTGTGACTCCGGCAGGCTTTGAAATCACAAGGTAGACCACGATGGTTTAAATCCCAGAACCTTCCTGCTTCATCCTGCATCACTGCGACTACTACCTCAATTTCATCATTAAAGCATCTTGATCTGGGCACTGGAGAGATGGCTCAGAGGTTGAGAATCCTGCCTGTTCTTCCACAGGTCATGAAAATTGCAGTCTGTGGGTATAGTGAAGTCATTAGGGGTCAGTTTAACTCTGCGTCCGTTTCGGAGAATGGTATTAATACATTCTCTCTTAGGGTCTGTGGCCTATCTAACTACAGGTTCATGGACCACGTGGTAGTAGCAGCTATAAGTTCCATCTGGTGCTTCGTTACCCTGTGACATCTGTGTCATTATTGTACTGTTGGGTGTATCTTGTTTAGCCCACAGTGCTCCCCTTTTCTCCTTCCTATCACTGCACCCCCATCTCCTCTCCCTTGCCCCCCCCCATCGCTGCTCACTAGATTCCTGCCTCCTGTGTTTTGCATATGAAACACATGAGTCTAAAGATCCAATGTTAGCAGAAGAAAATGTGATGTTTGTCTTTCTGGGTTTGTATCTGGGTTATTTGATGGATTTTTATTTGGGTGTTGAAGAAGAATGAAGTTGTAAAATTCACAGGTAAATGAGTGGAGCTGGAAACAGTTGTCCTGAGCGAGGTCACTAAGATTCTTGTTCTTACTAGCAGCCATGAAAGGAAAAACACATAAACAAGGTTTCTATAGCAGACCTGCTGAAATTCCCAAACTGACTTTTTTCTTTAATCTCACTCAGCGTCGAAACTTATTCTTTTAGGGTGTTGTCCTTTTTTTCCTTCTCCTTCCTTTTGAATAGTCTGTAAAGCAAAGCCTGTATCTTTTAGGTTTTTTTTTCTTCACAATTGTTAACGTGATTTCTTCTTTGTAAATGTAAGGACCATTGTGGTGAAATTTACCCAGGTGGATAAACTAGGTGAATTAACCTTGTTTTTCTGTTGTGTGTTTTCTTTTAAAATTTTTTTATTATTATATGTGATAGGGAGGGTGTAGCTCAGCACAGGCTGAGTTAAAGGCCAGCCTGGTCTACAGCCTGGTCCAGGGCAGCCAGAGCTACACACAGAGAAACCCTGTCTTAAAGAACAAAAACAACAACAACAAAAATTAAAAACAAAAACAAGCCAGGCATGGTGGTGCGCGCCTTTAATCAGAGCATTTGGGAGGCAAAGTCAGGTAGATCACTGAGTTCGAGGCCAGCCTGGTCTACAATGTGAGTCCAGGACAGCCAAGGCTACACAGAGAAATCCTGTCTCGAAAAAACAAACAAAACAAAAAGAAGGTAACACTTTGCTCCCTTTTAAGAAGTCAGTGCAGGAGTTGCTGGTGATTGGGCCCAGTGCCCACCATCTGCTGAGCCAGAGCTCTCTGCTGAGCCACACCCTCCCCAGCACAATTTACTCCTTTTCATCTGGGGACATTTGGCTAGAATGTCCCAGGTAGAGCACATTTGAATTGTCCAGTTTCTGACTATTGGGAAGAAAACCTTTATAGCAGTTCATTTGGGAGCTTCTTTTCCCATGGAAATAGCCTAGAAAAGGTTGGTAGGAATAGCATAGAGATGGTCAAAGGAAAAAGACACCATAGACCCGGAATCTTATCCTAATTTTGCATCAGTTAGCTGTGGTTTATATAACTCAACTCTCTATCTTACTTTTTCTTTGGAAAATGTGTATGACTTACAGTTATTTTAACTCTAGGTAACATGATTTTCTGCTAGGTAGGAAAAGCTATGATGTTTATATCTAGGGATCAGCTGGCTTTAAATATAATAACAAAACTGTTTTTAAATAGTAGAATTTCTTTAATGACTAAAACTTCCTAGTAAGCCTGAACTTTTTATTAACTATGTATTCCAATTAGTATAACAAAATTATTTATGTAATACTTCTTAATATTTGGTCATTCTTTCTGGATATATGGCTTTATTTGTAACATATATTTTTATTTTTACAAATTTTGTTCAGATGGGTCTAGGAAAGACAATCCAAGCAATTGCAATTGCTTATTTCTACAAAGAGGAATGGCCTCTGCTGATAGTCGTCCCTTCATCTCTGAGATACCCTTGGGTAGAAGAACTAGAGAAATGGGTCCCAGAGCTGGAACCAGAGGAGATCAATGTTATCGTGAACAAAACAGACACTGGGTAAGAAGAACTGATTTGTCTTGAAGCAAATAAAGTATGTGTTCTTTGCACTTAGTTCATACTTACATATTGGTTTGCTTTTGACTTTTTGGCACTTATGATCAAACTCAGTGCTTGACACATTACATTCATGTTTGGAATGAAATGTCAACTGCCGTCATTAGAATAAGGTGATGTGGTTTGCTTTGTTTTACATTTTTAAATATGAATTATTTACCTAAATCCCAATACTGCGTTTAATCTCTATTACCTGTGGTATACTTTTAAAGATAATGTAAACTATGCATACTCTAAAAGGCATGCATAATTATTTCTATATGCCTTAAATATACTTGAAACTAGTTTATGATTCAAAAATAAATTCTATTGATTCATCAAGACTGATGTTGTGTGAGCTTTTATCAACAACCCTGACATGGTTTGCTTTCCAGGTTGGTGATAATGACAGTTTTATGTATGACTCAGTTTTAACAGGTTTGATTTTATTGGGCTAACATAATTTTGGTATTTTAAATCTTGAAAACATTTGCTTTATTTGATAGTTACTTATAGTCCTTGCTCTAAAGATATAATATTTCTTTCTTACTTTGTTTTTTGTTTTTGTTTGTTTGTTCATTGTTGTTTGTTTTTTGTTTTTTTGTTTTGTTTTTTGGTTTTTCAAGACAGGGTTTCTCTATGTAGCCTTGGCTGCTGGGATTAAAGGTGTGTGCCACCACTGCCCAGATTAATTTTTATTTTGTTTCACTTGCTTTGTAGCAACTCAACTAAATCAGCCTATTTGAATATGTTATTGTATAAAATATACAGTTGAATGATGCAAATTATCTTGTTTTCAAAGGCACACACCTTTAGTTGCAGAGTTCAGGGCCAGCCTTGTCTACATAGTGACTTCCAGTCCTGCAAGGGCTACCTAGTTACTGTTTCAGAAGAGGGAGGGGAGCCAGGCATGGTGGCATACCCTTTAATCCCCACACTCAGAAGGCAGAGGCAGGCAGATCTTTGAGTTGGAGGCTAGTGTGGTCTACAGAGCCAATTCCAAGACAGCTGGGGATACACAGAGAAACCCTGTCTCGGGTGAAAAAAAGTCTACATTTATATTTTCTTATTATCTATCCTTTTTCATATTTTTCTAAAAGCATTAGATCATCTATTGTTCATTATTTTTCAGGAAGCATATGCTATTGTGATTGAATAGTGATGGTGGCTTTCATTTACATAATATCTGGAAGATGCTAACCAAGGACATAAAAGTTACTCCATGTCTTCTCCATCCTTAAAGGAGCAATTTTAGATACATACCAACCAGTGGCATGTACTTACCTAGAGAGATGACTCCCAGTGCCAGCTGGTCCTGCACTGACACCC
Source organism: Acomys percivali (assembly GCA_907169655.1). Lineage (NCBI taxonomy): Eukaryota > Metazoa > Chordata > Mammalia > Rodentia > Muridae > Acomys > Acomys percivali. The sequence goes on along the minus strand of OU015747.1, from coordinate 85,030,273 downwards.
AGTCCTGATAGGTCAGAACAGAAGCCACTGAGATGGCTGTGGTGACTGTCCACACCATTGTCTGGGGTATATTCCTCATGGATACCCTAGCTAGCCCTTGATACTAAGCCCATCCTTCTCTTCTGCTCCCTGAGCACACGGAGGAACCCGTAGTTCTCCGTGTTAATTAGATGTATCCAGGCCTTCAAGTGCTACTCACGACTTAGAAGCTCTTGCTTCTTCCCTGGAGGGTAGAAAATGGAGCTAGGGAGTAGGGAGTGGCTGTGAGGATAAACACCTCTAACTTGGGCATGGTGGCCTATTTCCATCCTCTGTACATCAGAGGTGAAGAAAAGGAATAGGACCTAAAAGCTGGGCTAGCATGTTAGCCTACCAGTAACCCCAGTCCTTGACTTGTGCCGAAAAGACAAGGGGCCCCAGGGCAAGCTGGCTAGCTAGACCAGCCGGACTGGAGAGCTCTAGGTTCAGCAAGAGACCTCGCCTTAGTAATTATGTGCAGAGTGATGGAGGAAGACACTTCATTTCAACCTCTAGCGTCCATAAGCATGCAAACAGGTATAGTATGCCGTCACACACCATGTGCCTACATGCATACAAGCACATAGGCAAAGGAAAAGAAGGTGGCAGGTGAATGCAATCCTGTATTGTTCTATTGGTGATAATAGAGAATGCAAAAGTGGTACGTGTTAGTGTTCAAGACCTTATCTCCTTACCTCATTCTCGCTAGGAGCAGAGTACTTTGTGTATAAAGATGAATGACACACATTTCCTTCCCTCAGCAGTTTCACACATAGTAAGAAAATGTGTATAGGAATAATTCATAATAATAATAATGAAAGACATTTGCAGATAGATGTATATAGAGGGCAAAGGTTTACGGGGCCACTTTATTTTAGCTCAGTGGTTCTCTGTATAAGGGGAGGGGCCTTCTAACCTATTCCAGCAGCCGGCACCACAGTGCCTGAGGGCCGCGGGAGGTGGGGTGGAAGAGAGCAGCAGTGTGAGCACACAGCAATGTTAGGTGCTGTTCTGACAATGCCCATAGCACCCAGGTTGAAAAACAAAGGCATGGAGGAAAACGTTGTCATAAAGTAACATTCTTGTCCTGGTAAAATGTGGCTTTCTAGTCATCAAAATCTTACAAATTCAGTCATTTGACCAGAGTTCTAACTCTGGCCTAACATATTTGAGAACTGTAAAATCCGAGCTGTGTGACTAGTTGAGGGTAGCAGTAAGCCCATCTTTTATATTTTCTCCTTTTTTTCCTCTCTCTCTTCTTTTCAAGAGCTGTTTTGTTTGTGATGCATTTTTTAAGCAGGTGGGTTTTCTTTTCTAGGAGAATACGGACCAGCAGAGTGACAGTTCTGGGCTATGGTCTCTTAACCACAGATGCTCAGGCTTTGGTGGATGCCCTGAACAGCCAGAACTTCCAAGTGGTGATAGTGGATGAGTCGCATTACATGAAGTCCAGAACTGCCGCCCGCAGCAAGATTCTCCTGCCTGTGGTGCAGAAGGCCAGGCGAGCCATTCTTCTTACAGGAACCCCAGCTCTGGGAAGGCCTGAGGAGGTACTAGGATTGATGTGCTCTGAGGAATATGACAACGAATCTATCTTCTGCTTGGCAATTTTTAGTTTCGAGTCAGATGCCTCAAGTGCCGGAAGAGTACATTGGAAGTTTCCAGGGCTCTATTAATGATTAAACACTATTTTTTATTATGTCTGGGTTTTAAAAACCTGTTTATTTCTAAGTCTTAGACATACTTACAGGTGTGTATTCAAGATAGTTTTACCTTTATTATAAGGTTTACTTTTCTTTTTCCTTTCTTTTTATTCTTTCATTTGCTTGCTTGCTTGTTTGCTTGTGGGATTGTTTGTTTTCACTCAGGGTCTTGGTATGTAGCTCTGGCTGGCTTGGAATGTGTTGTGTGGTAGACCATGCTGGCCTCAAATTCACAGTCACCTGCCTGCTTCTGTCTCCTGAGTCGTAGGATTTAGGTATGTACCATCACACCCAGCTATTATAAAGTCTTTTTATTTAGTACATATTGAAATTTAATCGTGTGTGTGTGTGTGTGTGTGTGTGTGTGTGTGTGTCAGAGACAGAGACAGAGAGACAGAAAGACAGAGAGAGAATGACTTCTGCCATGTGACCTGCTATCTCTCTCAACTGCTTTCCACCTTATTTTTTGAGGTGGAATCTCTTGGTTTCCCTGGCCTAGCTGGCCAATGAGCTCCAGGACATCTGTTGTTATACTGCATTGCTGAGCTTCTCTGTTGTTCTTTTCACTTTAGTAGCTGCACTTTAGAAAATGGAGACAAGGGTTGGAGGGATGGCTCAGTGGTTAAGAGCACTGCCTGGAGGATGTGGAGAGAGAGGAACCCTCCTTCATTGCTGGTGGGATTGCAAACTAGTACAACCACTTTGGAAATCTATCTGGCGCTTTCTCAGAAAAATGGGAATAGGGCTTCCTCAAGACCCAGCTATTCCACTCCTTGGAATATACCCAGAAGATGCACTACCACACAACAGGGACATATGCTCAACCATGTTCATAGCTGCCTTATTCATAATAGCCAGAACATGGAAACAACCTACGTGTCCCTCAGTAGAAGAATGGATAAAGAAACTGTGGTATATTTACACTATGGAATATTACTCAGCTATTAAAAACAAGGAATTTCCGAAATTTGTGGACAAATGGATTGAACTAGAAATTATCATAATGAGTGAGTTCACCCAGAAGCAAAAAGAGTCAAATGGTATATACTCACTTATATCGAGACACTAGTCCAAGGGGTACGCCCCCATGAAAAACTTTACCTACCAGGAACGTGGGTCAGAGGGGAGGACATCCTATTGAGACTTTAGGTGTGAGAAGCCTGGGAGAATGAGGAAATAGAAGGATCCAGAGGGTCCTGGAAAACTACAGGCAGGTCTGGGCCCTGGGGTCCTCCTCAAACTATGGCACCAGCCAAGGAAAATATAGGCAGTAAACTTCGAACCCCTACCCAGTCTAGCCGATGGACAGGACATTCTCCACCGTTAAGTGGAGAATGAGATCTGACTTCCACACAAACTCTGGTGCCCCATATTGGACCATGTCCCTTGGATGGGGAGGCCTGGTGGCACTCAGAGGAAAGATAATAGGTCACCAAGAAGAGACTCGATACCCTATGAGCATATACAGGGGGAGGAGGTCCCCCTCAGTCACAGACATAGGGGAAGGGAGTAGAGGGGGAAGCGGGAGGGAGGAAGGGAGGATACAAGGGATGGGCTAACAATTGAGATGTAATATGAATAAATTAATAAAAATAAATAAAGAAAAAGAAAAAGAAAAAAAAAGCACTGCCTGCTTTTCCAAAGGACCCGGTTCCATTCCCAGCACCCACATGGCAGCTCACAACTGTCTGTAACTCCAAGATCTGACACTTTCATATCAATGCACATAGATTAAAACTAAATAAAATATTTTTAAAAAGAAAGAAAGAAAGAAAATAGAGACAAAGGATGGCCCATTGTAGGCCAGGTGAGGCGTCTAGTTAGAGAGGAACTGAAGCTAGAAACATAGACATCCGCAGAGTCGCTTTCTCAGTCACTTAGTTCTTCCTGGCCATTTTATCTAAGGGATCTAATTTGCTGGCAAACAGTTTTTATAGTGTCATTCTCAAGTACTTTGTATCTCTATGAATGTGGTGATATGTCCTTTTGTATGCCTAAATTTAGTAAGCTTTTGTTTCATTGGTTAGCTAGCTAAAGTTTAGTCAGTGTTACTGGTTGTTCTAAGAACCAATTTGAGTTTGCCAATTTTCTACTTTATTTTCATCAAAATGTGTACAGTGCATTTTCTTCATTGTTTGCTTTTTCATTTAGCTTTCTAGCTTCGAAGGTGGGTTGTTGATTAGAGATCTCTGTTTTCATGTTAACACAGGTGCATGCAGCAAAATACTGTACTCTGGATGATTCCTTTTATATGAAATACCAGGAATAGAAAAATGTATGGAAGTAGAAAATAGCTTAGTGCTTGCCAGGATCAGGAGGGAAGGGAATGATTACTAATGGAGATGGGTTTCTTTGTAGGAAAGCGCAGTGCTGTGCAAGTAGTAGTGTAGCTACTGATGTATAACTTTATGGCTACAAGCCACTGAATTTTGTACTTGAAGGGTGAATTTTATAGTATATTAATCATATCAATAAAGCCATTACATTAAATAACTTATTAAATATAACAAAAAAAACAAAAAACAAAATAAAACAAAAAACAAACAAAAATAACAGTAAAATGTTATTGTGTGCAGCCTATCAGAGTTGTGAAATGAAAAAGCATAATGATACTATTGGCCCAAATGGTAAACTTGAACTAATCTCTAAAGGATATTTTTAGGCTCAGCAGGTATAATAATTAATATGCAACTGTGAGGCCCAGAATTCAATTCCTATGACCCCACATAAAAGCCAGGCAGGTGTGACAGCAGGCTGTAAGAGGAGGAGACAAAGAATTTCCCAACAAATGAGGTAGCCAGACCTGCCTAAATGCAAGTTCCATGAGAGATTCCGCTTCAGTTTATAAGGCACAGAATGATTAAAGAAGACACTGACGTCAACTTCCCACCTACACATGAAAATGCACACCGCACACAGAGATATAGATGCCAACAGAAAAGAAAAAGCATTCTCCTGGGGCCAGAGATTAAGCTTAGTGGCATAGCACTTGCCTACCATACCTGAGGCCCTGAGTTTAAACCGTAACAACAACTGTTCCATCTCTAAAAACTCACCCAATAGCAATGCAACCGGATGGTTGGGAGTCTGGTAGCACACGCCTTTGATCCCGGCATGAAGGAAATCAAAGCAGGAGGATTGAAGTTTAAGGCAAGCCTGGTTACATAAATGTCATATTTCAAGCAAACAAATGTATTTAAATGGATGGATATAGATAAATAAATAAATCACTGATGCTTATGAGTAGCATATATACACCAATATAATTATATGAAATTACTTATTTTTATAACTTCATAAGACAGAAGCAGCAGCCTATACATTCACTATTAGGCATCTATGTAAATATTTTATCACATATACACAATAATAGATAATTATTCAGGCTTTTAAAAGTTCTTTATTATTATAGTACACTGCTTATATACTTAAAAATTATATACAGGAGCTGGAGAGAAATCTTTTTAAGAGTATATATATCTATATCTGTGTGTGTGTGTGCTATATTTAGAAACAGATAATTGTTGTCCCTGAAGAGTAGATAGGGTGGGGGAAAGAGGAAAGAAAGACCTTGACAAAGAAGTATTTTTGCTTTTATACGTCTTACTATTTTTATTAATTTCTTTTATCATCCTAATAACTTAGTTGAAAATATTGTGAGCTATTAAGAACATTTGTGTTGTTTCAGCTTTTTATGCAGATTGAGGCCCTTTGCCCACAAAAATTTGGAACTTGGATCGAGTATGCTAAAAGATACTGCAGTGCACAGATCAGGTAGGATAATTATTCTCCATAAGCTTTTCTCTGGACATGTTTAAAACTCTAAACATTAAACATTGTTAGCCATTCCTTCTTCCAATAGTTTTCATACTTGTAGCTGTGGAAGAATTTCTCTAAGTAAAAGCTTGTATGGGTGACCTGCATATAATGTAAAAGAAATAGCCAGGTGCGGTGGCACATGCCTTTAGTGCCAGCACTTGGGAAGTAAAGCAGTAGAATTCCTAGAGGCTAGACTTGGCCTACACAAAGTCCTTGTCAAGGAAGAACAAAAATGTGCCTGTTCTTGAGATGAGTATGTGCAAGGAGGTGTGCTGCGCTGCTTTCATTGGGCTGTGTGGAGTGAATGGTTTAGATGAGACAAGTTTTGGTGTTACAGGGTTGTCTAAGTCACTATTCCATTGCTGTGCAGAGACACCATTACCAAGGCAACTTATGAATGAAAGCATTTAATTAGGGGCTTGCTTACAGTTTCAGAGGGTCACTCCCTGACCATCATGGTGGGAGCAAGGTGGCAGGCAGGCAAGCAGGTATGGAGCTGGAGCAGTGACTAAAAGCTTACAGCCACATCTGATCCAATGGTTGGAGGCAGAGGGCTAGACGGAGCCTGGTGTGAGGTTTTGAAATCTCAGAGCCTACCTCCAGTGATGCACCTCTGCCAACAAGGCCACACTTCCCAGTCCTTCCCAAACAGTCCACCAGTTGACAACCAATCACTCAAACATATGAGCCTAGGGAGGGCATTCTCACTCACGCCCCAGGAAGTGAAGAGGTATATGGAACCTGGTATCAGCCAGTGCAGGACCTTTCTGGACTCTGTTTCTTATTATGTGTTGGTATATTTTTGTTTTAGAAAACCATCTTGATTTGAGATTTCAATCCCTTATAGACAAAGTTATGATTCCCATACATGATCCTTTCGATGATGTGGATTGTTCCCGTGGTAGGTCTGTTTGTTATGAGTCTAAGTATTGATTAATAAAACAAAACAAAAAAACCTTTATGGAGATGCCAAAGTTTGTTTACATGATACATATTTCCTAGATTTGGTATTGAACAACTAGCACAGGCCTGTCCATCCTACTGTCTGCTTCTTGATTAGTATCTGTCATATGATAGCGGAAGTGTGTACCTCACTCATTAGTGCCAATGGTAATTCAAAGAGAAATAGTTTGCCTTTGTGAAATCTTGTGTAATGGTGGAAGTTATCTTCTTTTTTCTACTCGCTAGGTAAAGTCATTTCAAGATCAACACTGTGCTTCTCAAAAGCATTTTCTTTCCTTTTATTTCTAATTGTGTGTTTGTATGTACATCTGTGAATGTGCACTTGTGAGTGCAGGTAGCCATGGAAGCCAGAATAAGGAGTCAGATCTGCCATTGCTAGAGTTTTAGACATCCAAACGGGTGCTGGGAACTGGACTTGGGTCCTCTGCAAGAGCCATATGTGTTTGTAGGAGCCATCTCCAGCCCTCTGAAGATGCTCTCTTCTGCATCCATTTCAGAGGCCTTCCTAGTCCTTTCTATCTCTACCTTGACAGCACTGTGGTTCCATAAGCTTTGATTCAGATCAAGGCATTTCCTGGCATTTTAGGTTAGTCTGTGGGATGCTATATTTCCTTCCACAGTGTTTTTATTCTGGAAAGGTGTCATTTTCACACTATAATTTTACAGAGTGCAAATTATGGATCGTTATTCCATTCTAGACCCATATTTCATATTTGAAATGTCATGCTGCGCTCAAAATAAAGTGAAATGCTCAACTAAGAGTGTTACTTTGTCTTTAAAAAGTGTATTTAATTCCTGAGTAACGGCCTAAAGAAGGATGTTAATGCAAATGTAATCTGAAGAAAGAATTTAGGGTGTAAGTAACCAAATACCACACGCCCTGTTTGATTTGAGAGACACAGAGAGAAGGGATTACAGAACCAGGATACCCTTACTCAAAATGCCTCTATATACATGAGTTCTATGTAGAGGCAGCTATAAAGACAAATAGGATCTGGAGAGTGAAGTTCAGTGAATACATCGATCAATCCTGTTTAAGCAAGGGAAGGTTTAGAACCCACTTAGTG
>OU015747.1:84962468-85005246 GCA_907169655.1 Acomys percivali | reverse complement strand
GACATCATAGTCTCCTATAGTCCGGTCACTGTGCCTTCACAGTTCTCTGTTGTGGAGTCACAGTGCTCCTTTATCTAGTCACAATACTCCTTTTTCCCATCACTATACTCCACTACGTCATCTCCTCTCTTTTTTTTTTATTAATTTTTTTTATTTAATTAATTTATTCTTGTTATATCTCAATGGTTATCCCATCCCTTGTATCCTCCCATTCTTCCCTCCCTCCTAGTTTCCCTTATTCCCCTTCCCTATGACTGTTCCTGAGGGGGATTACCTCCCCCTGTATATGCTCATAGGCTATCAAGTCTCTTCTCGGTGACCTGCTGTCCTTCCTCTAAGTGCCACCCGGTCTCCCCCTGCAGGGGACATGGTCAAATGTGAGGCACCAGAGTACATGAGAAAGTCATATCTCACTCTCCACTCTAGTGTGGAGACTGTTCTGACCATTGACAAGATCTGGGTAGGGGTTTAAAGTTTACCGCCTGTATTGTCCTTGGCTAGTGCCTTAGTTTGAGCGGGACCCCTTGGCCCAAATCTGCCTATCATAATGTTCTACTTGTAGGTTTCTAGGACCCACTGGATCCTTCTACATTGCTATTCTCCCATGGATTCTCATCTAGAGTCCCAATAGGGTGTCCTCCCCTCTGTCCCAGTTTCCTGGTAAGGGAAGGCTTGCGTGGGACATGCCCCTTGGACTAGTGTCCAGATATAAGTGAGTATATACCATTTGAGTCTTTCTGCTTCTGGGTTAACTTACTCATTATGATCATTTCTAGCTCAATCCATTTATCCACAAATTTCGAGAATTCCTTGTTTTTAATAGCTGAGTAGTATTCCATAGTGTATATGTACCACAGTTTCTTTATCCATTCTTCTACTGAGGGACATTTAGGTTGTTTCCATGATCTGGCTATTATGAATAAGGCTGCTATGAACATGGTTGAGCAAATTTTCTTGCTGTGTGCTGGCGCATCTTCTGGTATATTCCAAGGAGTGGAATAGCTGGGTCTTGAGGAAGCCCTATTCCCAGTTTTCTGAGATAGCACCAGATAGATTTCCAAAGTGGCTGTACCAGTTTGCATTCCCACCAGCAATGAAGAAGTGTTCCTCTCTCTCCACATCCTCTCCAGCATGTGGTGTCGCTTGAATTTTTGATCTTAGCCATTCTGATGGGTGTAAGATGGAATCTCAGAGTTGTTTTGATTTGCATTTCCCTGATGACTAAGGAGGTTGAGCATTTCTTTAAGTGTTTCTCAGCCGTTTGATATTCCTCTGCTGAGAATTCTCTGTTTAGTTCCAAATCCCATTTCTCAATTGGGTTATTTGGTTTGGTAGTGTTTAATTTCTTGAGTTCTTTATATATTTTGGATATTAGACCTTTGTCAGATGTAGGGTTAGTGAAGATCTTTTCCCAGTCTATAGGCTGTCGCTTTGTTCTCTTGACGGTGTCTCCAGCCTTACAGAAGCTTCTCAGCCTCATGAGGTCCCATTTATTAATTGTTGACATTAAGGCCTGGGCTGTTGGTGTTCTGTTCAGGAAGTTGTCTCCTGTGCCAATATGTTCCAGGCTCTTCCCCACTTTTTCTTCTAAATGACTTAGTGTCTCTGGTTTTATGTTGAGGTCTTTAATCCACTTGGATCTGAGTTTTGTGCAAGGTTACAAATATGGGTCCAGTTGCATTTTTTTACACATAGACATCCAGTTAGACCAGCACCATTTGTTGAAGATGCTATCCTTTTTCCATTGAATGGATTTGGCTTCTTTGTCAAAAATCAAGTGACCATATGTGTATGGATTCATATCTGGGTCTTCAATTCGATTCCACTGATCAACCAGCCTGTTGCTGTGCCAGTACCATGCTGTTTTAATTACTATTGCTTTATAGTACAAATTGAGATCAGGTATGGAGATTCCTCCGGAGCACCTTTTATTGTACAAGATCGTTTTTGCTATTCTAGGTTTTTTGTTTTTCCATATGAAGTTCAGAATTGAACTTTCAATGTCTTTAAAAAATTATGGAGGTATTTTGATAGGGATTGCATTGAATCTGTAGATTGCTTTTGGTAGGATGGCCATTTTTACTATGTTAATTCTCCCGATCCATGAGCAAGGAAGATCCTTCCATCTTCTCATGTCATCTTCAATCTCCTTCTTCAGAGTTTTGAAATTTTGTTCAAACAAGTCCTTCACTTGCTTAGTTAGAGTAACTCCTAGATATTTTATATTGCTTGTGGCTAATGTGAAAGGTATGGCTTTCCTAATTTCTTCCTCTGCGAGCTTGTCATTTGTGTATAGGAAGGCTACAGTCTTTTTTGAGTTAATTTTGTATCCAGCCAAATTGCTGAAAGTGTTTATCAGCTGTAGGAGTTCTCTGGTGGAATTTTGAGGGTCACTTATGTACACTATTATATCATCTGCAAATAGGGATAGTTTGACTTCCTCCTTTCCCATTTGGATACCTTTGATCTCCTTTTGTTGTCTTATTGCTCTGGCTAGAACTTCGAGTACTATATTGAAGAGATATGGAGAGAGTGGGCAGCCTTGCCTTGTTCCCGATTGTAGAGGAATTTCTTTGAGTATTTCTCCATTTACTTTGATTTTGGCTATTGGCTTTCTGTATATAGCCTTTATTATGTCGAGGAAAGTGCCTTGTATCCCCGATCTCTCTAAAACTTTAAACATGAATGGGTGTTGGATTTTATCAAATGCTTTCTCTGCATCTAAAGAGATGATCATGTGGTTTTTTATTTTCAGTTTGTTTATATGGTGGATTACATTGATGGATTTCCGTATATTAAACCATCCCTACATGCCTGGAATGAAGCCTACTTGGCCTGATGAATGATATCCTTTATGTGTTCTTGTATTCGTTTTGCAAGTATTTTATTTAGTATTTTTGCATCAATGTTCATAAGAGAAATTGGTCTGAAATTCTCTTTCTTTGTTGAGTCTTTGTGAGGTTTAGGTATCAACGTGACTATGGCCTCATAGAATGAATTTGGTAATGTTCCATCCAATTCTATGTTTTGGAGTAGCTTGAAGAGTATCGGTATTAGCTCGCCTTTGAAGGTCTGGTAGAATTCCGCACTGAAACCATTTGGCCCTGGGCTTTTTTTTGCTTGGGAGACTATCAATGATTGCTTCTATTTCTGTAGGGGAAATGGGACTATTTAGCTTGTTTATCTGTTCTTCACTCAACTTTGGCAAGTGAAATTGATCAAGAAAATTGTCCATTTCCCTTAGATTTTCAAATTTTGTGGCATATATGCCTTCAAAGTAGGATCTTATGATTCTTTGTATTTCTTCAGTGTCTGTTGTTATGTCTCCCTTTTCATTTCTGATTTTGTTGATTTCAATACTGTCTCTCTGCCTCTTAGTTAGGTTGGCTAACGGTCTGTCTATCTTGTTGATTTTCTCAAAGAACCAGCTTTTGGTTTTGTTTGGTTTGGTTTAGATTCTCCGGACTGTTTTCTTAGTTTCTGATTTGATAATTTCAGCCCTGAGTTTGATTATTTCCAGACGTCTACTCCTTTTGGGTGTTTCTGCTTCTTTTTTTTCTAGGGCTTCCAGCTGTTTTGTTAAGTTGCTTATGTGCGATGTTTCCGATTTCTTTTTAAAGGCACTTAGTGCTATGAATTTTCCTCTTAACACTGCTTTCAATATATCCCACGAGTTAGGGTATGTTGTTCCCTGATTTTCATTGAATTTCAGAAACTCCTTGATTTCTTTCTTTATTTCTTCCCTGATCCATGTATCATTTAGCAGAGAGTTGTTTAGTTTCCACGTACGTGTAGGCTTTTTGTCGTTTCTGTTGTTGTTGAATTGCAGCCTAAGAGCATGGTGATCTGATAGATTACAAGGTATTATTTCAATCCTCTTGTATCTGTTGAGGCCTGCTTTGTGACCTACGATGTGATCAATTTTGGAGAAAGTTCCATGGGGTGCAGAGAAGAAGGTATATTCTTTCCTGTTTGGGTGAAAGGTTCTATACATATCTGTTAGATCCTTTTGACCCATGGCATTGGTTAATGATGTTATTTCACGGCTTAGTTTCTGTTTCAATGACTTATCCTTCAGTGAGAGTGGGGTGTTGAAGTCTCCCACTATTATTGTGTGGGGATCAATGTGTGGTTTGAGTTTTTTAGCAGATCTTTTACAAATGTGGGTGCCCTTGTATTGGGAGCATAGATGTTCAGAATTGTGATGTCATCTTGGTTAACTTTACCTTTGATGAGTATGAAGTGTCCTTCTGCATCCCTTTTGATTAATTTTGGTTGAAAGTCTATTTTGTTTGATATTAAAATGGCTACGCCTGCTTGCTTCTTGTGACCATTTGCTTGGAATATTTTTTTCCAACCTTTTACCCTGAGATAGTGCCTATCGTTACTGGTGTGATGTGTTTCTTGAATGCAGAAGAATGTTGGATCTTGTTTATGCACCCATTGAGTTAGTCTGTGTCTTTTTATTGGAGAATTGAGACCATTGATGTTGAGAGATATTAACGACCAGTGACTGTTAAGAGTCTTAATTTTGATGTTGTTTCCAAACAAGCGTTTGTGTAGCTGTGTTTTTGCCATGGTATAGTTACCTATTTCCTGAGTAGTTTTGGTTGTAGCTTGACCCTTTGGGATGGAGTTTTCCTTCTAGTACGTTTTGTAAAGCTGTATTTGTGGATAGGTACTGTTTGAATTTGTTTTTGTCATGGAATATTTTGTTTTCTCCATCAATGATTATTGATAGTTTTGCTGGGTAAAGTAGTCTGGCCTGGCATCTGTGGTCTCTTAGGGTTTGCAGGATCTCTGTCCAGGCTCTTCTGGCTTTTATGGTCTCTGCTGAGAAGTCGGGTGTAATTCTGATAGGTTTGCCATTGAATGTTATTTGGCCCTTTTCCCTTGCAGCTTTTAATATTTTTCTTTGTTCTGTATATTTTGTGTTTTGATTATTATGTGACGGGCAGTTTTCCTTTTCTGGTCAATTCTATTTGGTGTTCTGTAGGCCTCTTGTATGTTAATAGGCATCTCTTTCTTTAGATTGGGGAAATTTTCTTCTATGATTTTGTTGAGAATATTTTCTGGGCCTTGGAGTCTGATATCTTCTTTTTCTTCAATGCCTATTATCCTCAGATTTCTTCTTTTCATGGTGTCCTTAATTTCTTGGATGTTTTGTGTCAGGAGTTTTCCAGATTTGGCATTTTCTTTAATGGTTGCTTCAAGATCTGTGATTGTATCTTCTAGACCTGAGATTCGTCCTTCTGTCTCTTGGATTCTGTTAGAAAAGCTCACCTCTGTGTTGCTCGCCTTCTTCTCTGAGGTCTCACGTTCTCTTTTCTTCTGTCTGTGTGTTTATCATTGAATCCATTTTCATCTTCAGATCTTGAACTGGTTTTTTTATTTCTTTCACCTCATTTTTTGTATATTCCTGAGTTTCTTCTATTGCCTCCTTATAGGTCTTCAGAGCTTGAACCGTTTTATTTCTTTCATCTGGTTGTTCGCATTTTCCTTAAATTTTTCCAGTTCCACTCTATATGCTTCTTTTATGTCTCTCACCTGTTTGGCTGCGTCTTCCTGTATTTGATTACGAATTTTATTTGTTTCCTCCATTAATATGCTCCTTATTAAGGATTTGAGGTCATTTTCTTGTATTTCCGTTGTATTTATGTTCTCTGTGTTGTTTTCTTTGGGATAGCTGGAAACTGGAGATGCCATGTTGTTTTGGTTTTTTTTGCGTATGCTTTTATGCTGTCCTTTAGACATCTTGCTGGCTTTGTTTTTGTTGGGTAGCTTCCAGAGGTGGATGTAGGGAGTCTGACAATAGACTCACTTGTTTTCTCAGGATTTCTGTAGGCTCGAAGCTCTGATGCTTCACTGGTGTGGACGGCAGGAGGTTAGCCCTGTTCTTTTGGACTCTCACAGCCAGTGATCCTCAGCTCCCCTGTGCTGTGGGTCCTGCAATCATTCTGGGTCTCTGAATGAGCGCTGGGTCAGGCCAAGGCATCCACAGCCCTCTGAGTTCCCTGCCAAGTCCAGCCAGGGACACTGGGCCCGAACCACGTGCCAAGCTCAGCTAGACTCTCAGGGCCTGAACTGTCCGCCGAGCTCAGCAAGGGATTCCGGGCCCAAAATGCACACAGGGTACAGCCAGAAATCTTGGGCTGGGACTGCGCACCAAGTTCAGCCAGGGGTTCTTGGCCCAAAGTGCGTGCCGTGGTCAGTTATCGACACAGGGCCCGAACCGTCTGCCAAGCCCAGCCAGAAATTCCGGACTCAAACTGCACACTGTGTCCAACCAGAATCTTAGAGCCGGGACTGCGCCAAAAGCTCCACTAGAGTCTCTGGGTCCAATCTGTCTGCCAAGCACAGTTAAGGACCCTGGCCCTAAACTGCACGCCGAGCTCCACCCGAGTCTCCGGGCTAGAATTATGCACCGATCTCAGCCAGGGACTATGGACCTACACTGAAATCAGCCCGGTACTCCGGGTCTATACTGTGTGGATAGTCCAGTCAGAGCCTTGGGGCCGCCAAGCCTGTGCGCACAGCTCAGGTAGAGACTCTGGGCCTAATCTGCCCGGCAATTCTAGCTAGGGCCTCTGGGCTGAATCTGTGTCAGTACCCCAGAACTGCTCGCTAAGCTGAGTTAGTGTCCTGGGCAGAACTGCTCGTTGAGGTGAGCTGGTGCCTAGGGTGGACCTGAGCGCTCCGCCCAGTCTGCGTCACAGCAGGAGTACTGCGGCCCCGCCGCACTGGTTCCTAGTGTGGCCCTGAGTGCTCCGCCCAGCCCACGCCACAGCAGGAGAACTGCGGCTGCGTTGAGCTGGGTCCTAGTGTGGACCTGAGTGCTCCGCCCAGCCTGCGTCACAGCAGGAGAACTGCGGCTGCGCTGACCTGGGTCCTAGTGTGGACCTGAGTGCTCCGCCCAGCCTGCGTCACAACAGGAGAACTGCGGCTGCACTGAGCTGGATCCTAGGGTGGACCTGAGCGCTCCGCCCAGCCTGTGTCACAGCAGGAGAACTGCGGCTGCGCTGAGCTGGATCCTAGGGTGGACCTGAGTACTCAGCCCAGCCTGCGCCACAGCAGGGGAGCTGCCTCTGCACTGATGTGACGCTTCGGGCAGAATTGCTTACTGTGCTGAGCCAGCGTCTCCACATCACTGAGCTGAGCCCGGGATTCTGGAGCTGAACTGTTCACCGAGTCCAGTTTGGGTCACAAGGCACCCCGTGACCCAAATCCTGTCCAGAGTCCCCTCTCCCTCAGCTACTCCCACCGGCCACCACACCAATCGCCTTCACCAAAAGGCTCCGAGCTGCAAACCTCAGCCGCTGCTGCTGCTGTCACCGGCGCCCGCACTGGTGCTGCTGCCTCCGCCGTTCCAATCCGAGAAAATCCATGCTCCTCCCATGTGTAGGGGCATGCAGGTCCTCCACACCCTGGTCCCTCCGAACCGTGGAGCACTCCTGTTGCCGTTGTGTTGGGACCTTGGTGTTCCTGGCTCAGAAATCTGCGCAACTCCCCGAATTGTTCACTGGAGCTTCCAAACGCGGTCCACACTGCTCGCCACCATCTTGGATCCCGCGTCATCTCCTCTCTTTATAGCACTGTCACTGTTCACTGTTGTGAGGACATGGTCTCCTATTGGCCCACCAAAGTGCTATATTGTGCCATCATAGTTCTCTTTTATGCCATCCCAATGCTCCATTGTGTCACTAACATTCCCTATTATCCCATTCTCTACTGTGTTGTCATAGTCCTCTGTAGTCCCATCACTGTACTCCGTTGTGCCATCCCAGTTCTCTTTTGTGAAGTCACACTGCTCCTTGTCCAGTCACAATACTCCATTATCCCATCACAATAATCCCTTTTGCCATCTCAATTCTGTATTGCGCTGTCATTGTTCTCTATTGTGAGGTCACAGTTCCCTATTGTCCCATCACAGTGCTCTATTGTGCCATCACTGTTCTCTCTTATGCCATCACAGTGCTCCATTGTGTCCTATAGTTTGCTCTTATCCTATCACAATACTCTATAGTGCCATCACAATTCTGTATTTTGCCATCACAGTTCTCTGTTGTGAGGTAACAGTACCCTATTGTCCCATCACAGTTCTCTATTGTGAAGTTAGAGTGGTCCATTTTCCAGTCACAGTACCCTATTATCTCATCACAATACTCTAATGTGCCATCATAATTTTATATTGTGCCATAACAGTTCTCTATTGTGATATCACAGTCGCCTATAATCCCATCATTGTACTCCATTGTGCCATAAGGATTCTCTGTTGTGGGGTCAAAGTTCCGTATTGTCAAATCACAGTGCTCCATTGCACGATCACAGTTCACTATTGTCAATTTACTGTGCTTCATTGTCCATTCAAAGTACCCTATAATCTCATAACAGTACTCTATTGTGCCATTACACTTTTATAATGTGCCATCACAATTCTTTATTGTGAGGTCACAGTCACCTATAGTCACATCACTGTGCTCCATTGTCCCATCATAGTTTTCTATCGTGAAGTCGTAGTGCTCCATGTCCAGTCACTGACCCTATTATCCCATCACAGTACTGTGTCATCACAATTTTATATTGTGCCATCACAATTCCCTTTTGGGTGTCATAGTCGCCTATGGTCCCATCACTGTGTTCCATTGTGCCATTACAGTTCTCTGTTTTGAAGTCACTGTGCTCCATTTTCCTGTCAAATTTCTCCAGTTTTCTATCACTATACTCCATTATGTCATCTCCATTCTCTTTGGCGCTCTCACTGTTCACTATTGTGAGGTCATGGTCTCCTATTGTCCCACGTGCTCTATTGTGCCATCACAGTTCTGTCTATTACCATCGCAGTGCTCCGTGGTGTCACCACAGTTGTCCATTATCCCATCACAGTGCTCTCTTTTGCCATCACAATTCCATATTGTGCCGTCGCTATTCTCTATTGTGAAGTGACAGTGCTCCATTGTCCAATCACAGAAGTCTATTATGCCATCACAATACTCTATTGTGCCATCTCAATTTTATATTGTGCCATCACAATTGTCTATTGTGATGTCACTGTCCCCTATAGTCCCATCTCTGTACTCCATGTGCCATCACTGTTCTCTATTGTGAAGTCACACTGCTCCTTTGTCCAGTCACAGTACTCCATTATCCCATCACAACAATCCATTATGACATCTCAATTCGGTATTGCACTGCCCCTGTTCTCCACTGTGAGGTCATGGTCCCCTATTATCCCATCACAGTGCTCTATTGTGCCATCACATTTATCTCTTTTGGCATCACAGTGCTCCATTGTGTCACATAGTCCCCTATTATCCCATCAGAATACTCTTTAGTGCCATCACAATTCTATATTTTGCCATCACAGTTCTGTATTGTGAGGTCACAGTCCCCTATAATCCCATCAGTGTGCTCCATGTGCCGTCACAGTTCTCTATTGTGAAGTCCCAGTGCTCCATGTCCAGTCACTAAACCCTGCTATCCCATCACAATACTCTACTGGGCCATCACAATTTTCTGTTGTACCATCACAATTCTCTTTTGTGATGTCATAGTCGTCTATAGTCCCATCTCTGTGCTCCATTGTACCATTATTATTCTCTATAGTGAAGTCACTGTGTTCCATTTTCAAGTCACAATACTCCATTTTCCAAACACAGTAGTCCATTCTGTCATCTCCATTCTGTATGGCATTGTCACTATTCACTACTGTGAGGTCATGGTCTCCTGTTGTCCCATCATAGTGCTCTATTTGCCATCACAGTTCTCTATTGTGCCATCCCAGTGCTCCATTGCATCCCACCACAACATTCTCTTGTGCCGTTACAATTCCAGATTGGGCCTTCACAGTTCACTATTGTGAAGCAACAGTGCTCCATTGTCCAATCACAGTACTATAGTATGCCATCACAATACTCTATTGTGCCATCACAATTTTATATTGTGCCATCTCAATTCTCTAATGTGATGTCACAGTCCTCTATAGTCCCATCACTCTGCTCCATTGTGCCATCAAAGTTCTCAATTGTGAAGTCATGGTGCTCCTTTGTCCAGGCACAGTACTCCATTATCCCATCACAGTACTCCATGGTGACATTACAAATCTGTATTGCGCTGTCACAGTTCTATATTGTGCGGTCGTGGTCCCCTATTCTCCCATCACAGTGCTCTATTGTGTCACATAGTTCTCTATTATCCCATGACAGTACTCTATAGTGCCATCACATTTCTGTATTTTGCCATCACAGTTCTCTATTGTGACAACACAGTTCTGTATTGTCCCAAATACTGCTCCATTGAGTCTTCACAGTTCTGTATTGTGACATTACATTGGTCCATTGTCCAGTCACAGTACCCTATAGTCCCATCACAATACTCTATTGTGCCATCACAGTGCTCTATTGCGTCACCAAAGTTCGCTGTTATCCCATCACAATACTCTCTTGTGCCATCACATTTCCATATTGCGCCGTCGCAGTTCTCTATTGTGAAGTGACTGTGCTCCATTGTCCAATCACAGTACTCTATTATCTCATCACAATAATCTACTGTGTCATCACAATTTTATATTGTGGCATCACAATTCTCTATTGTGATGTCACTGTCCTCTATAGTTCCATCATTGTGCTCCATTGTGCCATTACAGTTCTCTATTGTGAAGTCATATCGCTTCTTTGTCCAGTCAACATACTCCATTTTCCCATCACAATACTCCATTATGCCATCTCAATTCTGTATTGTGCTGTCACAATTCTCTATTATGAGGTCAATGTCCCCTATTATCCCATCGCAGTGCTCTATTGTGCCATCACAGTTCTCTCTTGTGGCATCACAGTGCTCCATTGTGTGACATAGTTCTCTATTATCCCATCACAATACTCTATATGTCATCACAATTCTGTATTTCGCCATCACAGTTCTCTATTGTGAGGTCACCCTTCCCTATTGTCCCATCACAATGCTCCATTGTACCATCACAGTTCTCCATTGTGGTTATAATGCTCCATTGTCCATTCACAGTACCCTATAATCTCATCACAATACTTTACTGTGCCATCACAATTTTATATTGTGCCATCACAATTCTCTATTGTGATGTCACAGTCCTCTATAATCCCGTCACTGTGTTCCATTCTGCACAACAGTTCTCTTTTGTGAAGTCACAGTGCTCCATTGTCCAGTCACAGTATCATAGCCAGTGATCGCCAGCTCCCCTGTACTGTGGGTCTTGTAATCATCCTGGGTCTCTCGATCTGTTTTGGGTTAGGCCAAAGTGTCCACAGCCTTCTGAGTTCCCTTGTAGCACCCGACCTCTCCAGGGATGAAGCAGGTTGGGCGGAGGGGGTCTGATGGCCACTCTACTCCCTGTCCCAGAGCTTTGATGCTCCTCTGGTCTGTGGTTCCCGGTAGCATATCAGGAACCAGACTGCTCGCAGATTCCAGGTTTGTGTCATGGGGCCCAAACCACAATTGCCCTGAGTTCAGTTCACATTTTGGACCCAAACGGGTCTTAGGGCCTAATCCACGTACTCTGAGTCCAACCAGGGTCACGGGCCCAAACCGCACACTGAGCTCGCCAAGTTCAACTAGCGTCTCAGGGCTGGGACTGTGTGCCAAGTTCAGCTAGGGATCTGGGCCCAAACTGTCCACCAAGTTCAGCCAGGGATTCTAGGCCCAAACCACGTGCCAAGTCCAGCCATAGTCTCAGGGCCAGGACCAAGCACCAAGCTAAGCTAGGGTCTCAGGGTCCAAACCGTGTGCCAAGCTCAGCTAGAATCTCAGGCACCGAACTGCGCTCCAAACTCTGCCAGGGACTCTGGGCCCAAACCGTGCGCCAAGCTCAGCTAGAATTTCAGGGGCCAAACTGCACACCAAGCTTAGCTAGGGACTCTGGGCCCAAATCGAGTGGTGAATTCAGCCAGGGACTCTGCACCCAAACTGCACGCTAAATTCAGCTAGGGACTCTGGGCCTGAACCACGTGCCGAGGTCAGCTAGAGTATCAGGGGCAGACTGCACACCGAGCTCTGCTAGGGTCTCGGGCCAAACTGCACGCCAAGCTCTGCTAGGGTCTCAGGGACTGAACCATGCACCGATCTCTGCTAGGGTCTCAGGGGTCAAACCATGCGTTGAATCCAGTTTGGGTCTCAGAGCATGAGCCACGTGCCGAGTTGAGCTTGGGTTACGGGGCCCAAACTGCATGCTGAGTACAGCTAGGGTCGCGAGACCCAAATCTTACACCGAGTCCCCTCGCCCGCAGCAATTCACACTTATCACCATGTCTATCACCTCTCCTGGAGGGTTCCCAGATGCAAACCTCAGCTCTGCCGCTGCTGCTAACACTCTGGTCTGAGAAAATCCCCCCTCTTCCCGTGTGCAGGGGTACGCAGGTTTTCTGTATTTTGGTCCTTTCAAACTCTGGAGTACTCCTGCTGTAGTGGGGTGGGCGCCTTGGTGTTACTGGTTCAGAATTCTATGTAATGCCCTGAATCGTTTACTGCAGCCTCTAAACATGGTCCATGCTGCTTGCCGCCATCTTGGATCCGTCCACAATTCTCTATTGTGATGTCAAATTTCCTATAGTCCCATCACTCTGTTCCATTGTGCTATCACGGTTCTCTTATGAACCCATCACAATACTCTACTATGCCATCACAATTTCATATTGTGCCATCACAATTCTCTATTGTGATGTCACAGTTGCCTATAATTCCATCACTGTGCTCCATTGTGCCATTACAGTTCTCTATTGTGAAGTCACAGTGCTCCATTGTCCAGTCACAATACTCTATTATGCCATCATAATGTTATATTGTGCCATTACAGTTCTGTGTTGTGATGTTACAGCCCCCTATTGTCTCATCAAAGTGCTCCATTGTGCCATCACAGTCCTCTATTGTGCCATCACAATCTTCTATTGTGAAATCACAGTGCTCCATTGTCCAATCACAGAACTCTGTTATCCCATCACAAGAGTCTATAGTCACTTTTTCTATTGTGCCCTCACGTTCTTCTATTGTCCTATCACAGTGCCCCATTGTGCCATCAGAGTTCTCGCCTGTGCCGTCACAGTGCTCACTTGTGTCACCTTAGTTCTCTATTACCTATCACAATACGCTTTTCTGCCATCACAATTCCATATTGCACCATCACAGCACCCTATTGTCCCATCACTGTGCTCTATTGTGCCATCACTATTCTCCTTTGTGAAGTCACAGTCCCATATTGTGCCATCACTGTGCTCCATTGTGTCACCATAGTTCTCTCTTATCCTATCAGAATAATCGATTTTGCCATTGCAATTCTGTATTGAGGCCTCATGGTTCTCTGTTGTGAGATCACAGTCCACTATTGTCCCATCATAGTCCTCCATTGTGCCATCACAATTCTCTTTTGTCCAATCACAGTGGTTTTGTTTTGTTTTTTGTTTTTTTGTCATCACAGTTCTCTATTGTGAAGTCACAGTGCTCCATTGTCCAGTCACAGTACTCTATTATGCCATCACAATTTTATATTGTGCTGTCACTATTCTCTCTTGTGTTGTCACAATCCCCTATTGTCCCATCACTGTGCTCCTTTGGGCTATCACAGTGCTCTATTGTGAAGTCACAGTGCTCCATTGTCCAGTCACAATACTCCATTATCCCATCACAATACTCCATTATGCCATCACAATTCTATGTTGTGCTGTCACTGTTCTCTTTTGTGAGGTCATAGCCCTCTATTGTCCCATCACAGTGCTCCAGTGTCCCATCACAGTGTTCCTTTATGCCATCACAGTTCTCTGTTGTGGCATCACAGTGCTCCATTGTATCACCATAGTTCTCTATTACCCATCACAATACTCTTTTCTGCCATCACAATTCCATATTGCACCATCACAGTTCTCTATTCTGAGGTCACAATACCCTATTGTCCCATCACTATTCTCGATTGTGCCATCACTATTGCCCTGTGTAAAGTCACAGTCCCATATGGTCCCATCACTGTGCTCCATTGTGTCACCATAGTTCTCTATTATTCTATCAGAATAATCTATTGTGCCATCGTAATTCTATATTGCACTCTCACAGTTCTGTTGTGAGATCACAGTCCCTTATTGTCCCACCATAGTGCTTCATTGTGCAATCACAATTCTCTATTGTCCAATCACATTGTTTGTGTGATCACAGTTCTGTATTGTGAAATCACAGTCCACCATTGTCCAATAACAGTACTCTATTATCCATCACAATACTTTATTGTGCCATCACAATTCTATATTTTGCCATCACAGTTTCTATTGTGAGGTCACAGTTTCCTATTGTCCCATCACAGTGCTCCATTGTGACTTAGTAATTCTCTATTGTGAAGTCATAGTGCTCCATTGTGCATTCACAGTACTCTATTATCCCATCACAATTCTACATTTTGCCATCGCTGTTCTATATTGTGAGTTCACAGTTCCCTATTGTCCCTTCACTGTGCTCCATTGTGCCATCAGTTCTCCATTGTAAATTCACAATACTCCCTTATTCCATCACAATACTCCATTATGCCATCATAATTCTATATTGTGCGGTCACAGTTCTCTATTGTGAGAATACACTCCTGAATTGTCCCCTCACAGTGCTCTCTTGTGCATTCACAGTGCTCCATTGTCTCACCATAGTTCTCTATTATCCGATCACAATACTCTCTTCTGCCATCACAATTCCATATTGTGCCATCACAGTTCTCTATTGTGAAGTCACAATGTTCCATTTTTCTATCACAGTACTCTATTATCCCATCACAATACTCCATTATGCCATCACAATTTTATATTCTGCCATCACAGTTTTGTGTTGTGAGGTCACAGCCCCTAATTGTCCCATCACAGTGTTGCATTGTGCCATCACAATTTTCTGTTGTGAAGTGACAGTGCTCCATTGTCCAATCACAATACACTATTATCCCATCACAATACTCTATTGTGCCATCACAATTCTTTATTGTGTTGTCATAGTCCTCTATAGTCCCATCACTGTGCTCCATTGTGCCATCACAGTTCTCTATTGTGAAGTCACCGTGCTCCATGTCCACTCACAGTACTCTATTATCACATTACAATACCCTATTGTGCCATCAGAATTCTATATTGTGCCATCACAGTTCTCTATTGTGAAATTGCAGTCCCCTATTGTCCCATCACAGTTCTCTATTGTGAAGTCACAGTGCTCCGTTGTCCAATAATTGTTGTCTATTATCCCATCACAGTACTCTATTGTGCCATCACATTTCTATATTTCACCATTACAGTTCTCTATTGTGAGGTCACAATCTTCTATTGTTTCATCACAGTATTCCCTTGTGCCATCACAGTTTTCTATTCTTTCATAACAGTGCTGTTTTCCCATTACATTAGTCTTTTTGACATCACTATTCTGTATTGTAGCGTCACAGTTGTCCATTTTTTTCATCACAATGGTCTGTTTTCCATCATATTAGTCTATGGTGCTAACACAAATCTTTATTGCACCACCACATTTCTCCAATGTGAAGTTACTGTCCCCTACTGTCCCATGACAGTGCTCCACTGTGCCATCACAGTTGTCTTCTGTTTCATAACAGTGCTCTTTTGTCCTATGGCATTAATGTATTGTGAGATTACAATTCTATATTATACCATCACTGTGTTCCATGTGTCCTCATAATTCTTTATTATGTCATCAAGTTTCTCTATTGTACCGCCATTATTCAATATTGTGCCATCATAGTTCTCTGTTATGAAGTTACAATCCCCTATTGTCCCATCACACTGCTCCTTATTTCATAAGTTTTCTATTGTTTCATGGCAGTGCTTGGTAGTGAAAACAACCCTTCTCTATTGTCCATCAAGTTTCCATATTGTGCCGTCAGTGCTCCATTTTCCAATGAAGGTATTTTACTATCCCATCACAGTTCTCTGTTTTCCTATAACTATGCTCTTTATGGCATCACAGTTGTCTCTTGTGCCATCACGGATCTCTGTTGTCTCACCACGGTGCTCCATTGTGCCATCACAGTTGCCTTTTTTTCATAACAATACTCCATTGTCTCTTCATATCAGTGTATTTTGACATCACATTTCTATATTGTACCATCACAGTCTCCATTGGTGAGTCACAGTACTCTGTTATCCCATCATCGTAACCCCATCCTGCCAATACAATTCTGTATGTGTACCTTTATAGTTCTCCAATATGAAGTTACAGTCTCCTGCTGTCCCAGACATCCCTCCACTGTGCCATCACTGTTCTCTACTGTGCAATCACAGTGCTTTTTGGACCATCACTGTTGTCTTCAGTTTCATGCTTTGTGCCATGACATTAATCTATTGTGAGATAACAGTTCTGTATTGTACCATGACTGTGCTCCCTTTTGTTATCATAGTTCTCTATTGCACCATCACAGTTCTCTGTTATGAAGTCACAGTCCCCTATGTCCCATCACAGTGCTCCATTGTTTCACCTCAGTTGTCCACTGTTTCATCGCCTTGCTTCATTTTCCCATCACTGTACTCAATTGTGCCATCACAGTTCCATATTACACCGTCACAGCGCTCCACTGCTCATTCACAGTTCTTTGTTATTCCATCACAGTTCTGTATTGTGTCATCATGCTCCTATATTGTCTTATAACAGTGCTGCATTTTGTCATCACAGTTCTCTATTGACTCATCACAGTGCTCCATTGTTATCCCAGTATGCTTTTGTTCTATCTGTTGCTCCTTGTCCTTAAACAATTGAATTTTATCCTATCACAATGCTCAACTGTGCCATCACAGTTCTCTTGTGTCCAGTGATAGTGCTCCAGTGTCACATAACAGTTCTCTATTGTCCCATCACAGTGCTCCATTGTGTCACCACGGTTGTCTATTTTCTCATCACCGTGCTACATTGTAACATCACTGTACACTGTTGTTCCATCATAGTGCTCCATGTGCCAAAACACTTTTCTGTTGTCTCATTACAGTGCACTATTGTGCCAAACCAGTTCTCTATTGTCCCATCACAGTGCTCCATTGTCATCACAGTTCTGTATTTTACCATCACAATCCTCCACTGTCCCATCACAGTTCTTTATTTGCCAGCGGTCCATTGTGCCACTACAGTCCTCTATTGTCCCATCACAGTGCTCCATTGTCATCACAGTTCTATGTTTTGCCATCGCAATCCTCTTTGTTTCATTAGAGTCCTCGATTGTCCCAGTGAACCATTCTGTCTTCTCTGTTCCCTGTTCTCTTGTTTTACCATTCCTGGTGCCCAATTGTGCCGGTGCCATCAGTTCCCTGTTGTCCCATCATAGTGTTCCATTTTGTCTTGTCTATTTCCATTGTGCCATCACAGTTCTCCATTTTCCCATCATAGTTCTCTGTGGTGCCATCACAGTGCTCAGTTATGCTACAGCACTTCTCTGTTGGCCCATGACATTACCAGTACTCCTCGTAGTGCTCCATTGTTCTGTTACAGTGCTGCATTGCACTATCTCATACCCCCCTTTTCCTTTGCAGTGTTCCTTTGTCCCATCACAGTGCTCATTTTCCTGTCCCTATGCCTTAATATTTAATAAAAGTGCTCCTTTGTGCCATCACAATGTTCCACTGTGCTATCGCATTACTGCATTGTCCCTTGACAATGCTCCATTCTCTAACTACAATACACCTTTGTGCCATTACCGTGCTCTGTAGTTGCTTTTGCTCAGACTGTTTTAGTACAGCAACAAAGATCAAAATAGAGATATGGTCAAAATGTATTACATAAAAGATTTTTAATAAAAAAAAAAAAATCACAGTGCTTTTGTCCACCGTTCCTATTCTTCACTGTTCCATCACAGTATTTCATTTCCTCTTGTCCCATCATGGTACTTTATTGACCCTTCAAGGTGCTGCATTGGGCCATCATAGTGTTTTGTTTTCTGTCACAATGCTCTACTGTCTTCACAATGTTTCACTGTCCCATCATAGTGCCCCTTTCTCCCATCACAGTGATGCGCAAACCTGTGGCAGTGCTCTTATGTCCCTCAAAATTCTCTATTCACAGTTCCCTACTGTTCTATCACTGTGTTTCTTTGTCTCCTTACAGTTTTCCATTGCTCTATTACTTTGTCCCATTGTCCCATCACAGTTCCCCATTGTCCCATCACAGTGCTCCAGTGCTCATTTGCCCTTCTGTAATATTCCATTGTCACATCACATGCCCCAATATTCTATCATAAAGCACTATAGTCCCATAACAATCCCTCATTATTATAGTCCTCTGTCGTGTCATCACTATGCTCCATTATTCCATCATAGAGCTCTGTCATCAGTGTTTCATTGTTCCATGACAGTGTTCAATCTTCCCATTAAAGTGCTCTATTTTGCCCTTTCAAGGCTTTGTTCAGTGCTCCATTGTGTCTTCACTGTGCCTCGTCCAATTCACTGGGCTGTCTTAGTACTGCATTCATAGTGTCTATTGTGCCATCACAGTGCCACACTGCTCCTTTGTCATGTCACAGTGCTCCACTGTTGAGTCAGTTTGTGCTCAGTATGTGTGTCTGTGTCTGTCTGTCTGTCTGAATGTCTGTCTGTGTCTCTCTGTCTCTGTCTCTCTGTCTCTCTCCCTCTCTCCCTCTCTCCCTCTCTCTCTCTCTCTCTCTCTCTCTCTCTCTCTCTCTCTCTCTTTCTCCCTCTCCTCTTCTCTCTCTGCTGCTAGGGTACAATTATAGCTCGCAGGAAACAGTTTGTGCAAACTCACAAAGATTACTGAGAACTGGTGTACCAGACAGCCAAAACTAGGCAAGCACCTCTACCTCTGAGCTGCCCAGCCCCAACAAGAAAGATATTGTTGTTGTTTGTTGTTGTCGTTTCTGTATCTATTGTGATTGTCAGTTTGTTTTTTAAGACAGAGTTTCTGTTTGTCGCTGCCCTGGCTGTCCTAGAACTTGCTTTGTAGACCAGGCTGGCCTCAAAGTCAGAGATCCACCCACCTCTGCCTCCCAAGTGCTGGGATTATAGGCGTGCGCCACCATGCCTGGCTATTTTATTTTACCTTGTAATATTTACTATGAATGCAACTGATAAACATGAAGATTCCCCAGAATCCCCAGTCTGGCACATCTGGAAGGTATTCAGGGCTGGAGAAGTGACTCAGAGGTTAAGCAATCATACTGCTCTTGCCCAGGACCAGAGTTTGATTGGAAGCATCCACATCAGTGGATTCACAAACACCTATAATTGCAGTTCCAGAGGATACAGTACCTCCTTGGGCATCTGCACTAACATGCATATACATAATTTTCAAAGACAGATCTTTTCAAAGATCTATTTACCTTATGTGTGTGGGGTTTGTCCGTATGTATATATGTGCACTGTGTGCATGCAGATCCTATGGAGGACATCAGAGAACATCGCATCTGCAGGTACTGGAGTTACAGTTGGTTGTATGCTGTCATGCAGGTGCTAGGATTCAAACCTGATTCCTCTGCAAGAGCATCAAGTTCATCATTTTAACCCACTGAGTCATCTCTCTCGCCCTCCAATGACCCTTTTAAAAACAAAATCTGTGTAGTATATTTGGTTCAACCAATTATCATTTATTTGGGGGACACATGATGACATTGTCTCTTTTTTAGTGAAAACAATTTCAAGAGAAATGTCAGCTTTTTAAATGAAAATTATTAAAAACCAACCTGTAATTTAAATGCCTGTCGCTTTGGTGATGATAGCATTCTTCAATGGCTTGTTTGCTAAAGGGAAGTGTCTTTAAAGATGTCCTCTTTAGGCACAAATTGTGTATCCTATTTAATTCCTTTAGCATATTAACAGAAGTAGAATCCCACCTAAAAATTCAGTGAGGGATAATAAGGTCAGTACAGTGTCCTCTGCTGCCCACAGCCTAGGAGGAGCTGCAAAGAGCTTATTTCTCTGCTTCATCTGTGGTTTGGGAAAGTCTGACTCTGAGGCAGGAACAGAGAGCCTGCCTCCTCTTCATTAATAGGAAACAGTTGACAGTAATCAATAAAGCACATATAAAATGCTAGTGTTAGTATCTTCATAGAGGCAACAGTATAAAAAGTATGAAAATCTGTGATTAGGACTGTGATGGTGCCTCAGTGGTTAAAGTGCTTGCCGTGCAGCATATAGACTGGAATTTGGTTCCCAGAACCCTTGTAAATCTAGCACATCTGTGATCCCCATCTGAGGACTTGAGGGCTTTAGAGGAAGCTTCTTTTGTGCCCGCATTCCCTTAGCTGCAAGCTGTGGCTGTGAACGCGGAAATCATCTGACTCTTGCCAAACTCTAAAGAATACTCTGCAATACGGGTCACCTCCGCTATAATAGGAAAGAGAAGTTGGGCTCAGTTCCAAAACTACAAAGGCAGGTGGGAATCTGTGTAGGCTGAAGAAGTGAGTAGATGGACAGTTGCTTAAAAAGACACATGATGGGTTGGGGGGATTCTTACAAAACTGACCTGACTGAATTTTTTATTTTTTAATATTTGTGTTCATGAGTGTGGTATTCATTTGTATGAGTACTGGCAGAGAAGTACCGTGGTGCATATGTACAGGTCAGAGGACAAACTGGGCTGTAAGTTCCTGTCTTCTGTCTTATTTGAGATAGGGTCCCTTGTTTGTTAGAGCTTATCTGGCCAGCAAGTCTCCAGTGATCCTGTCTCCATCTCCCTCCTCACTGAAGTAGCTCTGGGGTTACAGGCACCTCACTGAAGGAGCTCTGGGGTTACAGGCACCTCACTGAAGGAGCTCTGGGGTTACAGGTACCTCACTGAAGGAGCTCTGGGGTTACAGGCACCTCACTGAAGGAGCTCTGGGGTTACAGGCACCTCACTGAAGGAGCTCTGGGGTTACAGGTACCTCACTGAAGGAGCTCTGGGGTTACAGGTACCTCACTGAAGGAGCTCTGGGGTTACAGGTACCTCCTGCCACGCCTGGAGAAGAACATATTACTAGCATTTTTCTCAACCCTGGGCTCTTTTTAGTCTTTCTGCCTCACCCTTTCCTAGGTACCATCTGTGGCTAAACCCTTACAGACACTTATTCTCAGCATTTGAACCATTTACTTTTAGGGTGTGTATATGTGTGATGTACCATATATATGTGCTCATGTATGTGCAGGTGTGCATACCCATGTGCATGGATTCCGGGGCTAAAGAATGGAAGTAAGTGGTTTCCCTGTTGTTTTTCAGAGTGTTCCCTTGAGACAGGGTCTCTCACTGAACTGGAAGCTCCCTGTTACAGCTGAGCCGACTGGCCAGCAAGCTCCTAGGATCCTGCCTGTCTTCACTCCCCCAAAACGGAGTTACAGACATGCACAGCCTGGCCCAGCTTTGAGATGGTACTGGTCATGCCTGTGGAGCAAGAGCTCTTCCCCACTAAGCCATGGCCCCAGCCTCAGCCTTAAGCCTTTCTAAAGCAGTGGTTTGAGAGAGCTTGGGCTTCCGTCAGCGGCTCTAGTCCTGATGTAGAGTAGCTGATCAGAGGAGGGTGGCAATAGCTCACATGGGAGGAAGGCATATGAAACCAGGTTACAGCGGTTGTTCCATTAGTAAGTCTAGATTTGGGTTGTCATGGATGTACCCTTTAAACATTCCAACTTGACATGTGCTTACTGAAAAGCTTATCCCGGTAAATATAGCTCTTTAGGCAAACATGCACTTTATTGAGGTGCTTCGGTTGCCATGACAACATCTCTGGAATTTATAGCAGCTTGTTTTGAGAGAACTTCATTTCCACTCTCTGGGGCTAAAGTTCCTTCCAGCCTCCAGGCTCACCATATGATGAATTCCATTGTTCAGAAGATTTAGACATGCAAAATACAGCTTGCAGAATAAAACTTGGGGCTGTGCAGTTAATGGATATGAATTTTAGATAGGTAGTTTTTAAATTTTTAATTTTAAAAAATTACTTAAGCTATGTTAACAACCGAAAACAGTCACTCCAAAAAAATAAATAAGTCTGTCAACTTTATTCCCCAGTGGCAGACACTTTCAGTTCATGGAAAAGCTGAGTGTTGCTCTTTGTTTTAATTCACTCAAATCTCAGTGCTATACTTTTGTAGCATCTTAGTCTATATTACTGCTCATGTTGTAGTTTCAGCTATATCAACTGGTCTGTCAATAGACAAAACAAAATTTTGCCTCTTTGCATCTCTGCTCCGCTCCCCAGATACAGGCCTGTCGTCTTCCCATTCTTCCATTCAAATGATGTAATTTTACTAATTTTTAAAATTATGCTAATTTTAGCCTGATCAGTATCACTACATATATTATTAGACCCATGTTTAAAATATTTGCAAGTGAACCATGGGATATACTGTTGGTTTATTTTTTTATGCCATTTAATGTACTAAGGTATTATGTATGTTTAAGTCAGGGTAAACATGCAGTGCCGTTTATATGGAGAAAACGTTTAAAGTTCTTTCTTCTAGCTCTACCTTTGTGAAATATGCATTGCAATGTCCACAGCCACTGGCTGTGAGGACACCAGAAAGTCTTGCTTGTGTTTAACTGCATCTTTGTTTTCAAATATCATTTTCTTTTCTCTACAACTCATTTCATTTTCTTTGGAGTTAGTCACTTTCAGAATTATCATCATCCTATTTTTCTCATTTCCCTTCCCTTTCCTCTTTTTTCCCCTCCTTCCCCCTCCTTTCCTCTCCTTCCCCCTCCCTTCCCCTCCCTCCCCCTCCCTCCTCCTCCTCCTCTCCTGTTCCCCCTCCGCTCCTCTTTCCTCTTCCCTCCCCTCTTCCTCCTACTCTATCCTTTTTCCTTCTTCTCTTCCTCCCCCTCCTCCTCTTTTTCCTCCCCTGCTCTTCCTCCTTCCTATCTTCATTCATTCCCACCCTTCTCCCTCCCTCTTTTCTTCATTCATTCCTTCTTCCTGCTAGACCTCAAACCTGGAAACTTGTACATACTAGGCAAGTATGGGCTTTATCACTGAACTATATAGCCAGTCCTTCAGTATCTGTTAATATAACCTTTATTTAATCTTCATGATTTGTATGCGTTATGCCCACCCCCTGGTTCCATTGTGTGCTTCTGTAACAGAATACTTGAGCCTGGAGCATTTATAGTCAATGTAAGATTATTTCGCTAACAATTCTGGAGGCTGGACATGCCAATATCAAGATATCAGCATCTGATGAAGGCTGTGCTGCTTTACCCCACAGCAAAAGACAAAGAGCAAAAGAGGAGAGAGAATAAAAGATTTCTTGAGGTCTCCGGACTTCTCATACATAAACAGCACCCATTCATTCCTGAGTGTGGAACCCTCATAACACCTTTCGGTAGGCCCTGCTACCCACCACTGTTGTAGTGGAGATCACGTGCTTAGTGCATTTTCTTTAAGCATGCCTTCACACCATATTGCTTGCCCTCAGTCCAGGATCCTACTTATCCAAACAAACTCAGGCTTACCCCATCGGAAGGATGTGTCTGCAGTTTGCTGCCAGGATGGGTGGAGTCTGTACCTGTGGCATGGAATCTGTAGCCAGGATGAGGCCCAGGCTTGTGCACAGCCCTCTACTTCCACATCCTCTTAGGTGTTCCTGTTCTAGGTCCCCTCACCCTCTCCTTCCTGGGCCTTCGACATGACTACAGAGGAAACACTGACTGAATGTACAGCCTTTTCATAAACAGCATCCATTCACTCATGAGTGTAGAACCTCTCCTTAGGCCCTGCCACTCAGCACTGTTGCACTGGGGATTACATGCAGCATGTATTCCTGTACATTCCATATGGCCAGCTTAGGACCTCTCATCACTTTCCAGGCATCATGCACTTCTTAGCTTCCACAGAGTCTGCTTTTGACTTTGGTGCCTATGTCCTTTGCTGATCTTAGACTAATAGGTTGAGTGAGTTCAGCCTGCCATCTTTATCCAAAATTTCTAAGTAACTGTATTTTTGTTGTTTATTAAGACATTTGTTTTCATTTGCTTATATGTATTTGTGCATATATATGAACATGCATCTAGGTGCCTGTGGAGGCCTTAAGAAGGCGTCAGTCCCACTGTAGTTACAGGCAGTTGTTAGCCACACAGTGTAAGTGCTGGAAGCTGAATTTGGGCTCTCAGGAAGAGCAGCAAGCACTCTTAACCACTGAGCCATCTCTCCAGCCCAGCCCCCTTTAGTTTTTTCACTTTGGATCCCAGGCTAGTCTTCAGCTCACTGTATATCCCAGACTGGTCTTAAACTTGTAATCTTCCTGGCTCAGTCTCCTGGAGTGAAAGCATATACCCCACAATCACCCAGTAACTAGTACTAACAGTTAAGAGATAGTATATTTATATTTTAAATTTAAGTTACCCCATATTTATCTCTTACTCTTTCTGGATAACTTGGACAGACTTTAGCTAAGAATGCCCATTCACAATTTTTATTCCTTCTACATAAGTTTCCCCATACATTCTGTTATCTTAGACTTTACCTCTTGTGCTCTTGAGCCTGTCACCTCAGGTTCTTCCAGAACCTTCTTGTTTTATTGTGATTCTGCTGCTTTGGTAACACACCATGACCAAAAGCATCTTGGAAAGGAAAAGATTTATTTCAACTTATAGTTTATAGTCCATCATCCCAGGATGTCAGGGCAAGAAGCTGGAGAAAGGAGCTGATGCAGAAGCCATGGAGGGTACCACTTACTGGCTGTTCTTCATGGCTTGCTCAGCCTGCTTTCTTAGAGAACCCACAACCACCAGCCCATGGACTGGGCCCTCCTGCATCAATCATTAATCAAGAAAACATTCTCCAGGCCAGTGTTATAGAGACATTTTAAAGTACTTATTTTTTTTTCTACTTTCTTCTTAATCCTTTCCCTTTTACTTGTGTAAAACTATTTTAAGATCTGAACAGTGGTACCATTCTCCTCTTACCCATACCTCATTTCTCCTTCCTCTTCTCTCCCATACCCCACCAGTGCTGTTGTTTCAGTCTGAAGTGCCCCCCAAGGCCCCTCTGCTAACTGCAGGCTGCGGGGATCAGAAGGGCACTGATCTCATCAGAGGCTGACTTCACTCAGATTTGTCATGGGGTGGCATCGCTGGGAAGTGGTGTGGAGTAGCTGGTTAGAGCCTCGCTGAAAGAAGTGGCATTCTGAAAAGATGTTTATCTTTTCTCCAAAAAGTCTATGGTACCTTTACCAGCTGCTGCATAGCTGCTGTGAGAAGACTGGCGACCTCCATGGCAGGCTGCCTGCGTGAAGTTCCGCCTCCCCAGGACTCAGGACTGACCAGAGGTTGAAAGGAAACTTGTCCCCAAAACAAGCTTTCCATGCTTCAAACTGATTGCCTTAGTTATTTTGTCACAGAAATAAGGAAAAGGGGGGGGGCATACTCAGATAGCTTTTCCACACGCCTCATATATGTGGGAGCTCCAGGTTAGTAGGCTGCCTGGAGAAAAAACAGCCAAATGCCACGGACATGTGTGTCTACAGGTACTTGCTGTTGCCGGGTGCTTTTTCCCCCTTGATTAAAAGTGGTATGATTCTTTGATAAAAATGTCGATCATGTTAGTGAAACTTGACTTCCCCATTTAGGCAGGTGCAGTGAAGGACTATATTAAGATGATGCTACAGAATGAGTCTCTGAAGTTTCTGGTCTTCGCTCACCATTTGAGTATGCTCCAAGCTTGCACAGAGGCTGCCATCGAAAATAAGGTACTGTGATGATGTTTCTATAAAATAATCTTTAGAAGGCATATTTTCACTATACTAAGTATCACTTTTAGTCTCATGATTTATGTGGGTATTTTTTTAATCTTTGGATAAAGTTTTAAAAATACTTTATTTAATCAACAACTTATTAAGTATTTTCTTTAAATTTTTAATAATATTATTATTGTTATGTATACTCTTTTCTTTATATCAATCTTAAAGTTTTCTTCTGTTTAATTTATCTGAGTTAATTAAGGCTATTCTGTCTTGACAACCATTGTGGGAACTCCCTTTCTGTCCCTGGAGAATGTTGCTATAGCGAATGAAAATCCTACATGGTTTGATTTTATCAATGACTCAGGAGCCAGATATTGGGGTGAAAACCTGCTAGCAGAGAGTTAAAGAAAGCACTCAGATGACCTTCCTACACAGCTCAATTCCTGATGGAAAAAGTCAAAAAGCCACAAGCCAGAAGATTGCTAGTTTACCCAACAGCCCAGGAGGAAAAAGCTAAACGCTAAAAAGCCTAAGAGTTCCTTCTAATTCTCCACAGTGTCTTAAATAACCATCTCTCAAAGTCTTTCCTTTCTGCTTAATCCCTGTCAGCTGATTTCTTGCTCCACCTCTTGATCTGGGGCTAACTTTATTAAATCCTGTGAACCGAAAGCTCTTGGGTTAAAAGTGTGTGCTAGGGCTGAGCCACATCATAATCACGTGTTTACAATAAACAGAAAAATTTTGGATTAAAGGTGTGTGTTAGGGCTGAGCCACACCAAACAAGAAAGAGGTGTTTACAGTTCATGATCTCGGGTCCACAATGGGATCAAATATCCTGCAACAGGAGATACAGGGCATGAAAGTGACTTAATCGCACCACCACCTAAATGTGATTAATGGAAGAGAACAAATCCAAGGAAAACCATTACCCCCAATGTATGTGGCCACACGCTACAGACACTTGTCACTAAGAACGAGCGTAGACTCAGTAAAGGGCATGGCCCTGTCCGTGAGGTCAGGGATCCTCCCCGACGCCTGAGATCCCCCTCGATTCCAGTGTTCACATCAGTGGCAGCATCTCCCATTGTTCACTTCAACGTTGTACTTGCCATCTGTCCTGTAAGTGCTTGGCGCTTGCTCGAGTGTTCAGAGGCAGCTATAAGAAATGTCCTGGCACGTGGTGTGCATCTTGTACAGGTAGAGGAATACAGCCGGTACAGGTCAGTGTTTTCAGGATGAAAGCCAGGTTAGACGTGAACTAGTGTGTTCATGATCTGACCTGGTGTCTTCCTTCACAGGAGGATTTACGATGGGATTGTGTCATGCCATACCGTGTCACCAATACTTTCTCATTGATGTTCACTCACTGAGAAAGACTTTATTAGCCTTGCAACTAATCTTTTAAATACCTAACCAAAGAAAGAATAGATTCATATTGTTTTCCTATTCTGAATTTATTTAATTTTAAATTTTCTGGATTCTGATCCAGGCATAGCAATCCACTTCTCCTCCTCACGTCCGTCCTCCTGATGTGTTGGACTCTCAGCTTCACAGACTTAAAAATGTAGATCTTCATGGAGGGAGGTGGAGTCCTCCCCAACTTTCCCTACCCTAACCATGTATTTTCTTTAGAAAGATCCTGCAAGGATTTTATAATCTGTAAGGGATTCTAAGTGGCTCATTGGTCAGGTTTGTATGCTTCCTGAAGAAACAAAGTTACTAAGTTAAGGCTGGAGAGATGCCCTGGTGAGTGAAGTGCTTGCTTTGCAAGCATGAGGTGCTGAGACACAGCAGGTGTCTGTAATCCCAGTCCTCCTGCTGTGAGGTGGGCAGGGGACACTGGAGGATTCTTTAATGCTCTTAGGCTGCTGTGAGCCTGTTGTACACAGCAGAAAAGCTAGGTGAAGGCAAGGACCGCCCCCTGAGGGGGTTATCTGACCTGTACTTCCACACCATGGCAAACACCTGCACTCACACATATGAACAGGTTCAAAAGCCAAAAAAAAGAAAGATAGAATCATTTAATGATACTTGATAGTCTCTTTTTAAAAGTAAATATATTTATTTTTTAACTTTTATGTGATTTTTTTTTCATGGAATCTATACATATTTAGGGCAACTTATTTTTATGAGGTTGAGCTAGTTCTTTTTAGCTACTTTGAACACACGGCTCTTCTTCACAGCTTAAATTGCTCTTGAAGACAGTCTGTTCAGTTTAACACTTAATGATTCTCCATTTTTTTAAAGGTGTGTGTGGGAGTCTTAATTCCTCACTTCAATGGATACAATTATCTTACACAGTTCTTTTAAGTTTAATAATGTGAAATAAGAGGTCATGAAGAGTAGATTTAGACTGTTACTTTCTTTAGTGATATTTCAGAAATATACATATCACTCTTTGTACCTTTCTAATACCTAAACAAAATCATCTCTCCTTTCTCTCTCATATGGTTTTGGTTTTACTCTGGAGTAACTGCTCCTGTGACCCTAAAGTTACTCCTCCCTGCTGCCTAAAAGTTGTGTATTAACTTGCATAGACTGTTACTGGAGAAACATTTGCTTCATTTGAAAAGGTATGCACAGAGCTCCTGTTGTGTTAAAGCAGTTGTCCTTGGCCCTGGTGGTTGTCTAAGTTATTTTTCTATTGCTGTGTAAAGATACCGTGACCAAGGCAGCCTTTAGAAGAAGGAGTTTACCGGGCTTACAGTGTCAGAGTGTGAATCCGTGACCATCATGCCAGGGGGAAGAGCAGCAGGCAGGCTAGTGCTGGAGCCATAGCCAAGAAATTAGATGTTGAGACTACAACCACAAGGCAGAGAGAGAGAAAGACTACCTGAGAATGGCATAGGCTTGTGAAACCTCCACACCTACCCCTAGGAACACACTTCCTCCAACATGCCCACAGCCCCCATCCTTTCTAAACCGTTCCACTAGATGGGAACCAAGCGTTCAGCATGTGAGTCTCTGGACTCACATTCTCAACCAAGCCACCGTAGAGGTATGAGGATGCATTAAACATAGAGCCTATCTTCACGTAGGTTACTGGAGTTGTGGGCAAAAGGTTCAGCAGGTAAAGGCTCTTGTCACCCAACCTAAAAACCTGAGTTCAGTCTCTGAAACCAGCATGGTAGAAGGAGAGAACCAACTCCTATAAATTGTCCTCTAACCTCCATATATGTACCATGGCACTCATGCATGTGCACACGCGCGCGCGCACACACACACACACACATTCATGCATGTGCACACTTGCATGCACGCACACATGTATAATAAAAGTTTTAAGTAAGAAATTATTATATTTTGTTAAAATTCTTACAGTATAATATGTGCTGATATACCATTTTAACCACGTTGCATCTTTATATGACTGAACTAAGGCTGCCCAGGGCTTGTCTGATTTTGCTCTTTCCCTTACTGATGCTAGGCTCGCTACATTAGGATAGACGGAAGTGTTCCATCTTCAGAAAGGATCCACCTGGTTAATCAGTTTCAGAAGGACCCCCACACCCGTGTGGCTATCCTGAGCATTCAGGCTGCTGGCCAGGTAAGGGATCCAGGTCCTGTGTGATAAGAAAGTGTCATGGACATAACAAAAAGCCCATTAACTCTAACTTTAGTGTAATTTTATATCTAGATGTCAATTGTTGTAAGTATTCGCTCTACTTAAGAGTGCTATAAAATATAGAAGGCAGCCTCATGCTTTTAGTTTTTGAAGTTTTCATACATGTATCTATATGTACCTTAGTCATGTCCACCCCTTACTGCTTTCTTCAGCTCCCCTCACCCTCCTCCAACCCTCCTAACTTTGTTCCTTTTTTTTCAATAGCCCATTGGGTCCATTCAGTGCTGCCCATGTTCACATGGGTATGGAGTCACCCACTGGGTGTACGCATCCTACCAGGGTCCACTCTAACCAGAGAAAGATGACTCAGGTTGACCTTTGGCCTCTGTGCATGCACACACATGAGGACTAACCGATGAAATGTTCTCAGGTAGATTCTTTCAGCTTGCACAGTAATAGTTCCACAAAATCCTTAGCACCATATCCCTTCTGGCATTTTTGTATTGTTTTGTTTTGTTTGCTTGCCTGTGTGCTTGCTTTTTTGAAATAGTCCTGGAAGACCTGGAACTCACTTTGTAGACCAGGCTGGCAGGTCCGCCTGCCTCTGCCTCCCAAGTGCTGGAATTAAAGGTGTGTGCCACCATACCCAGCCTCCAAGCAAGGATCTCTTGTCTAGGAGAGCAGCTCACATTCCTCTCTGAAATGACCAAAACAATCCATAAAACTTAGAGGGGGGGATGGCATTTAATTGGGGACTCAAGGTTCCAGAGGATTAGAGCCCATGACCACCATGGCCGCAAACAGGCAGGCATGGTGCTGGAGCACTAGCTGGGAGCTTCTGTCAGAGGACACAATAGATAAGATGAACCAGGCAGGAAAGCCAGGGCTATCATACGCTTACGATAAATAAGATGAAACCAGGCAGGAAAGTCAGGGCTCTTATACATTTAAAATAGGAGTGTAAAAAAAATACATACATACATATATATACATATACATACATACATACATACATACATACATACATGCATACATATACACACACATATTGAAATTAAGAATGTATAGGGCACTGGGCATGGTGGCACACACTTTTAGTTCTAGCACTGAGGAGGCAAAGGCAGGTAGATCTCTGTGAGTTCATGGCCAGCCTGGTCTACACAGTATGTCCAGGTCAGCCAGGGCTACACAGAGAAACCATGTTTTGACAAACCAAAAACCAAAGCAAAAAGAGAAAGATTTTGAGCACTCACATTTATTCAAGGTTGTGCTGCTGAAGCTCTTACGTAAGTCAGCACTCGTATGCATGAAGACTGCTTTCATAAGAACAAAGGGAAGAAGGGAGGGCTTTGTTCTGGGTGACAGCTCACATTGCGGGTTGACTATTCCTTAAAAGGATAGTGATCCTGTGAACATGGCCATATGTACATACACATGCTTCTGTATATGGGTGTACACATGCGTGTGGAGGCCAAATGTGGGTCTCAGGGGTTGGGAATTGTAACTCAGGAATCATCTACCTTGTTTGTTTGGTGCTTGGTTTGTTTCTTCGTTTTGGTGGGGTTGAGATTTGTTTTGGGGGGGAGATTGAGACCAAGTCTCTCTACATAGCGTCTCTGTCCTAGAACTCACGAGAGGCTGCCCTTGAACTCTCAGACTTGTACTTGCCTCTGTCCCCTGATAGGTAGAATTAAAGGCACACACCACTGTGGAGAACTTTAGCACCTTGTTTTGTTGAGACAGGGTCTCTCACTGAGACCTGGGCCTTACCAATTAGCGAGGCTGACTGGCAGCAGGCTCCGGGAACTTGCCTATCTCTACATCCTGAGTGCCGGAATTACAAGTGCACACCACCACATTCAGCTTTTTACGTGGGTTCAGAGAAAAGAACTGAGGTCCTCACAGTTGCAAGGCAAGCATTTTCCTGACTGGTCTGTCTCCCTGCCCTGCTCAGATGCCTTTTACAAGCTTAACAGTGTCCCTCTAATAATACTATTTGTTTTTTTCAATATTACCTCTAATTAAGGCTTTGGGGTCCTAAATAGCAACATAAATTTAGTATTGTGTTTAGTTTTATTCTGGTTTTTATTACTTTTGACCCATTTATGAAGTGACTAATTTTCAAGGACTTTGTTGCCCTACTTAATGAATGATCATATGATTTTGTTACAA
The DNA here is from genome assembly GCA_907169655.1 of Acomys percivali. Taxonomy (NCBI): domain Eukaryota; kingdom Metazoa; phylum Chordata; class Mammalia; order Rodentia; family Muridae; genus Acomys; species Acomys percivali. Next base: position 84,973,872 of record OU015747.1, on the reverse strand, counting down.
CACAAAATATTTTAAGTTAAAGTAAAAATAATAGTGTAACAGTCTCAAAAATGCCTCCCTCAGCCAAGCATGTTGGCAGAGACAGGCAGATCTCTGTGAATTCGAGGCCAGCCTGGTCTACAAAAGCAAGTCCAGACCAACCAAGGCTACACAGAGAGACCCTGTCTCAAAAAACAAAACAACAACAGCAAAAATGCCTCCCTCACAGAAGCTCGAGAACAACAGAGATTAAACTATATTTGTAAAGCAAGACAGACTGCCCACGCCATTGACTGTATGTGGCCACAATTTTGCATGCTTCAAAGTTCACTCAGCCCACAGTCTTAGAAGCAATGCATCTTGACACATTTTCATCCGAGCAATTTGCCTTATTTCATGTATTGGTTGTAAAACAAGACTTAGAGCTTTCCTGCCGCAGTGTTTCAAGTTCATGGAAAATCCAGGCACACAGAGAATGCAGCAGCTGCCTGACACATGGAGACTGGAGGCAATAAACTCAGAGTGTTGGAGTTATAGCATGGGAGAGTTCATAGGAGGGAATCACATGACTAGAGACATGTCTCTCTCACTTTCCAGCACAGTGGTTTGAATTAAAGGGAGAACATGTGAGTGCTTGATGCCTAGTTGCCATGGTACCATGTGTTACAAATTATATTCTCTTTTATAATATATCTCGTTAGATTTCCCTGCAGTAAAGTGAATCTAACTATTCATCTGAGGATAAAGTGGTTTTGTTTGTATATATGGTACCCATCAGCCTGCCTTTTGAAATATCTTTCAAATACATTTTCTTATAGTTCATTTAAGTATCTTGCAGTTAGTCTTCATTTGTTGTTCATGAGTTAAATCTTCCTAATTTGTCTTAAGATGCATGACTTACCTTTTTTAACTTTCTTATTCTAGTTTTACCTCTGTTGCTGTGATAAAAATACTTTGACCAGAAGCAATTTAGAGAAAGAAAGGATTTACTTCAGCTTAGAGGTTACAACTCATAATTGAGGAAAGTCAGGCCAGGACCTCAGGCAGGGTTTGAAGCAGAAACACTGTTCACGGCTTCAGTCACTCATGCTCATCTAGCTTTCTCACAGTGTTGGCTCAGGACCACCTGCCCAGGGAGTGCTGCTGCCCACAGTTGATTGAGCCCTCTTACATCAGTTAACAATCAAGATGACCCCCACAGTCAGGAGTGGTGGCTCACACTTTTCATCCCAGCACTTGGGAGGCAGAAGAACGTTTATGTCTGAGTTTGAGGCCAGCCTGGTCTACAGAGTGAGTTCCAGGATAGCCAGGGCTACACAGGGAAGAAACCCTGTCTCGAAATAAAAACTTATTGTCCACTCCCATCTCAGATGATTCTAGGCTATCAAGTTGATGGTTAAAACTAACTAGAACAGGGGCTGGAGAGATGGCTCAGTGGTTAAGAGCACCGTCTGCTCTTCCAGAGGTCCTGAGTTCAATGCCCAGCAACTGCATGGTGGCTCACAACCATCTATACCTTCTAAAGCCTTCTTCCGGTGGATAGGTGTACACACAGATAAAGCATTCATATACATAAAATAAATAAATAAAATCTTTTTTAAAAACCTAACTAGAACACTGATTTTCTCTCCTTGTAATGTGTTCAAGAAGGCTTTATTATATGTGAGTCTCATACTACCTACATGTACACATCTCATGCTCACCTTGTGTGTGCCTCAGTTACTTTCCTTTGTTTTGCTTAGGGTTTAACGTTTACTGCTGCAAGTCACGTTGTCTTTGCTGAGTTGTACTGGGACCCTGGGCATATCAAACAAGCTGAGGACCGTGCTCACCGGATTGGACAGTGCAGTTCTGTGAATATTCACTACCTGATTGCAAACGGTACTCTGGACAGCCTAATGTGGGCGATGCTGAACCGAAAGGTAGTGTCTTTGTGACCGTCTGGGTACTGCATGAGTTAGGAGGCTGGGTGTTGATGTGCACAAGCAAAGGCTACTGAGGAATATCAAGATAATGACAATAGACTCGGGTCACAAAGCATTCAGTTCCTGCTTTGTTTCTTGCCATCCTCCTGTCACACCAAGGCATCAGTTTCCAGCATGGCTGTTTTTTTCCCAAGCCCTTTTTATTTTCTTTTTAAAGGAAGATGTATTTTTAACTTTGTGTTTGTATGTCCATGTAGGGGTGTCTGTGGAGGCCAGACAAAGGCATCAGGTCCCCTGGAGCTGCAATGACAGGGCCTGTGGGTTCAAGGAACCAACCTTGGGTCCTCTGCAAGAGCCATCTCCAGCTCGCATGGGAGCCCTTTTCCTGTTGCTTTTTTTTTTCCCCCTCCTAATTTTCTTAAGTGCTAAGATTGAACTCAGTGCCTCACACATGGCTCGCGCATACTTCACACGAGTTTTCATGGCTGCTTCCAGTGCTTTAGAAGGAGGCTACAGTCTGCTGGAACCTAACATTTTTGAAGCACCACATCTTTTTTGTGACTGAGACAAAACTACAGAATCTTTTCCAAAAAGATTCTTGAGTTTCAACTATGTTAACAGAAGGCAGCCTATACCCTCTCATCTGTCTCTTTTTCCCAACATTGCCAACACTGAAGGATACTTTTAGAAAAGGCTTGACTAAGAGGAGGATTTCTTAGTCATTAGAGATGCTATAACGGATACCATACACTGTGTTGTACATAATAAATGGAATCATATTTCTCCCAGTTCTAGAGGATGGGAAATGACATCAGGGAGCCAGCATGGGCAAGCTGGGCAAGACTTCCTGTTGGAGCCTTATATGGTAAAGAGAAAGTGAGAATGTTCCCATTTTACAGGGTCAATGATCTCATTTGTGAGATGTTGTGCTGCCTAGTTTTATGTCAACTTGACAGAAGCTGGTGATCAGAGAGCAGGGAGCCTCAGTTGAGAAAATGCTTCTATAAGTTTAGGCTGTAGGCAGGCGTATAGGGCATTTTCCATATTAGCGATTGGTGGGAGAAGCCCCAGCCCATTGTGGGTGGTTCCTAGGCCCTGGTTCTGTAAGAAAGCAGGTTGAGCAAGCCATGGGGACCAAGCCAGTAAGCAACACCCTTCCATGGCCTCTGCATCAGCTCCTGCCTTCAGATCCCTGTCCTGTTTGATTTCCTGTCCTGACTTCCTTTGATGAAGAACAGTGATGTGGAAGTGTCAGCCAAATAAACCCTATCCTCCCTAAGTTACTTTAGGCATGGCTCCATCACCACTGGTAACGAAGTTTCTACCTCCTAATACCATTGCATCAGTCGTTAGGGTCTCAGTACATGGATTTTGGAGAGACATACATTTTAGTCTATTACAGTTTACCCTATCTTGCTGTAGTTTTCATTTCTGTTGCCCTGATTTAAATACACACACACACACACACACACACACACACCCACACACACACACACACACCAACTTAAGGGAGATAGGGTTTGTTCAGCTCATAACTCCAGGTGACAGGTTACAGTCAACCACTGAGGAGAAAGCAAGGCAAGACTGTGAGGCAGCTAGTCAAATCACGTGCACAGTCAAGAATGGAGAGAAATGAACGCATGCTTTACAATTCAGCTTGCCCCTCCACTCTTTTCTTTTTTCATTTTTACTCCATTCAAAGCCCAGCCCATGAGTAGTGCCACCCAATTTGGAAAACAAAGCCTCAGCCAGGCCTGATGGGAGGCAGAAGCAGGCAGATCTCTGTGAGTTCGAGGCCAGCCTGGTCTACAAAGCGAGTCCATGACAGCCAGGGCTACACAGAGAAACCCTGTCTGGGGGACAGAGGGAGGGAGGGAGGGAGGTGGAAAGAAGCCTCACATGCATGCCCACAGGCTAACCTGATCTGGCAACCCTCATTAAGATGCTTCCCAGGTGATTCCAGGTTGTTTCCAATTGTAAAACTAACCATCCTCTGTGCCCATAAAGCCCATGAGCTTCTCATATATAAAATATATTCATCCATTCCGTCCAAAATCCAACATCTCATCTCCATGCTATCCAAATCAGACGTGGGTGAGACTCATCTGGAGGTGAAGTTCCTCTCCAGTTGTAGATCTGAGAAACCAACTATGTTCTATGCTTCCAAGCTGCAGCTGTGGGAGAGCTGACTGCAGTACTCACTCACACTCCAAGAGGAAGAAAACGGGGAGGAGAAAGGGCTAGCTGGTCCCAAGAGAGTCTGAAACCTCACAGGGAAAGCTGAGTAAGGCATCAAAGCTTGAGATTAATCCTCTTTGGCCCTTTACTGTCCTCCATGTCACCTAGGGCCTTTGCCCTGCCCTCTGGGTCCACTGGGATGGAGGTTTCAGCCTGTCTTAGCTACACATTGGCCACACACACAGTCTGTAGTGACTCTGCCCCTGCCCTGGCTTTCAGGTTCTGTCAGGGTGGACAGAATTCACAACTCCAGAGCTCCACTAGGCAGCCCCACACCCTGCTGCCCCCTCACCATTGGATTTTAGTGCCTGGCAGGGATCACCAGGGACTGAACTGCCTGTGTAGTCTTTCTTCCCTTTGTTGTATTCCAGCCAGGAAGTGCTGGGCTCCAGTTCTGTGCAGTACAAGAAGTCTGACAGGCTACCCTCACTGTGTCCTATTGTCTGCGGTTGCTTCCCACCCCGCCCCCGCCCCAGCTGATGCCGTCCTCTCTGGGCTCACTTTTATTAAGTGGCCTGGTTAAGTTTGCACTTCTTGTCCATGCCAACTGTTATACGAGATGACCACTTGGACATACCTCAGTGTTCTCTTCAAAACAGTTTTTCTCATTTGTTCAGACTTGAAGAGCTAAGAGTTTCCCAAAATTTAACTTGTTACCTTTTCACTTCACAATTCTGTCTGTATTTCCTCTTCTTGCATTTACTGCAAACGGTCAAAAGGAACCGTGCTGCTCCTTCAGCACATCCTCAAACATCTCAGCAGGATGCAGTTTCATTGCCTGCAAGCTCTTTCTCCCAGAAATAACTAGAGCGTTATCCATGCAGCTAAGTTCTTTTCCTCCAGTTTCCAACAGCATGTTCCTTGTTTTCATCCGAAAGCTTATCTGGATGGCCTTTGCAGTCTCTGTCCCAGCAATATTTGATTCATGATTATGTGGGTCTTCTTTATGAAGAGCGATGCTTTCTCTTTTGCCCTCCTTGTTGACTTGCAATACCTTTAAATTTTTATTTATGGAATTATCTAGCATGCGCACTTAATCTCCAGCCTACTTATCTACTTAGTGAACACCCCCACACTCAGGCAGCAACCCCACTTTGGGGGCATCAATTTCTATATAAGAACTTTGGGCTACTGCAACAAAACACCATAAAAATAAATAGGAATACATCCTGTCACTAATCCCATTGAAGAGGGCTCCCACCTTCATGACCTGATCACTTCCCAAAGACCCTAAGAAATTGAACATGATGAACGTGGTGGCGGGCAAGGCTCAAATAACATTCTTTTGCAGTGAGTTCTGAGTGGTGATCATAAGCATATAGAATGGCCAGCCGTGCTTCGGGGAAATTCCCAAGTATATAAACATTGAAATAAAAATGTCATGAGGAAAGTGAATATTGCATCATGTTTCTGTTAAATCTCCCTAAACCTTTGGTAATTATACTGTAATTTTGTTTTGTTTTTTTGGGGAGGGTTTCTTTAACTTTTTATTGATACTTTGTAAGTTTCACATCATGGACCCCAATCCCACTCCTCCCCCCATCCCTTGTAGCTGCCCTCTGTTCTTGCAACCTCCCCTCCAAAAGAAAATGAAAAACAAAATAAAACAAAACAAAGCACAGAAAACATTTCATCCTGGAAGCTGTAGTGTGTCACAGTGTGTTCCACAGTGCACCCTTTTGTCCACACATCTTTACTTGCAAAAATGGTCATTTCAGTGAGTCATTGGTCTGGTTCGAGGCCTCTGGCTTCTGCTGCCCCATCACTGCTGGATTCTCACGGGGACTCCTCTTGGTTATCCTGTTGTTGCCCTGTGTCATGGAGGTCATGTGGCTTTGAATCTACAGGACTAGTCCTTTTATACACTCCAGCAGCTCATCAAGGGGGTAGATGTTGGGGTGGGCCAACTCAAAGCCCTGGATCTGAGCCTGGGTGGTAGCTGAGTTGGTGAGCCCAGCAGCTCTCCCACACCTGCACCACCAGGGTGAGCTCTCCACCAGTGTCAGGGCTAGCTCACCCAATGCCACATCCTGCAAGGGGCAGAACCAGCTCTCTTACTCTCACATCCACGGAGCCAGCTCTCCCACCTGCATCAGGTGGCGATTCAAAATTGAAAATTGTAATTTTGAATAACCATATTACTAAAGCCATGATCTGTTAAAGGCCTAAGATTCTTCTCAGTAGGTAACTTTAAGACTTCATGCAAAGTCAGGGTACTAAACAGGGCGTCAGCCGTGGGGTGTCTGTGGTAAGAGCTTTGTGTTTCTGTCCCACAGGCCCAGGTCACAGGGAGCACACTGAATGGGAGGAAAGAAAGACTCCAGGCTACGGAAGATGACAAGGAAAAGTGGGGTTTTCTGCAATTTGCTGAAGCATGGACCCCAAGTGACAGCTATGAAGAGCTTAAGGATGCTGTGTTCACTCATGTAAGAGAATGTGGCCCATTCTTTTCTACTTTCTTACTTACTTATATGTGTTTTGTCTCTCTCCCTCCCTCTCAGGGGGTGGGGTGGGGAGGTGTGGTCACCAACATCTGCTGTCTTCCTCTATTCTGTCCACTTTACGTTGGAACAGGATCCACCAGTGAACCTGTAGCTTGCCGTTTTGGTTGCCCTGACTCCTTGCTGGGGTTATAAGCTTGTACCACTGTACCCATCTTTTCCCTGGGTGCTGGGCACCCACACTCATGCTTGCCCACTGAGTCATCTCTCCAGCACCTTCCTCTACATTTTCATTTTGGGGTTTGTTTGGTTGGTTGGTTGGTTGGTTTGGTTTGGTTTGGTTTTTTGGGTTTTTTTGGGTTTTGTTTTGTTTTGGTTTGGTTTTGGTTTTTCGAGACAGGGTTTCTCTGTGTAGCTTTGGCTGTCCTAGATTCGCTTTGTAGACCAGGCTGGCCTTGAACTCACAGCGATCCGCCTCTGCCTCCTAGTGCTGGGATTAAAGGCATGTGCCACCATGCTCGGCTTCCTCTACATTTTCAATACCTGGAAAATGTACTTTATCCTGTATGATTGTAATCAGCAATTCTCTGTTATTTATGTTCTTGAAAGGCTATTTTACTTAAAGATTAAAAAAACTTGAAGAAGTGAAAATTAACTTTGCTACTGGACTAGCTTGTATTTTCCAACAGTTTCAAAACTTAATGCTCAGCTCTTTTGAAAAACAACCTGAATAGAATCTAACCTTCAGAAGATAATACTGAAGAAAATGTTTTTATGACCTTGAAGGTAGGGAAGGATGGAGGTGTGCCTCAAAATACATGAGCAATAATGGAAAAGATTGAAGTGCTGACCGTAGAAAAACAAAAAGCTTTTCCCTTACAGGGCTGAGTCATGAAGATTGTGAGTTTGAGGCTGGCCTAGACTACATAGAAAATTCTATATAGCCAAGCCCTGTCTCAAAAACAAAACCAACCAAAACTTACTAATAAAGTAAGGCAGACCATACTGATAACTGTGGTGGCTGCCATATGGTGAGCCTAGCTGCTTCCCAAAAAACTGTGATAAGCTAACTGTGAACAGCACTTTGAGAGCATGTGGCCGTCCTGTTCCCACACCTCCCCTGTGGTTTAGCTTTCATCAGTGACTTTTGCCTGAATTGGTTCTGAGTGCTGGTCTTGACTTTCTAGTTATGTCATTAGCCTATATTTATTAGCTGCGTTTTATTATTTGTGTGTGCATGTGTCTGTGTGTGCGGATGCATGTGGTGAGAGGTGCCCACGTCAGTCAGTACACATGCAGGGGAAGGCCAGAGGAAAATATCTGGTGTTCTGCTCTATGACACCACCTCTCATTCCATTGAGACAGTCTTCTCACTGAACCTTGAACTAGATTGACAGCCAGCAAGTGCCAGTGATCCCCCTGCTTCCACACCCCCTGTGCTGTGGGAGCGGGCCAGGTCCCTGTCGTTGGACATGACTATTTGAGGCTTGGACTCAGGTTCTCATGTTTACGCAGTACTAGCTCTATCTACTGAACCATCTCTTCAGCCTCACATCCCCACAGTTCCAGGAGGGCTTCCTTGCTTTCTGGAGGACAAAATATCCCAAATCCACGGTGACCTGTATCTGTCCCAGACTTGATGCCGGCCTTTCCTTTAAGGAGCTTCCTAGTTCCTTTTACTGTAAGATACTTTTGGAAAGTCAGGATTATGTTTCCTCCTCGGGGATAGCATTGCTGCAGGACTCCAACTCCTTCGATGTGAAGAGCTGCATGCAGACATATGTGTGTGCACAGAAACGTGACTATGTGCTTTGTATGTGTGGTCAGAGGACAAGATGTCCTTTCTGTCCTTCTGTCCTTCCACTGTGTGGGCCTCGGGGGTCAGACTTGGGTTGGCAGAGTAGGCAACAGAGACTCACCAGCTCACCAGCTCACGTTTTATTTCTGTATTTATTCTACCTTATTTTTTTGCTTTTGTTTTAAACCAGCATAGCGTTGGTTTGCCTTGTTCTCCTTTCTCTGTGCCTGCAGAGCGAAGCTAGGTGTACCTGAGAGCATGCCACTGCTGAGTTTTTCCTCAGCTACCTGGAAATGGTCTGTTTGGAAACTCTAGAGGAGTGGAGAAGCGGCGATTTCTTTTTCAGGGTAATTTAAACACATTTTTTTCCAGTTAGTCAATTAAACCCTGACTCAGTCACTCTCATCCTCTGAAAACAGACTGTGGAATTCACAGATGTGAAGGGTCTTCAGTTACACTTCCAGACATGGTGCTCCAGTCATCATTTCTAAAGCAGGTTTATTAATTTTGTTAGGAATGGAGCCAAGTGACAGGAGGCAGCATGGCTTCTTGCAGAGGCCCTTTGATCAGAGTCTACTAACCCTGACATCAGCGCCCTCACATTGGTGCCCGGTCTCTGCGGCATCAGCACCAGCTTTGAAGTGCTTTATTGTTCTTGTGAGTTTCACTGCATTTCCTTTTCCACCCCTTCAGCTCTAAGAACTGGCTTCTAGTCCTACCATCATGGCCAGGGGATTTGTCTCAAAAGACCCTGCATTTACCATAAGTCAAAACAGAGCTGATAGGGGTCCCCCAGCCTTTCAGAGAAAACACACACTAACCATCACAAGCACTTTGCAGTTCTTATTCCCAGCACTTCTCACCAAAGTCAGTATGGTTTCTCTTATTTTTATTACGCATAGGATAGGGACACAGTGACTGTTAGCCCTGTAACCCAAGGGAGCAATTTCTTGTCTGTCCATGCAAAAGCAGCTTTCTCCTCAAAGGGACTTAAGAAATGCTTTATAGTTGAGATAAATCTGAGTCGCCATGTCCTGGCAGCATGGATTCAAGTGGCACGTTCCAACGTGGCAATGGATCCGTGAAGTTTTTATAGTTAAAGAACGAAAACAAGTCACAAGTCAAGGCATTTTGACACAGCCATAGAACCAGGAGGTCAGCAGCTTACGGATGAGTAGGGAAATCTCTGCTGTAGATTACAGGTACTGTCCGCTGACAGGAGCTTCAGGGCTGGTGGAAGGTCAGGAGCGTGTGTGCAGATCCTACAAAGCGTCATAGGAGAAGGCCAGGGGGCCAGGCATGGTGGCACATGCAGGAGTCAGAAACAGAAAAGCCGCGGCAAGGTCACGGCCAGCCTGGTTGGCACAGCAAGTTCCAGGCTGCGCGCTGTCCACTAGAAGGAGGGGTTAGGACACTAAAGATTGCCCAAGAGGATTTTGGCTCTGAATTTGCAGCTTTTATCTGTCCACAGTCCGGGAAGTTCTAATCAGCCAGTTAGGATTCTCACTAGAAATGAAAATGTCTGTCAATATCTCCTATTTAGAAATGCCTGCTTCTAAGTTCCTTACTCATCAGACATAAAGAGACTCACTTGCCATAATTAAGGGGCAAATAGCCCTGATGAATGGGATATTTCTCTGTAATATCATTACAGTGACTTTTCTAAGTGCAAGAATGCCATAAGTTATTCAATAACAGCCTTAATAGCTCATAAAAATATTTTATTTTTCTGTGTTACTGCCTCACTAAGAAAAAGAATGAAAACAATAGTCATTCATTTTTTTAAAATAAACTGCAGGACTGGAGATGGCTCCGTGTTTAAAGAACACTAGCTACTCTTGCAGAGGACCTGAGTTCAATTCCTAGTGCCCCGTACACAGCAGCTCACAGCTGTAACTCCAGTTCCAGGAGATCCGACACCCACTTCTGGCCTCTGTGGGCACCAGGCATGCATGTGGTGCACAGACATACGTACAAACAAACCACTCATACACAAGACTTTTTTAAAGTAATAATCTGCCTGGCAACATGAGTTAACCTGTCAGGATAGATACTGAAACGTGGAGATCCCGGTCTGCTGTGGTGAAATCGTCAACCTTATTTCTTTAACCTCTAAGTGACAGGGGAAGTTGTCCTCAGATGCTCCAGTCCATGCATGCAGGGAGGGGTCCAGGAGTGTGACTGTCTCCTCTCAAGGCAACAGGACTTGGAAGAATGGAGCCAATAAATCAGGCAGAATAAAGTCTCATGCAATTGTCAGCTTTACTCAGTTTATACTCTGAGGGTTAAGGAAGTACGTGGAAAAGTTCTCATGAGTACATGCTGTATACAATCACCAGGACAAGTCACATGTGGCAAAAGCATGTTTTTCCACAGAGGCATATAAAAGACAGTTTAATTACTTAATTGAATAACAACAGCAAGCAATAATGAGTAATCTGAAATAAACTCAGCCCTATCTGCTACATCTAGGAGGAGCATGAAAATACATTCCTAGAACAATTCCATGTTTTGAAACACTGAGGTCACAAGATTCTTGTTTTCTTGGAGTGTTCTCGGAAGCACACAGCATTCTCCTCACAGGACTCCATTCCTGGACCTTGTTCCAACGTTCACCAACACTAAAAGTGGATGAATGCTCAGCTCAGTAATAAAGGGGCAATATAGAAATCACTAGAGAAATGGGTGTTCAGGCTTTTGCCTACAGTCTTAGCCCTCAAGGCAAGAGGGTCAGGAATTCAGGGTCTCTTTCTGCAATACAGAAGGTTCAAGGCCATCCTGAGGTACATAAAACTCTGTCCCCCCCCAAAAAAAATCACTAGAAGCATTTTTATTTGCTTGCTTTTGAAACAGCTTATGTATTCCAAGCTGCTCAGTCTGTGTAGCCAAAGGCTGCCCTTGAAATTCTGACAATCCTGGTGATTGGTACACCATACCTGGCTCTACCAACATCTTGCAGACATTTTGAATGTAATATAGTGTGTGTGTGTGTGTGTGTGTGTGTGTGTGTGTGTGTGTGTGTG
>OU015747.1:84935826-84962458 GCA_907169655.1 Acomys percivali | reverse complement strand
AGCAGGAGGATCTGGAGTTTCAGGTCACCCTTGGCCATTGAACGAGTTCCAGGCCAGCCTGGGGTATATGATATCCTCTCTCAAAAAATAAAAATAAAATAAAATGCATACTTTGTTTCCTTGGGGTGGGGACATGGCTCGGTGGGTAAGAGTACTTGTCGTATAAACATGAAGCCCTGAGTTCAGGTGCCCAGCCCCTACACAGAAGGCTGGGCATGGCCCCCAACACTGTCAGCTCAGCACTGTGAGGAGCTAAGACAGAAGGATCACTAGGACTGGCCACCCATCAGTCCCTTCTGAAAAGTGGTGAGGTGTAGATTCAGCGAGAGGCCTTAGCTCAAGGGAATAAGGCAGAGAAAAATATAACAGGACCCCCAGTGTCCTCCAGCCTCCCTGGGCAGTCATGAGCATCACTCCCATGCATACACACACAAGCACAGACACTACACACAAAGGCATTCACTCATGTATGTGTTTCCTTTACTACCAGTGTGCATGTTCACATGTGAACACTCGAACCCTCTTTACCTACTTTAACTTGGTGAAAGACATGGCGCTAGTAGAACATGAAATCTTCAGATACTTTATTCTCATGATCTTGCCTTAGTGGGCTTCTGAGTGCCTTTGAGACTGTGGAGGGAATAAAGACCTCCCACAAAACAAGTGTATACAGTCAGTCCCAGAGGCTTTCCAGACCCTTAGAGGCTTGTAAGAACACCTATCACTAACCCTTCTCAGTCCCCAACCAGCACAATATAATTACCTTTAGGAAATATCAGAGAGATTTTCTGTCCTGTTTTTCTGCCAGTCAGAGCTACTAAATGTCAAAGAGCCCTCATCAGTAACTTCCTTAGGTGCCCAGAGGCTCTAATCAGCAAGCTCAACTGATTCTAGGAGTCAGGTTTCTAGCTGATGGCCATGAAGGAGACCTCTGCTCCACCAGCCCTTCCAGCCCCTGGCAGCTCTGCAGCCAAGATTCTCGCTTGTAAGTTTCACTGTCTGCAACAGCATTCCACAGTGTCCAACTCAACCATCCTTACCAAATTAACTAGACCCCTCACCAACCATGCACTGTTTGCAAGAATATATTCTTGACATATCCTTTGGTTTGAGAAATTATTACAATGATGTATTTCTAGCCACTTCCCCCTTCCTAGACGTCATTTGCTGACGTCTCAGTCGATAATACCCGGTGGCTTTCAGATCAGCACACACACTGGAGTCACCACCGCTACCACACACCCTTGGTGATCTCCACGGTGGTAGAGGCTGACCTCTATTTCCATTGCAGTCTCTCACCACTGCACACCCCTCTCAGTTCCCTCTAGCACAAAATGAGAATTTCGCAAGTGCCACTTTCCCAAACTAGGTATTCTTTAAATAGATTTTTTAAAGTTCTTTTTAAAAAAAAATAGCTTAAGTAAATTGCTTTACTTAAGGAGGTCTGCTGTATTTGAAGGTCCTGAGAATTCATTGTTAGAAGATTACTTTAAAGGTTTTTGTTGGGAAGAGATTACTTTCATTTTAAGAACTCCTGTACACTTCTTTCTTTTTGATGTTGAGATGTAAAAGTAAGTCTTTAAAGAAACAATTATTTAAAATGTAGACTGGGGGCCTGGGCATGACTTGAGGGAGGACCGATTACAGTGCAAGTGTGAGGACTAGAGTTTCGGTGTGCAGAACCCACTAAAAGCCAGGTACATGTGGTGACCCACCTACAATCTCAACACAAAGGACACAGTGGCATGGCTTTTCAGGACAGACTGGCCAGCCAGACTAGCCAAACCCGCAAGCACTGGGTTCAGTAAGAGACCTTGCCTCCATTTATAAGGTGGAAAGAGATGGAGAAACCCAACCTTCATCAAGCTCAGGCCTGCACACACATGCACACATGATGATACCACAATAAAACACAGATGTATGTGATACCACAACTGGATGTATGTGATGGCTCACTAATGTGCATTTCATACCTGACTATACTGACTGGATTCTCTAAAGTAATGGAACTTTCAGAATGCATCTCTCTATCTATATAGAAAGGGGATTTATTAGAATGACTTACACGCTGTGGTCCAGCTAATCCAACAATGGCTGCCTGTGAAGGAAAGGTCCAAGAGTCCAGTGGCTCAGCTGGTCTGTAGTATATGCTGGAATCCCAAGGAATAAGACCCTAAAGCCACCAAAGGAGTGGACTTGCTAGCGCCGTGAAGGAAAGCAGGCAAGGAGAACAGTGTCCTGCTTCCAAATTCTTACATAGGCTGCCAGCAGAAGGCGTGGCCCAGAGTAGATTTGGATTAAAGGTGTGTCCTCCTACCTCAAGGTCTGGATTAAAGGTGTGTCCTCCTACCTCAAAGATCCAGATTATAAATGGAGATGGAGCAAAAGTCCCTCACAGGTGTGCCTGCCATTTGGGGCTTTATTTATTTATTTATTTATTTATTTATTGTCTTTTTTTTAATTTATTTATTTTTATTAATTTATTCTTGTTACATCTCTATGGTTATCCCATCCCTTGTATCCTCCCATTCTCCCCTCCCTCCCATTTAATTCCAGATATAGTCAAATTGACAACCAAGAAGAGCCATCACACTGACATATGCTTCATTTGCTCCTCAGTCAAAAGGAGAAAAGTTTAAGCTGTTTATCTAAGAGGCAGCTGAGATAACCTCAATAACTTGAACACAAGCAGAGGAGGGGAAAGGCTTTAACTATAAGATCTTTACCAGCTTTGTTCCTTCTGCTCCCTGGTGACCACCACTGTGTCATCTGAAGACACAACCACACTAGACCAAGAAGCCTCTTTGAGACTGTGAGGCTCTTCAGCAGAACCTTTATTGATAACTATACTGTGAAGTCTTCCTTGTGGAAATTCTTAAATGTGAGCAGACACAGTAGATAGTTTAATTAGGGCTGCAAAAGAGCCCAGTGGGACAGGAGCCCTGCTGCCAAGCTCAGGACCTGAGTTGAACCCTTAGAACCCACATGCTGGAAGGAGAGAACCAACACCTGCACAGTGTCCTCTGACTTCCCACATACACCTGCATGAGCACACACACACACACACCTGCATATGCTTGTGTGCACCAGCACACACACATGCACCTGTATGTGCCTGTGAACACGAGCATGCGCGCGCACACACACACACACATGCACACATGCAAAATAATAAATGGAATTAAAATATGTTTAGAAATAGCTTAAGGAAATCTTTGTTATTTTTTGTTTGTTTGTTGTTTTGTCATTGTTGTTTTTCAGGACAGGGTTTCTCTGTGTACCCCTGGCTGTTCTGGACTCCTTTGTAGACCAGGCTGGCTTCGAACTCAAAGATCTGCCTGCCTCTGCCTCCCAAGAATTGAGATTAAAGCTGTGAGGCTGGAGAGATGTCTCAGAGGATAAGAGCGCTGGTCCTGAGTTCAATTCCCAGCAACCACATGGTGGCTCACAACCGTCTACAATGAGATCCAGTGCCATCTTCTGGCCTGCAGGCACACATACAGGCAAAACATTGTATACATAATAAATAAGTACATCTTTAAAAAAAGAAAAACAAACTGAGTTCTTTATGCCAAGAAAGGGCCACCAATAAAACAGTGACCTGAAGAAAACAGAGCACAACAAGCAAAAATGTCCTTAATAGCCACAAAAATAATAAAAGAAATTGTTAGATCTGTGAAATGAAACTAAGGAGAAAATCAGCAAACAGGGACTGAAAAATTTCATAATGCCCAAATTAATAATTTAACAAGTTAAAAAAAATAAGGAGAAAGTCACCTGGAAAGGACAAATAAAAAGGCCCAGAAAGAAAAGATAGAGAAAGGGAAAGCGGTCCACGAAAATGGCCCGGCATAGAAGGCCATCAAAGCTCCGGCGGAACCGCACTGGGTTTAGTGACTGGAGGGTGACGTCCCGTGCCTCCACCCCTGAGAGCTCAGCGTCCTCATTGATCTTTCCTGTCCTCCTGTCTCCGTCTCACCTGTTCTCTCCTTCTCCACCCGCACATCAGTCGTTCCTAGATGTCCAGGTCAGGTCTCCTCATTCATTTAGCCACACCCACCCTCCTTCCTTCCCCTCCCTTCTGAGACTGATCCTTGCCCCCGCTGGTCCTCACATGTCTGGGAGTGAGCTCGTTTCCTGTCCTCTGCTCCTCTGGTCTTCCAACTGAAAACATCAGTCTTAGTATAACTCAGAGACTAGGAGTCCCGGGTGAAAGATTCTATCACCCCGTGTCCCAGCGTGTTTTTAAATTCTCGAATGTAACCAGAATGCCCTTCCCCCATCTTGGTGACCAGCCCCTTGTGTCCTGAGTCCCATAGCAGCCTTCCCATTCCATGCATGGGGGTCAGAGGGCCGCAGTCAGTGCTTCCGCCTTCAAGGTGTCTAGGGATTGAGCTCAGATTGTTAGACATGCACAGCAAGAACCGTTACCTACTGAACCATGTCACCAGCGCCCTCCCTGTTTCTCAGTCCTTATGCAAAGGAGCAGCCAAGGGTCACTGACTGTCTAACGAGGAAGTGACAAGGGTAAAGAGAAGCAGGGAAACACACCAGCAGATGCTGACGATAACCTTTTGAAAACTAGTTAGTAGCTTCAGACTGCAGTGATCCTGCAGGTGTGAGTGGGAAGGGAGCAGGGAGAAGAAGCCACTATTGGATGTTAAATGCATGCGACAACCAGGCTGAGGAGATGGCTCAACAAATAATGGCACTTACCACCAGGCCTGATGACACAGTTGTAGGGGAGAACTGAGCCCTACAAGTTGTCCTTTGACCTCCACACATGTGCTGTACCACCCAAGGGGTCCACACTGACACACACCATACATATACATAGTAAATACATGTAGTAAAAAAGTGTAAATACACATGACTGCCAAATTAAAATAATCACGCAGCAGAGATGGAAGCTAAGCAGAGGGAAAGTTTAATGTTTTAGAGGAAAAATAACAAAAGGAAAATATGTTTAAGAAGAAGGAGATGTAAAGAGTAGAACCAAAATTATGCAAACGGGGATCCCAGAAAATGGAAAGGAAGAATTTTTTAAATTTTATTTTTAAAAATCATGAAAATTTATAAGAGAAAAATGTTGTCCAATTTGAATAAGGTATCCTGAGTGCTAAGTAGAATTTTGAGGCATATAAAAATATAGATTATATAGATGGAGGTAATTGTGAAGTTTTAGAATACTAGGCTAGAAGTTAACAAGACCCTTGTAACTAAAGCAAAAGTTTTTCCCTTATCATTTGTGTGTGCGCGCGCGTGCATGTGTGTGTGTGTGTGTGTGTGTGTGTGTGTATGTGTGTGTGTGTCTTGTCTCTGTGTGTTTGTATGTTTGCAGGTATGGGAAATACATGTGGGAGTACACATTTACGTGTGTGTATGTTCACATGGGGGTCAGAATGAATATTTTAATGCTATTTGAAAATGTTTTCCGGTGAGTGTAATATCTTAATATGAGTGTCACAGTTTATATACAGTGTGTTTACAGTTTGGCCATGAAAGCATTTTTCTAGGTTCTTGATTGACTGAAAATATATCATTTTATTTGCTTGAAATGTTTACATACCCGATTCCTTCTTCTACCAGATGGTCACCAAAGGCAGGTAGTTTAGGAAGTACATTTTTATTTCATAACTTCTCTAGCTAAGTTCCTAACGTCTCAAAACTGTTTGCTCACCTGATGCCTCCTTCACAGGGCTAGCGTTAAGGCTAAACGAGTTCAGCACACGGTAAATGCTAAGCAAAAAGACACAGGAAGTGTGTGCCGACATCCATTCAGTGCTTGGCTGTGTTCATTCCATTGAGTTGTATGTATTTATGAAGAATGGTACTATAATTGGATTCATTTTCAGTGAGTCTGATTAATAAAAATGCTAAGTTCTTTAATTTAGGAAGAACAGTTGCCCTCTCATTTGATAACTGTTGGCTGATTTTAGTTTGAAAAAGAAAAACAGCACGACATTCGATCGTTCTTCATATCAAAACCGAAAAAGAGACAGTTGGAAACATCCTGTGGTGAGTCAAAGGCATTCAAGGAGAAGATTACAGTGACCTCAGACCCTAAAAGCATGGCTACAGTAGACAGCACTGTGGACAAAAATGGTTTTGAACCAGAAGCTAAAAGATTGAAGTCACTCAGCACCAGGGACCACAGCGGTGCCCTAGAGGAGAGACCATCCTTGCAAGCCAGAGCCATGTCCATGGTAGGCGTCCGTGAGGCCCAGTCCCCGCCGGCCTCCTCAGCCCTTCCTAAGAAGCGGTGGCAGTGTGGCTTCTGTACATTCATCAATGACCCCGACCTTCCTTATTGTGAGATGTGCGAGAACCTTCAGGGCAGAGCTGGTGAGTACACGGAAGGGGAAGGTGAGGTGAGGGGTTGATGTGGGGGGGGGGCGCTCAGGCAGGTGTCTGAAGACCTTCCAAGCTTTCAGATACTATTGTTAACAAAGTGCCTCGGACTCGGCAGGGCCTAAGGCCCTTAAAATGGAGTAAGAATATCATTGAGTGAAGATTGTAAATTCCTCCCTTGTGGAATGTGAATGACTCCTGGTTCTGTTGAGAATGTATATCCTCAGCACCGGCATTTATTTGGCACAAATGGGCATTTCTGGTTAATGTCAGCAGGATGTGCGCTCAGTGGTCAGGAGAAGCCTTGTTGCTATGGTAGCAAATGTGCTGCCCGTCAGAGACCTGCTGTTATAAAACAAGTAGATATTCTTGTTTTTAAGGAAATTATAGAGGATTTTTATATTTAAATGGAATCACTTGGTAACTGCTTGGCCTGCTTAGTATTCACTGTGCCATGTTTCTTGCTTGACAAGTCGTGAGTTCTTCTCAAAGTCTTACTAAAAGAATCAGACCAATAACACAGGCGTACAAAATAAATACAATGTAACAGAAAAACGCCATTAGTATTCTCTCTGTTTTCAGTTTCAGAGAACATTTTATGGCAGTGAAAAAATGCCATGTTAGCAGTACTGGAGACTAGAAACAGGTCATTTTATCAGTGGCCTGATTGTTCACCTCTGTCCATTCTTCTAACAGTTGGTTCGAACAAAGATGGAGCTAAGAGCACTCTGACGTCACAGTTCTCTCACTCCTCCCTCACTCTTAATTTTGATCTGAAGGAAAAACAAGAGTAGCTAAGTCTTTCCTCCCTTACTTCTGAGAACTCTATCAAAATTGACAAGTGGCCATCTGGGCAGTTGTATTTGTGATGTGGGCACCTGTTCTCTGAAAGTAAACTAGAACCACACGCTTTGCCCATGCAATCAATGTCCTTGCCACAGTTAACACGACCCCTGCAATCCCAGCTGGTGCAGACAATCAAAACAACGCAATCTGTGACTATAGAATAATGTCAGTTCACAGTAAGTGTAAAGTGGCTCACTTAGAAAAAAAATCATCATTTATTATGTATTTGATCGTTATAATGCCAAGAGCAACAACCAAAGTTTCTAGACCTATGACTGAATAAGCTACCCACCAAGAAACTTCAATAACTAAACTACAGTTGTGAATATGAAAGTCTGCTTAATGATTTTTAAAAAAACTTTAAGTAATAGTGGTCTTAATGCATCTCAACATTACAGTGTCAGTTTTACATTATTGCAATTGGCATAATTATCTCACACCTTGGTTTGTTTGTGCCCCTAAAGTATTAAAGGGCAGTTAAAATTTTTATAGTGCTTTCCATGTAACTCTTTAAAGAAACAGTAGAATCCAAAAGATTAAAGGAGCCATAGCAGGATGTTGCAGTCTGTGGAAGCTACTTCTGGCCTGTGGCGCTTTGGAGTAGACTTGGCATAGGATACATTGAACGACGTGACATAACAGCTAATAGCTGACCCTGCCCAATTCTATGTCTCTGACTTGAATGTCCCAGTGCTTTATCCAAAACAGCCTACAAAACATTGCTGCTTGGGTATCCAAAGAGAACTGCAAGCTCACCGAGTCCAGGCTAGAGTTGCAGGGCTGGAGAGAGATGTCAGCTGCCTGCTACATAAGTCCTGGTGCTGCTGCCGCAGCACAGACCTTCCAGTTCCCAGGCAGAGGCGGGTAGATTTCTGGAACTTACCAATTGCCCAGCTCCAAGTCCAGTGAGAAACCAGAAGAAGGTGGGAATGATTGAAAAAGACAACAGATACCAACCTTTGGTGTGCAGGCTCGTCTGGCCTGTTCCCAGCACCCACAAGGCTGTTCTCAATCATCTTTAATGACACCATCTTCTGGCCTCCATGAATCATGCACATACATGGTACAGAGACAAACACGCGGGCAAAAATCCCTATGCTTTAAAGGAAAATAAATACAAAATTAAAAAAATAAGCTCAATTGTTTCTTTGATCACTTTCTCACTTCCCTTCAGGTGGGGCTCTCGGAGCACGGCCCTGAGAGCCTGTGCTGTGTGATGCTCTAACATTGCCCCTTACAGTTCTGGATTCCACCCTCTCCTAGCTGCCCTTCCTGCCTCCAGTTCTCTAACACAAGCCCAGCTTGACTCTACTCATCTGTAGATGCGTTTTTATTTGTTGGCTTACAGTTTTGTGTACCCGTGCATCTTAGAAGGGATCCTTCAGGAGGCAGGGCAAACTGTCCCTTCCCGAGCAACGTTTTGTAAGCCTGAGTAAACGTTAACTTTTTTTTTTTTAAGCAAAATGGAGCTGTGACATTTTAATCTATGCTTGTTACATTTAAATCACCTTATTTTTAATCATTCTAGCTGGCCTCAGCAATATGCAGGATAACAACAAAGCTGAGGAAGACGGTTCTCAGAAAAGCCCCTCCAGAACTCACCAGGCTAGTTTGGACTGTGTGAAACAACTCCCTGAACGGTCAGAAGCTGAGCAGGCCAATAACAAGGAAGAAACATCGGAAGGTGCGAGGGAAGGCAGACTGGCGTCCCCAGCAGGCCTTGGTAAGTCCTGCCTCCATTTCTAGTGCTCAGAGAATGACTGTGTGGGGCCTGGGGATGTGGGTAGACATCTTAGCTACCATGCCTGAGTCTACGGCTTCAATCCCCAGCACTGCAGAAACCAGTTGTGGTGGCAAAAGCTTGTAATCCCAGCACTCAGGAGGAAGAGGCAAGAAGCTTGTGAGTTCAAGGTCATCTTGGTTACATAGTGAATCTGAGGCCAGCCTGATTATGAGACCCTCTTTCAAAACTAACCAACTAAATAAATATGTGCCACATGCTTTAATACATAACACTATTACTAAATTTGTGGTTGATACCTTATCCCAAGTACCTTCTATGTTAAAACACGTAACTCTCTCAGACACCTCTTTAAGTACCCGATGACTCTCTGCTGGCGCCAACACTATGTAGCATCGCAACCAATAAATTGCTGTTGCCACCAAAATGTCCCCCTGTCCAACCATTGACAGGGAGACAGCTGTTTTTATTTAGGTGCGCCAGGCCACAGTGATCAGATTGACAGAGAACCAACTGCCCTTTAACAAATCATTAATCTTTTCACAGCTTGTAGGTGATTACACTCAATTAGCTTTTTTTTTTTAAGAAATAATCATAATCTCAAGGCTATCTGAACCATGCTGGACAGATGGCTCAGTGGGTAAATGGCTGCCCAGCAAGCATGAGATCCTGAGTTTGATCCCCACCAAACACATGCAGAGCTACATGTGACACATGCACACACCTGTAAACCCAGCATTCAGTGCAAATACACACATTCTACACAGACACGAAGACCCAATGAATGACTGCACTTGGAATCTTCAGTGTTGAGCTTTTATTTATTTGGTGCTTGATCCCGTTTGTGTTACTTACAGCTGCGCTGGTCAGTGAATCCCACCCTGCAGTTGCACATGGGCCAGCTGGCAGACTACTGCGCATGATTTGGGATTATTTTCTTTTTGACTCCCTTAGTGATCATAGCACACTGCAGATTGGTATACACCTTAAAACCATCCTAGATTGTTAAATGAGGCCCCTGAAAACTTTCTAAGTTAACTGCTGTTAACATGGATATAATTTGGAGGGAGAGTCATAGCTTCAAAATGAATTTAGCAATTTCTGGACCTAACTGGTAACTAACTCCCTTAATCCCAGCACTCGGGAGACAGACAGGTGGATCTGAGTTTGAGGCCAGCCTGATACACAGAGCTAGTCCCAGGACAGCCAGGGCTACACAGAGAAACCCTGTCTGAGGGAGAGAAAAAAAAAAAGATGTGTTCGAGTAAATGCTGTCTGGATCTGATAAAGAGGATACAGTCGGGGGGGCTCAGCTTCTTGTGTCTCTGGTTTCTTTCTTCCTGCTGTAAGACCAATCCCCAAGTGCTAATGAATCTTGGGGCCTGGGATGGCGTACACCAGTGAACAGCTGCTGTCAGCTGACCCTGAGTCTCCTCCTCCTGGCTAGGAGATGGTGGGTTGCTCGCTCTGCCTTGGTTCCTCGGTGCAGACATCTGCCAGCTCGTTCCTATGAATAAGAGCTGGGTAGGCAGCTCATTTGGTGCAGTGCTTTCCTAGCATGCACAGAGCCCTAGGTCCAGCACCAAACATAAGCATAAACCAGTGCTAGTACACACAGGGAAGGGATGGCAGGAAGACAAAGGTTCAAGGTTGTCCCCAGCCACATAGTGAATTCAAAGTCCGCCTGGACCACGGGAGACCCTGTCCCAACAAAACCAAAGCTGGGGCCAGCAAGTGGGTAAAGGCACTGGCCACACACACACACACACACACACACACACACACACACTCACACACACACACACACACACACACACACTTTAATAAATAAATACTTTTTAAAATTTTGCTAGCTTTTAGAAGGTCCACTCAGCCTGCAGATTTGCTTCACCATCCACTGCAGACACACTAGTGTTTCCCTGTGCTGTCTGTCCCTGCTTCCTTCTTCCTGACCTCTCAGACTATCCGCCCAAACAATCCAAGTAAGAGATACGTTTCATATCTTTCCAGTAAGCATAGATTTCTATGAAAGGCCAACAGAAAGAAGTTGTGTGTATGCGTGTGCGTGTGTGTGTGTGTCTGTCTGTCTGTCTGTCTGTTTTCTGTTCCCTCTTTTAGAGCCAGAGTGGTAACATCCTACTCTGGAGCTGAGGTTTTGTTCAAACCAGAAACATACAATCTGGAAGGATAGCTGTCAGCAACAGATTCATCTGTAGTCTTAAACTATCAAATTATGCTTCTTGGGAACACTGAAGAGGGTTTGTTCCCATAATGCAGCTCTCAGCTTCCTAGAAGTGTCAGCTACTTTGGCCCTGACCTTATACATACCTTTTGTCAAAGAACGACTTCTAATCTTTACACATTAATGTCCAGTTCTTCAAATATGATGCACCCTGATTATAAAATGCTCTTCTGACCAAGGTCAGCAGACAGAATTTCTCTCATTAAACCATGGAGCAGTGCCTTACCCGGAGCCTGAACATGCCACCTGTGGCGGTGACTTCTGTTAGTCCTGAGGGATCCGCACCAGCAGTGTCTTCTGCCTTCAGCTGCTTCGTTAGGTATATAGTAGGTGACCCTTTGCACATGGCCACGAACCAAACCTGAGATAGCTTCCTCATGAGAGAGTTTAGTTATTCCCCCAGGAATTTGTTGCTTTGGTTTGAAACCTGTACTCTCCTGTAACCTGTTTTTTTTTTTTCTCCTTTTGATTCCAGAACATACTGAAAAATACTTCTAAATTTTATTTATAGTAGTAACAGTAGTAGTTGTTGTTGTCGTTGTCATCGTCGTCATCATTGTTATAAAGAAAGAAAATCCCAAACATTCAATTTTACCAATGAAGACTCAGGAGCCAGATGCTGGGGTGAAAACCTGCTAGCTCAGAGAGGCAGAGAAAGCACCAGCTGACCTTCCTACTCAGCTGACATCTCAGAAGGAAAAGCTCTTTCTTCTCCACGCTGCCTTAAATACCCTCAACTCAATGTCCCTCCTTTCTGTTTACTTACGTTCACTCCCTTACGCCTGGTTGGTTCCTTGCTCCACCTCTTGACCTGTGGTTGACTTTATTTAGCTCTTGGGTTAGGAATGTGCTGGGGCTGAGCCACACCACAAGTAAATGGAAAGCTCTTGTGTTAAAGGCGTATGCTAGGGCTGAATCACACCACAAGAAACAGGTTTGATTGCTTGTTTAGTTCAAATCTAGGGGTTCACAATGTGATCAAATATCTTGTTATTGTTATTATTAATATTATTAGCAGTATAGTATTGTGTTGTGATGGCTTAGGGGCATGAGTGTGCCATGTCACATGTATGGAGGCTATAGGACAACTCCATGGAGTTGGTTCTCTCCTTCCATCTTGATGTAGATTTGAACTCAGGTCAGCAGATGTGGAAAGCAGTTGCCTTTACCCACTAAGCTATCTCACTAGCCCCACACTGAAGTACTTATAAATCTTGAAGTTAAGTAAATTCAATATGTATAATAGCAGTGCATGTACACCATGTGTGGCTTTGAGCGACAGTGGTATTGTAGCCATAGCTGAGCTCACATGGGCTCAGACAAAATTTCACATCTGCCACTTAGATTGCAACGTGCCCTTGTTGTCACTGACACTAATTTCAGAGATTTTGTTTTGGTTTTGTTTTTGTTTTTTGTTCTTTGAGACAGGGTCTCTCTATGTAGTCTTGGCTGTCCTGGAACTCGGTCTGTATACCAGGCTGGCCTCTAACTCACAGACATCCACCTGCCTCTCTCTGCCTCCTGAGTATTGGATTAAAGGTGTGAGCTGCTACCACCCTACCAGAGATGAGTTATTTTTCATATTTGTATAAAATTTTAATTCATATGAAATAGTATGAAAAAGCTCTCAGATGAATCATACCAAACAGTTTTCTTTTGGAAGAAATAAAACCAAATTTACATTCACTAATTGTGAAAACTAGGGGCTTTTCATTATGACAGTTCCATATGTGCATATTGTGTCTTCACCATGTTTTTTGTTTCTTTTTCATTTATGGTAATAAGTCACAAGCTAGATTTGTAAAGCATCCAGTGACTATTCTGGAAAACTACTATGATGATGATGCCTACTGGATGGCACGCAGAGCCAAGCTTGCGAGTTCCTGGCCCATTGGATGTGTTTAGAAGGCATTAGCTTCACTCATTATTCACCTGTGTTTTGGGGTTTGATTTTAGTAGTACTGGAGATGCAAGCCAGTGTCTTTGGGCATGTCAGACAAACTCCTTCAGTGAGCTACAACCTCAGCCTTTTTTACTCTAATTATTGTGTTGACTTGCTTCCATAATTTTTGTATCTCCTGAAGAATTCTGGATAATGGGGCTAAGAAAATACTTTAAGTAATGATGCAGAAATAGGCATGTCTAGTCATCTCCTTGTGCATAAGGCAGCATCCACAGGGAGCCAGGCACATCAGTGGCACTCGGCAGAGCTGTCCTGAAGCTGATAATCAAATTGGGACGACTTGGTCCCAGCTGTAATATGCAATAGGAAAGAATCGAAAGCCTTCAAGTCTGGTAACAGCCTTCTGGTGTTGGTTATGTCTAATTCATATCTGTTCAGCTGATCCTGAATCTATTTGCTTCTTGTTCAGTCATTAGCAAAGAAGTCCCCAGTTTCCTATATGCTGATGCTTGTAGAAGAGCTGCCTTGGGCGTTTTATTTCAAATTTAGACTTGCTATCCAAATGTGTTAGTTTTTATATATAGCTATTTCACCATTCTAACCTGCAGAACAGTAATATAAGCTATTTTTTGAAGATCTATTTTTATTTTATTTATGCTTCTGAGTATGTGCGAGTTACAGGTAGTTGTGAGCTACCCAAGTCAGTGCTGGGCTTCAAACTGCAGTCTTCTGAAAGAAGAGCCGAGCCCTCTCTCCAGACCCCAGATAAGCTACATTAGACATAGCAGGTGGCCTTTCAGAGTCTCTTCTGTCTTCTTCAGCAGGGCAGTTGAGTAACTCAGGCACTCTGCCAGTGTGTGAGACCTTCATGTTCTGTGCGAGTCAGAACACCGAGCGCATCCACCTGTATACCAAGGTAAGTGTCACACAGGTGCTGGGTCGTGAGCTATGACTGGCTTCCTTTCTCCACTTTCACTTTCCACTTAACAATAAGATAAGTACCCATGTAACTTGTTATCACATTCCTGTGTGAAATCTAAAGACTTCAGGGAGAGGCCTTGCTTCCCTCTGTTGCTGTTTACCACGATCTTAGACACAGCCAGCTGCTCTCTGCTTCGTTTCCTCAGCTCTAAAATGTAGGGAGGATTTGTTGCAAGGATAGAACGGGCTCACCCCTGTAAAGTGCTCGGCACTCGAAGCAGCACTTTTACACCCGCCTAACCTCACCCCATCTCCACCTGCCCATGCCCTCACCTCCCACACCCCACCCTTGATCAATGTCAGAGACGAGGCTTTGTGACGGGACCTCTCAGACTGCTGCAGGAGCCTAGGCTAGCAAAGGTCATGCTTTTTAGTGGGAGCACCCCTTTGTATAATGAAGTGTATTCAAGACTCTAAGAGCTCTTGTTGATATGAGTTGATATGAGACAGTCTGTATTAAAATAAAGACATTTAAAATAGCCGTGCATTATTCAGTTTTAAACTAACATTTACTACAAATAACATAAGTTTTGGGCCTGAAGAGATGGCTCTGAAGTTATAAGCACTGACTGCTCTTCAGGAGGTGCTGAGCCCAATTCCCAGCAACCACATAACCATCTATACTGGGATCTGATGCCCTCTTCAGGCATACAGGCATACCTAAAGATACAACACTCATATGCATAAAATAAATACATTTTAAAATGCATTTGTTTTTAAAAATAGTTGTATTTTCTAAAGCAGAGTGCTATGCTGAGAACAATACACTCCAGTTTTCAGCAGTCCTCTGGCTTCTATATAAGACTGTGGATCTGGGTAACCCCAGCCCTGGGGAAGGTGAGGTAGGGCCACTCCAGCTGGAGCCGCCTGTGCTGTTGTAGCAGGATCTTGTCTCAGCAGGACAGAGGAAGCCTGCTAAGGAGAACGCAAACAGTCATAAGGGAGTATGCTTGACAGGCAGCTAACGCCCCGTAATAGTACAAAACACTGTGACTTTGTGACCCCTCTGAGAAGGGCTTGGAGACCTTGTGACAGTCTTCATCCTAATTACATTGATATGAGTATGGAAAAGTTGGCCAAGATTTCAAATACCTCTGTTCGTTCAGGTTTGAACTTCCAGTAAGTTTGGATGTACAATTTATATTTGTCATTTTACACAGTCTGTTCTATTGAAAGGATATTTGTCTCTTACTCTTACATGTCTTACATGGAGGGGACATTCCTGTGCTGCAGCATGTGTGGAGGTCAGAAGACAACTTGGAGGAGCCCGTTCTCTTATCCTAGATGTTGGTTCAGGGGATTAAACTTAGTTTAGCATTCCTGGCAGCAGCACCTTCCCCCGAGTAGCCATCTTGCCAGCCTGGAGGAATCCATTCTAAAGCATGGCTTGCAGTGCTGAGGAACAAGGAACAGCTAGTAGAAGTTTGTAAAATTCCTAGGCCACTCCCTAAAGTGTAAAGGAGAAGTTGGTAACAAGTTTAATGGCCCATGTGGTGTCACAAGAGAACTGACCATTGCAGGGAGAATCCCAAATCCAGGGTTTGGAATTACATCTCCAAACTTTAGAATTATGTAGTTACACACACACACACACACACACACACACACACACACACACGAGTACATATAGTTTTCTTCTTCTAACATGACTGTGGATCGATAGCAGTTGTTTTGTAGACCAGGCTGGCCTCGAACTCACAGCAATCCGCCTGCCTCTGCCTCCCAAGTGCTGGGATTACAGGCGTGCGCCACCACGCCTGGCTATTTGTTTTGACTAAGAGAATTTGAATATGAGAAACTGTTGTTGATCTGGTGAACCTTCATATGGCAGCCATCCTCTCCTTTAAAAAAGGAAATGGCATTTGCTCTTATTTGAAGATGATTCTCCTCAGTGTAGTTCCAACCTCCTCTGTGGGCGGGGCATGGACCGTCTCTGTGGAGCAGTAGTGTAGTGTGGCTTTGGGAAAGCAGATTTTTAAAATAATTCTCTAGAACTGTCGTCTCCTTTCCCTCCTGCCAACAACCGTGGACAGCTAGCTGTCTCAACACATCTTGGAAGGGCTACTCAGATGTTTATCAGTGTCGGTCTTTGATCGGAGTGATGTTTTCAGTATTATAAAGAAGGTCACTTGGGAATTTGGAGATGGTTGTCCTCCTGTTAACTTCACAGATGTGCTCTTCTTCTGTATTTACAGGTCATCTCCGTGTGTATTTCCTAGGTTAGCCGGTAGAGAAGTATGTCGGGGGAATGGGCTGTGTACAGGCAGAGTAAAGGCCTCCCCCACTCACCTCAGCCCTTCAGGGGTGCATGTGAGATACACCCTTGTGTAGAATGGGCCTCCCAGCTTATTTTTAGGAGATTGGTCATTCTATATCATAATTAAACTTTTCTTATAAAGTAGTTACTAGTATCTACAGACTGAAATGCATTGGTGCTGTCTCCTCATCTGTTATCAGGATGGAAAGCCGATGAACTGTAATTTCATTCCTTTGGATATAAAATTAGACCTTTGGGAAGACTTACCAGCAAGCTTTCAACTAAAACAGAATCGCTCTGTGGTAAGAAAAGTTTTAAATAATACAGTTGTGCTTATGCTAAATAAACTTTTAAAAATTCTTTGAGAGATCATTTTTGGTTTAACGAAAGAAGACCTCATGGCCTGTGGCAGAGCCAGATTGCAGGCTGCGTTTTTATCCATCCAGGCAGTGTCTATTAATTCTTCCGGTGCTAAGAATAAATGTGGCATCTGTTTCCTTGGTGAGTGCTCACACCTAGCACTGCTGCTGCTGAGGACAGACTCACCCTCACGCTGTTCTGCTCTCATTCATAGGATTAGCAGCAGTGATGTAGCTGTCAGAATCACACTTTATCTCTTAAGGTTAAATTCTAAGAGTGGCACATTCCAAGAGCCAGGATAATAGCACACTACGACTCCAGACTCACTATCAGGCTGACTGCGTGCTGCTTTAGCCTTCGCGTGCACTCCACCACTTATACTTACCAGAAGGTGCTGGGGCCTTTGTTCACTTGTTTAGTTTTTACCACCCTATTAGTGGAAATGAAGCAGAGCCCAGGGGTCAGCTGCACCCCACAAAAAGGAAGAGGTAGCAGTGAGTTATTTTCTTTGGCGTTAGTTAATACTGACCCTCAGAGTCAGATAGATAGATGATAGATTAGAAAGATTGGATAGATACTCTATAGCTACACAGATCTATAATACATAGTAGAGATACATAGATGATAGGTAGATGATAGATAGGTAGGTAAATAGATGATGGATGGATAGATAGATAGATAGATAGACAGACAGATAGATGATAAAAACCAAGGCTAGTGAACCAGTTACCCAGGACTGGTTGATAAGGAACAATTGTGACAATCCTCCTGTAGTGACACAGATTTATTGCTGGTATCTGACCTGTGGTTCTGAGGCATCTGATACAGTGTGACTGTTATAAGTTGTGTCATTCACTGTGGCCCCTGCATGATCTGCCTCCCTGAGGCCAGCTTTCCCAGGGCTGCTACTGGGGTCTATCCCCTGTTTGGGTCTCCCTGTTGGTGCCTGTGTGTTCAGAGCATATGCCGGGCTGCTGAAGTGCCTTTAGAGACTCTGGATTCAACTGGACATGGGCAATTTATAAGGTGGAAATAGTGCCAAGGTGAAGAAAGAGTTAAACTATACGACTTCAATCTGTTTGAGGGATACCATAAGACATCGGTTTTCTCATGTTGTAAATAACCGACTTTCAAAGGAAGGTACATAAAGAACTGTTAACTCTTTGTCATCATCTCTTTTCTACCAGATTCTGAGGTTCGTCCGAGAATGGAGTAGTCTGACTGCCATGAAGCAGAGGATGATCAGGAAAAGTGGGCAGCTGTTCTGCAGCCCAGTCCTGGCCTTGGAGGAGATCACAAAGCAACAAGCCAAAGAACACAGTACCAAAAGGTAAGAGCCGCCTTCCCTTCGCACCCTGTAGTATATTGCTTTCCATGCTGTTTCTATAGGAAATTGGCAGCATCTCATGGGACCACTAATAAAATTTTGGTTAATTAGGAGAAAATTAGGCTGGGGATATAGTTACTCTATTAATTGCACATAATA
Source organism: Acomys percivali (assembly GCA_907169655.1). Taxonomy (NCBI): domain Eukaryota; kingdom Metazoa; phylum Chordata; class Mammalia; order Rodentia; family Muridae; genus Acomys; species Acomys percivali. The sequence goes on along the minus strand of OU015747.1, from coordinate 84,944,291 downwards.
ATGGATTTCATTGACATTTTCATACATATATTCATTTTGATCATACTCCCCCCATTACCCTCTCTTGTTCTCTCCCACCCCCTGACTTTATGGGTGTGACCTAATGAGATACATAGAGTTGCTTCCAGGAGCAAGTGAAAGAGTTATTTACTGGAGCGCAGACAACCTTACCAATGACTACACTGAGCAATGTCTACTCCCCCAAAACTCCTATAAGAAAAATATATTTAACATCTAATTGTTGTAGATACATCACTAAAGAAGACGTTGCCACGGCCTCCATGAACAAGGCGAAGAGTGCTGGGGGCCACATCCGTTTGATCACCAAGGAGTCCAGGCCACAGGACCCTTCTACAAAGTAAGATACTTACCCATGGTAACGAATACTGCTTCAGAGCTAGGTGCAGTGGCACACACCTGTAATCCTACCACTTGGAAAGGTAGGGACAGGTGGATTTATGTGAGTTCAAGGCCAGCCTGGTCTACAAAGAAAGGGCAGGACAGTCAAGGCTACACAGAGAAACCCTGTCTCAAAAAAAACCACAAAAAAACAAAAGGAAAAAAAACTCCTTCAAACCAGTTTCTGTGATAACAGCCCCCATGGTGTGGCCACTTTAGAGGTAACAAAACAGTATCATGGTTTAATAGCTTTCTGGGCTTTCTAACAACACTCTTAGGCCCAGGACCTCATCATCTTAGGCATTAGAGATGAGAGACACCCAAACCCAGTAGCCTGTGTGACCTGCCCCAAGCCTGGGCAAAGATGCAAGAGACCTGAGCTTAGCCTGAGCTCTGTCTGCCAGCCTGGCCCTGTCTCAGCCTTATGGACTCAATGTGGCTGGGATCATAATCAAATGAGCATGCGTCCTGTTGCCCTTCATTTTCTAATTTTTATCTGGTCAACTTGGCATTTACCTGTTCTGTCGCTCTGGTGTAATTAGTCCCTTCACCCTCTAAGACAGAAAAAACAAAACAGGTAGGTCACTGTGAGTTCGAGGCCAGCCTGGTCTACAAAGTGAGTCCAGGACAGCCAAGGCTACACAGAGAGGAACACTGTCTCAAAAAACAAAACAAAACAAAAACCAAACCAAAACAGGAAGAACCCATAGTGCCCTGAGGCTGGGGAGGTGTGTGGTGCAGCTGGGTGAGAAGCAGAGCGGCCAGCAGGCTTCCATGGAGCACTTCAAGGACGTCTTGTGGTCCAGCACCCTCCAATGTCTGGAAGTGGTTAGTAGGGAAGCACTTCAGGGCCTAAAAGAGGATGCTCATGTCAAATTCGTGTTTGTGGCATGGCTCTTCTCAAGTTGGCTGGACTATGGGGTCCTGAGCACAGGTATTTCACCTCCCCACTGAACACCAGATCTCAAGCATCGCTACAGAGCAGTGGCCCAGCATCATTACTTACCTATACATGCTTTGTTCAACTGTAGAAAGCTTGACAGAACCTGTGTCCCGTCTCTGAATGCCAGCCCAGCTGATCTTGCTGTTGAGCCATCGCCATCCAAAGGCTACATTCAAGCTGTGGATAAGGAAGGAAGGCCACTCTGCCTCCGCTGCCAGCAACCCACCTGCCAGCCAGAGCAAGGGCCCAAAGCCAGCGCCTGGGACTCACGGTTCTGCTCCCTTAAGTGTCAGGAAGAATTCTGGATCCGATCCAATAATAGTTACCTGAGAGCCCAGGTGTTTGCAGTGGAGCACGGTGTGTGCCAGCTGTGCAGTGTGAATGCACAGGAACTCTTCCTGCGAGTGAGAGATGCCCCTAAAAGTCAGAGGAAGAATCTTCTAGACGCTGCCTGGATTGCAAAGCTGCCATTGGAGCAGGTAGGTTATCATCGCGTGTCAGGGGCAGTGGTGCAGTCAGCGCGGATGCTGACTAACTGTCAGGTTCTAACCTTGTCCAAATATGCACAAAGGGAGAGAGAATGAGGAACCCACATGCTGCCGCCCAGGTCAGCAGTCACTGTGGTGCTGCTGCCTTCCATCTGTCTCTCATTCAGGTGTGAGGAAACACTGCCTGCCTCCCTCCCTCCATCCCCGCCTTCCTCTTCTGTCCCTCTCCTCCCGCCATCCCTGCCTTCCCCTTCTCTCCTTCCCTCCTTTTTCCTTCCTCCCCCTTTTTCTTCCCTGTCTCCTTCTCTCCCCATCTTCCCTCCTTCCTTTCCCTCTTTCTCCCTGCCTCCCTTCCTCCCTTTTGTCTCTCTTACCTCTCTCATTCTCACCCGGCCCTCTCCCTCCCTCTGTCCCTTCTCTCAGCTCGTCCTTTTAAAAACGCAATCACAGCACAAACAACTACAGCCAACAGAATTAGAATTCCTCGGTTGCAGAAGTTCATGTTTGCTTTCCAAGGTTGTCTCATTTACTTTGTGTGTCACTTCGGCTGCAGTGCCTTCCGTGCTCCTTCAGCCTCTAGCACCTCCTCCCCCCTTTACATCACTGTGGTGTTTCCTCCATCCTGTGTGCCCCACTGTATCCATGTGACGTTCCCTGGCTTGTTTTCCTGGCCTGAGAGCTTCCTGGGCCAGCTGTATGATCCAGAGCTGCGCTTGGATTCTGATTCTGTGGTAAAAAGAGATTAAGTAATGGTACACGGCTGCAAACACAGACACCTGGCAGCTCTTAGATCTACTTCCAGTGTGTTACTATCTTAGGATGGGGTGTAAGGGGGTACCTTAGTTAGGGTTTCTATTGCTGTGAAGAGGCATCATGTCCACAGCAACTCTTATAAAGGACAACATTTCATTGGGCTGGTTCACAGTTGAGAGGTTCAGCCCATCATCATCACGGTGGGAACCATGGCAACGTGCACGCAGACATGGTGCTGGAGAAGGAGCTGAGAGTTCCTTCTCTCAAAAGCAGAAGCAACCATGCCCCACACTGGGTGTAGCTTGAGTATATATATGACCTCAGAGCCCACCCCACAGTGACACAATTCCTCCAGCAAGGCCACACCTGTTCCAACAAGGCCCCATCTCCTAATAGTAATCTTGTTATGGGCCAAGCATTCAAACACATGAGTCTGGGCAGGGGTGGGGCATACCTATTCAAACCACCACATGGAGTAACCCCAAAATGCAGCTTGCAATAAAAAGGCTGTGTGGCCATTCCATTGTAAAATACAATTTTTAAAAAGATTTATTCATTATTTATATAGTGTTCTGACTACATGTATGCCTGCCTGCCAAAATAGGGCACCAAATCTCATTTTAGATGATGGTATGAGCCACCATGTGGGTGCTGGGAATTGAACACAGAGCCTCTGGAAGAACAGCCAGTGCTCTTAACCTCTGAGCCATCTCCCCACCCTGTAAAATACAATTTTAATAAAATAGTTTATAGCCAGTTATTGTTCCTAGCATGCTTGTCAGTATTCTCTTAGCTTCCCAAAGCTTAGACAAATGGATGGACTTCTTAGAAAAACTAACCTGTTTCCAACTAAAAGAAAATGTTTAATTTTGTGGGGTTCAACCAGAAAATGGTCACCTAAACAATCCCTGCCCACTAAAATATTAGATGAATTCCTGTCAGCTAAACAAATTATATATTTTAGCCTGATGTGGTGGTGTACATCTTTAGTCCTAGCACTCAGGAGGCAGAAGCAGGCAGGTTTCTGCTATCATGGTCTACACAGTAAGTTACAGGATAACCAGAGCTACATAGTGAGACTCTGAAAAAATATATATATTTTATATATATAATTTTTTAAATGAATTATATATTTTATATATTTTAATTTAATTTGCCCTCTATATTATCATAGAAATAGATAATAATCATTTCTAAAAGATGAATTAATATATCTCTTGCATATAGAGAAGTATACTATTTCTCTAATAATATTCCTGAGATATCCCTTAGCCTAGTTGATGAGGGATATACTGTACCCTTGAGAGGAATGTCAGCGAAGCTCCCGTGCTATCTGCTGCCTGGGCATTGCAAGCTTCCTGAAGTTTTGCTGTGAAATGACCCAAGGTCATCTTGAAAGTGACCTGTCTAGGACTGTGGCAGTCGCTGGTTAGACCCTGCACCCAGACGTGCTGAGGGGAGACACCTCAGCACTAGGCTCAGACCGAGTGAACAGGATTCTGTCAGGAGGCAAATTCAACATGTTGAGAGCTGCTGCTCCCACAGGATGTGGGGGTGGGGGTGGGGAGGGGCGAGGGTAGGTGGGGGGTCGGGGTGGGGGCTACACATTTACCAGGAAGAATAAAGACACACCTTCCAGATCATTGAGTCTGTCAGTTGAAGCTGCTCACACAGAAAGAAATGATTGAAAAAGGCATACCCAAATGGATTTCTTTTCTAAGAAAATGGCATTTAGAATGACATTTGTAGTTACTTCAAAAACTCTGTATCTTCCGACTGAAGGCCCAAAGTGCAGCACAGAGGAGAGACAAGCAGGCAGTGACAGTGACCAGCGGGCGCACGTTTCCTGCACCAGCCTGCTGCCTGGGAACTGCTCAGAGTCTCACTGTTGGTCACCGGTCCTTCCCAGAGTCCTGTGTGCTTCCCTAACAGTGCTTGACAAATGTCCAGTTTGGCCAGCACCATTTACTGAATAGGTTGTCTTTTTTTCCAGGGTATATGTTGGACACTTTTATCAAAACTTAGGGGATCATAGCTGTATGGGTCTGTTTCTTGGTCCTCTGTTGTGTTCCATTGGTCTATGTGTCTGTCTGTCTGTCTGTCTGTTTATTGGGTTTTTGAGACAAGCTTTCTCTGTGTAGCCTTGGCTGTCCTAGATTCACTTTGTAGACAAGGCTGGCCTCGAACTCACAGAGCTCCACCTGTCTCTGCCTCCCAGTTGCTGAGGTCAAAGGCGTGCGCCACCACACCCAGCCTTTGTGTCTGTTTCTGTGCCAGCACTATACTGTCTTGTCCCTTTGAGGTCAGGAATATGATGCCGCTCTCTGTATTTCTTTCTGATGTAGGCTTGAAATAATCATGGATTGTTTCGCTTATGAAATTAACTCTTAATTTCTTTCTTATCCAAGACTAAAAAATAAAAATAAAAACAGCTGTCATACTGATGTTTAAACAGCTGCAGTACCCTAGTGCACGCTGGTTTTACCCTCTCAGGTAAAGTGTTGAGATTGATCTCATTGTAGCATAGGGCATCACTGGTCAGCGTGTGTGCACTGGCCTAGACACTGGCTGGTTTAAGTAGCTATCGTTTGCTTCAAATATCAAGATGCAGGCGTTTGTTGTGGAGATTTCATGCCATGCCAGTCCATGGCACCTGGGAAATTGTCTGGTAAATAAGGAAGTCTGGCCAGCCCCTGGCGCAGCTCAGTTGGGAGAGAGCCTACCTGGCACACAAGGAAGCCTGGGTTCCATCCCCAGCACTGCGTAACCCTGGGGTGCCATAACCCCACACGTGGGAGGAGCAGGAGTTCAAGGTCATCCTTGGCTGCCTGGTGGGTTTGATCGGACCTGAGATACAGGAGGTTTAATTCTGGAAAGTAAAAGACATAGTGGATGGTCGCGTTGCCCTGCCAATGAAATAGCAACAAATTCATTTAGGTCAACAATGAATTGGGAAGCTTTTAATTTCCAGTATGTTCTTATTTTCTCACTTTTGGGTTCATAAATATGTAAAGCAACTTAAAGTGTCAAAAAACAACCAATTTCCCCCAAACCTGTCAGGAGCCTTGGGATCTTATACTTGGTTTATAAGGTTTTTGGAATGTGTTAGGCAACGTGGTAGGGAAAAAAACGCTTCAGATACACACTGTATTGCTTTCAATTTGCTAACTTAGAGGTTTTGTCTTTTTTTTTTTTTTCACTTACAACAAAAGCTATGACAAGCCATCCTACTGTGTTTCTCCCTGAGATTTTGCTGTCTAAAGGGACTGCACAGCGCACAGCCCACAGTTCCTACAGCTAATCAGCAAAGTTGCTGACTGTATGTTCTTCCCGCAGCTAAATGAAATGCTAAGAAGCCCAGGAGAAGGCCACTTCTGGCAGGTGGATCACATCAAGCCAGTGTATGAGGGAGGGGGCCAGTGCTCCCTGGACAACCTGCAGACTCTTTGCACAGTGTGCCACAGAGAGGTCAGTGACACTCCTGCATGCGCATAGGTCCAAGCAGCCCTGGGGAAACTGTGCACATGGGTGGGTGAGACTGTGGAGGGGCATGCAGCCCATCTGGGGACAGAATGGCCTGCCATTGCTCTTGTCCCGTCCAGTCCTGGATGCAAGGCCGGGTGCCACCCTCTTCACCCATGCTCTGGGCTGAGGATTCGGCGCAGTGGGTAGAACCCTCGCTTAACAGCAGAGGCCCTGAGTTCCACCCCAGCACCGCACAGATTCCCTGCGTTGGTGCTCTTGGGAACTGGAGAATCAAGGGTTCAAGATCAGTTGGATGTGGTAGCGGAGCTGAGGTCAAGGCCAGTGTGGTCTGCACAGTAAGTTCCAGGATAGAAGGCACCAGTAATGAGAATGCCATCTTTTCTGTGCTTGTTTGCTTTTTGGACTCTTGTGAAAATCTTTATTTTGACTTAACAGAAGAATCCAGCTCTATCCCATTTGATTTTGTACAGTTTCTTATGCATTGAGCTGGGAATGAATTTTCTGACCTGGGTCCAGAAAATAAGAAGTGGACAAACTTTTGCCCACTGAACGCTGGAATTTTAAGATGTGTGTAAGCATCTGCTTAGATGAGGAGATCCATGCCTTCTCCTAGTCCCCAGTGCAGGACTCATGGTCTTTAGGTGCTGAGATTATCTCCACGAGAATGTTTCCTTCCAGCTGAGACCAGGAAGCCTAGGCTCTCAGGACCCTGGCGGTGGCCCGGAGCGCATCCTGTGGCTAGGCACTTTGTGCATGGGTAGTGTGCATTCCCCCACTCCCCTCACTATGGCACAGAGCCGCCTCCCTAACCTGAAACGTGCATTTGTTAACTCCTAGAGAACCGCCCAACAAGCCAAGGAAAGAAGTCAGGCGAGACGACACTCTGTGGCAGCGAAGCACGGGTCAGACATCACTCGGTTTCTGGTGAAGAAGTAAAGCCGAGCAGACGGCTTGCAGGTGGGAGATCTGGCACGATGGAGCTTCGTGTTTGCCTAGTATTTTAAGAGAGAAAAGTTGGTAAACATAAATCAAGAGCTAGAGTTTAATTCTTCTGCCAAGTCCTCCTAGGGTTAAGTGCTTCACAGGAACGGGTGTGTTAGGAAGCGCGTGGGGTGTGGATTGTCAATTACGTTTCCGCAAGATTTTGTTCACTGCATTGTGCATAGGTAATATGTGATAAATATATCCCAATCACCTGACAGTTGCTTCTTGATTAGCATTGGTTCTGAACTCTGTGGTATAAATGGAACATTCCAGAACAATCGGGAAATTTTCGAGATGAGCCTCCATTATTAAGAATTCTGGGACGAGCGTGGCCAGCCTGCTTCTTGTACACGAGCCCCCAGACCTAAGCTTGGGTGCATGTCTGCAGTGTTGCCTCCTTGTTTTATTTCTGGGCCAATCATCTTTACTGAAAAGATACTTTTGTAACCATGCGTGGTATCTATGTAGAATTTGTAATCATTAGAACAAATGATAGAACATAAAGTATAATGCCACACAAGCCCCTTGCTCTGTTTTCTGTTTGCTTGCTTGTTTGCTTTTTGCATTTTGTTTTTAATGTATAAAACTAGGCTAACTGTCAAAACAGCTTTTGTCTCCTTGTCCTCATTTTCTGGTTTTAAAATCCTGGTAATATTTTATTTTGTTTTGTTATTTTAATAAACCTTATAGTTTTAAAGATGTTTAAAATTATGTGTATCTGCTCCCCTGTGAGGGGGTATGTGCCCCTGAGTGCAGTTGCCTGCAGAGGCCAGATGCCGTGTATCCCATACCTGGTGTTATAGGCAGCAATGTCAGCCAGGGTGCTAGAAACTGAACTCAAGTCTTCTGGAAGAGCAGCAGGCACTCCTAACCACTGGGCCATCTCTCCATCTCAAATCCTATTTTAGTATTTATGTATTTTATGGCACCTCTTTTAAAAAGGAATGATGACAAACGACTCATATTGGTGCACACCTTTAATCCCAGCACTCAGGAGGCAGAGGCAGGTGGATCTTTGTGAGTTTGAGGCCAGCCTGGTCTACAGAGCAAGTTCTAAATTAGACAGAGCCATGTGGTAAGACCCTGTCTCCATAACAAGTGATGGTGGAGTTGGAAAATGGCTCAGTTGATGAGATACTGGCCACATAGCATGATAGCCTGAGTCTGCACCGCAGAATCTGTGTTAAAGCCTGGGTGTGTTGCCCATCTGCAACCCCAGCACCAAGAAGGCAGAAACAGAAGGTCCCCTAGGGTCCCTTTCCAACAATCCAGGGACGAGGTGAGCTTCAGAGTTAGTGAGAGATCATATCAAATATAAGGTAGAGCACAATCGAGGAAGACACCAGATGTTGACATCTGGCCTCTACACACACACACACACACACACACACACACACACACACACACACACA
>OU015747.1:84907010-84922943 GCA_907169655.1 Acomys percivali | reverse complement strand
CACACACACACACACACACACACACACACACACACACACACACACACCGCTAACCTGCAGCCACATTTCATGTAGAGATTGATCTGAATATATTTGGTTACAGTGACTTGGAAAAACAGAACTAAAATTCTAGTCTTTCTCCTAGAATATTCAAATGTTCATCAAATACCATAATAAAGCGGACCATCAGGTGACTGAATAAACAGAATGCCACATGGCAGTTTAAAAACACAGATTCTGGGACTAAAAGGCTACTAGCAAACTACCCAGAGTGGACAGACACTCTATTTTGCATATGTGACACTAATAAGGACAACCACTAAGTGTTTGCACAGATGACTGTCACAGGAGAATGAACAAACTCTGTCCCTCAAGGTGAGAGGCCCGCTGAGGTGTGGTTCCCCCACACAGGGCATCTCCCCCAGGCAGAAGTCTTTGACACCTCAAATTTATCCCTCTGGCTCAAGCTTGCTGGAGATGACTCCAGATGCTGGTGTGACTCCTGCTGTTGGCTGGACAAGGTCATCTTGGTGGCCCTGGGGTACCCATGGCAGGAGCTGCCTCCCCTCCTACCCTAGAAGAAGGAGGTGTCTGAGGAAAAGGCACCCGCAAGTCTGAAGTCCTCCTTGGTAAGCACACTGTACATGCGCTGTGGCAGGGCTTTGGAGTAGGGCGCAGGCCGAGGCACTGTGGCCCTCAGGATGAGCTCGCGGCCTGCAGGAGGTGGGAAGTCGGACCCTGAGTTCTGTCTTCTCTCCTCTGGGCAGCCCGGCCTCTTCAGCTCCTCCTCTGGCAGAGCCACTGCGGCAGCCTTAAACAGAACCAAATGCCAAATTCAAGAGCAGTTGAAAGCTAAGCTGCCTAAGGGCGATGAATACACACGAGAAACACACAAAAGGCCCCGCGTTACTTGGAAATGCATTATGTTCACTGTGTGTTATGGCTGCTCAGAACAGAAACGGAAAAGCAGGAAGCTGGAAAGAGCGTGAGCACTAGCAGGCAGAGGGTGGGTGCTGGGCACTCTGCTCTGAAAAGCGAGGGCATCAAGGCGCCTCAGCAATGGTGGAGCTGCACTGCCGTCTGCATTTCTTCAGGCAGTGACTCAAGTCCAAGTTAGACATTAACCAGGCAGACTTGCTCTTAGGTCTGGAAAGGTGATTTTTTTTTTCTTCCCCTTTAAATCTCTGCTCTCTCAATCAGTTCTTTTCAGATTCTCTTGCCAAATTAGAAGCAGGAACACTGGCTTTGACTGCTGGGTAGCTAATGTGACAGCGAGCTAACAGATGCCTGTGCATGGCCACAAAGGACAAGTGCTCAAGGATGAGGGCATCTGCTTTTACATTCAAACTGCAGCCCAGTGGAGCCTCAAGAACTCAATACTGTCCTCCTCCCATGATTCCAGTGCTTGGGAGAACTCTTTGGGCAATGGAACCATGAAGTCATGGTAAGCTGTACAGCAAGAGGGGATGCCAAATCCAGCCGGTTAGAGAGGTGGTTAGTTAAGATGACCTTATGACGTTAGAGGCATGGGGACGGACGAAGAACTATGAGGGACATAAGGCCATTTTGTTACCTCATCAGAAGATTCAGTCAGCTTGAGGAAGGTGAGAAAAGAAACAGTGATGAAAGGGAACGAGTGAGGTGGTTAAAGAGCTGGGCGGACTCAGGGTCAATTCAGAAACAGCATGCACTGTGGGGTACGACTCCATCAAAGGTGCACAAAACCACACAAGGACACCAGACTCCTGACATGGCCAGTGCCTCAGGCTCATGCATCTGATGGCCCAATGGGAGATGTGCAGAGTCACTGAATGAGGACATGACTGAAAACCTAACTCATTCAAAAAGATGCTATTTTAAAAGGTAGCTTGGTAGATAAACCATACATTTAAGAAAGGTGTCTGAGAATAATTCATTTTAGAAAGACTGAAGTAGAATCAGGCATTTTTGCTGAATTCTATTTAAATACATATATACATACCCAAACCTATATAATCACAGCCAACTTTATTAAGTTCATAATTTTAATATTTTACATTTTGGGTTTTTGAGGGGAGTGTGCATACATGCATATGCACATGTTTATGCCACAGCACACATGTGGAGGTCAGAGGACAACTTTCAGGGTGGGTTCTCTTCCACCATGTAGGTTTTGGGAAATGTATGCTATAAAAATCCAGCTAAGCCTAAAATATAATTAAATCTCAATTTTTTTGGTAAAACTGATCCGAAGTAACTACTCATCATGAAAAGCTACATAACACTCAACAGTTCACGGGACCAGACAGCTAGAGCTGAGTTAAAGCTCAGGTCCCTGAAAGCACTCACTATCAGCCTGGACTCAGAATCTGTACCGTGTGAGATACACTCACAACTTTAGGTCCAGGAGGAGGATCCTGGAAAGACAGCATCCTCCTCTTAGATATGATAAACAGCGTAAGTAGAAACAATAAAGCATAGAATAGCCTGAGCGAAGAAACACAAATTGGTATGTAAGATATTAAATGCTAACAGGAGTGAAATGCTGACTTGTTTTTGTTTTTCTAGCCTCTGAGCAGTTAGGAGAAGGGCTGAGGAGACTATTCAGTTCAGGAGAAACAATTCTGATCATCCCAAACAAGCAATACTCTCTCAACATTTCTTAACTCATGACCTTTTCTTTTCTTTTTCTTTTTTTCAAGTCAGGGTTTCTTGGCTGTCCTGGACAGGCTGGCCTTGAACTCACAGAGATCCGCCTGCCTCTGCTTCTGCCTCTGCCTCCCTGCGTGCTGGGAATAAAGGTGTCCACCACCTGGCTAACTCATGATTTTCTTTAAAAAAATCATTGTTGAGAACAGGCTGCCGCAGGGATGTCAGCCTCTGGGTGTTCTGCTGGTGGAGGTACACAGCATGTGAGAACAGAAGACAGGGGAAAACCAAGGAGAGGAGTATTGCTTCCTAGAAGCCACTAATTTATACACAAATAAAATAATTTGGTCTTTAGCTTGAAAATTTTAAACTTAGGGAACTACCCCATAAATAATATCAACTTTTCAATGAGGACTACGCAACTGTTAGTCCATGTTTGATACAAGTTATAGTCATCTGAGAAGGAGCCTCAATTGAGAAAATGCCTCCATAAGACCCCGCTATAAGGAAGCCTGTAGGGCATTTTATTTACTGATTGATGGGGAGGGTTCAGCCGTTTACGGTGGTGCCACCCCTGCGCTGGTGGCCCTCGGTTCTATGAGAAAGCAGGCCGAGCAGGCCACGGGGAGCAAGCTAGTAAACAGCACCCCTCCATGGCCTCTGCATCAGCTAGTGCCTCCAGGTTCCTGCTCAGTTTGAGTTCAGTATGACTTGCTTCAGTATGACTTGCTTCCCCAAATTGCTTTTGGTCATGGTGTTTTATCACAACAATAGTAACCCTAACAAAGCCCATGTATGCACCAAGGAAAAGTCTTACTCGGTGGAGAATGACTATCTGAAAGCTGAGCTGAGGTCCTTGTTTCTAGGGTCATCTTGTCCCATGACAGTGAAAAGTATATTTAACGCACATCTTAGTACTTTCACCTGGATCCCTGATATTAATGTCCCCCAAGGGAATAGCAGCACCTGCACACAAATGCATGTGCATATGTGTGTTGGGGGGCTGTGTGTGCACATGTATAAACACTATCCCTAATCAATAGAGGAGGGGCTATATAACTGCCTACTTTCACGAGTGGAGAGAATGACAAAGATCATTTTCAAGCTGGACTTCCTGCTGTACTGAGCCTGTTTCCACAGTCCTCATAGCCTGAAACCCTTTTCCTTTTAAGACAATCTCTACTACTGGCTAGTCAGAAACCGAAGCTATAAACATGTTTCCCACACCAGAGCTCTAGCCCTTGCTAAAAGTCCCCACCAGATTCTAGAGCAATGGGTGTCAGAGCTTTCTAGTTTCCATAGTTTAGTCTGAACACACTCCTTGCTTTCCTTAACCCAGGACATCAGGCCTCAGAAGTCCTGGGGCCTGTTTCTTCTGTGCTGTCAGCCAGGCCTTGGGACAGAGTCCTGGGCCACGGGCAGCCAAGAAGTGCTCTCACATACCCGCTGCGCGTTCACAAACAGCTTGTGGATGATCCGGCCTGCATGTCCTCTTCCTGCCCCAGTGACGGACACTTCAGGCTGCTCCAGCAGGCAGCTGACAAACCTAGAGGAGGAGAGGGAAGGGTGAGGTGCTTCAGGCAGCCGGAACCTCAGCCAGGGTGGATTCCACTGACACATCTTCCTAACCCACCCATGGAAAAGTAGGGGTGACAGGATTGCCTGGTGGGAACTTAGCAGAGCTCTGATCTGAAGAGAATTCAATATTTCTCTGTCTCTAGTCAGAGGGGCAGAGCCTTTTTGTTTTGTTCTTGTGTTTCTGGGCAGCCCCAGCTAACTTGAACAACTCACTGTGTATCCCAGGCTGGCCTTTAAATTCAAGGTAACCTCTTGCTTCAGCCTGGCAAGTACCAGGATTATAGCCACAACCCACCATACCATCATCTCTCAGAACTCTTAATGTTCTAGTAAGACAAGCAGCTGGCCCTCCTGCAGACAAACTGAGGCACACACGTTAACAGTACCTTTCAAGATCTTCCTTTTCTTCCTCTTGCTCACATTTCTCAGTTCCAAATTTTGCCTTGAGGGAGCGGGCTCGGGCTATTATAGCTTCCACATTCGTAATCTGCAGGATGATTTCCTAGGGGTAGAAGGGAGGCAGAAGCCCTGAGACGGCAGAGATGCACAGCCCTTAAAACCCTTTTCAGAGCTGGTGAGGTGGCGCAGCAGGGACGGGTGAGTGCCACCATGACATCCTGAGTCATGGGGTGGAAGGCGAGAACCAATTCCTGTCCTCTGCCTTCCACACATGCTGACATGCATGCACACCATCCGCACCATCCCATAAAAAAGTGTAAAAAGAAAATTTAAAACACAGCTTAAATAATTTTGAAGTAATTATTGCCAGGTGTGGGGAAGTCTTGGCAAGACGCGGCAAAGCACACACTTACTTCCAACTTCTTGTCCTCGGGATTGGGGAAGTGCAGAACTTTGCTGGAATGAGCTATGATCTGCTTTATAATCTTCTTAACAGAAGGAATGTTTTCTAGACTTTCTACATATAAAAAGATCAAAGCCACAGTTAAAAGCGGAACCCAAACCACTTCTTTGGAAATGCACTTTGGGACGAGTCAATGGAGACATTTACCTTCTTCCTTTACCTTGAGAACAGCTGCGTGAATCACACAGGGCAGGAGGTGCCGCGCTAGGTCTGCAGGCTTCTGCATGGCCAGGTAGTGCAGCACCTGACAGAGACACAGGGGACACAGAAACACTGTAGGTGGCATCCCCAGAAGCCTGGCCTCCCCAGCTCAGCAGCAGCCATGGCAGAGGTGAGGGTCTGCCGCTTTTAGGAACCACAGTAACTACTGTCATAAATGTTTCAAGTCTTTACATTACACATGCAAATTAGGAACCGGCAAAGAGAACAGGATGACCCGTAAATCACAATACCAAGTGACAGTTCACAGCAGTGTGTTTCAACCTAGGATTTTTTCCTAGGGTATTAGATATAAGCACTAATAATTAATGTGCAAATTTTGTTTTGTAACTTGATCTTCTACAGAGTAGAAACTCTTATTTCTTCTTGTAAACATCCATGGCCCCTCCCTGTAGACACCAGCAGTAAATCTCACGGTAGGGTTATGAACTAGTTCATGGGCGTCAGCGCTGACGAGCGGCAGCACCGACACCTTGTTTACCTTGTCTCTATGTCCACTCAAACGCAGACAGACAGATGGAATCTCTTCCTTTAAAAATCACGTATTTTTAATAGTCTGATCACTTAATGTGGTAGATTTTTATTTATTTCTGGCTCAGAATGTGATGGTTACTAGTGTTAGTCACTTGGGAGACAAACCTCTTGGCTTGTCATGAGAGATTATCTAAACTAGGCTGGCTAAAGTATGAACCTGAACCTAAATGTAAGTGGCACTGCCCCACAGGCTGGAGTTCTGACTAAATAAAAAGAAAGTGGAAGCAGGGTGTGGTAGCGCACACCTGTAATCCCAGCACTTGGGAGGCAGAGGCAGGTGGATCACTGTGAGTTCAAGGCCAACCAAGGCTACACAGAGAAACCTTGTCTTGAAAACAAAACAGAAACAAAAAATGAGCACCAGCATTCACACTCCTCCCTGCTTCCTGACTACGGATGTCATGTGACTTTCACAAAACAGCTATCTAGTTATCCCTACACTATGTGATACAGAGACACTGAGAAGCCATTTTTACTACATGCTGGGTTTCTACATGGATTTACAAATTAGTAGTCTGTTTCAGTAGGGCACTAAAGCTCTAATACCACACTGTTTAGACAAGAAGCCAGTCCTGTTTCCTGATGATTTGTTTCTTTTCAGTCTAGCTTGAGCTGTTTTTACATGCCTATTATAAAGAAGAGTTCACTCACTCAGAAAACATATCCCAGCACTGTATAGTCAGTAGTACAGCCAAACACTTAACAGTACTTCACCACTCTAAAGAAGTCCATTTACAGCCAACTGTGTTTCAATCCCAGGCTGAGACTTTTAGGTTTACTTTTCCAAATAAGCATTAGCATCAACTAATCCGGCTACATAATAACATCTTTTGGTGTTTTCCTTGTAATTATGGTGAACATATTAATCAAGTGAAAGTAAAATGACTTTAATGATGTCCTATGTATGCCAGTGCTTTTGAGGTTTTCTTCAGATTTTAAGTGTTTACTGTTAAGTTTATGGCTAGTTATTTTATATTGTCCTCGCTTATATAATGACGAGAAAATTAATCTACATCTCCCGAGTGGCTATTTCTCTATATAAAAGCTCTACTAGCTGCTATCTAGAGAACTATGTTGTTGGCCCATTTTCAGATTGGGTTGTTTGATTTCTTTAGTTCTGAGGTCTTTGTACATTCTAGACAGCATCCTCTCTGAGACACGGAGATCTTCTAACGCTTTCCAGTCTCATAAGGTCTCCACCATCAACTGTTGGCATCACTTCCTGAGTGCCTGGAGTCCTTACCTGTGCCGATCTGTATCCTGAGGTGTTTCTCCTAACCTTTTCTAACAGTTTCAGAGTTTTGGCTCTTTGATCCATTTGAAGCTGATTTTCACACACAGTGAAAGTCAGGGATCTGGTTTCATTGTTAAATGTGGATATCCAGTTTCCAAGCACCATGTGATGAGTGGTGGTTCCCTATTCATCTCTATCTTATCACTAAAGTGTGGTGTTTTTGTAGCCTTCTGTGGGTGTGTTTATCTTCAGTCAAAATGAATCCTTCAAGTATCTGTCTCTAGAGCTGGTATGGAGGCCAAGAATTCCATCACACTGATTTTTTAAAATATTCTTTTGAAATTTTATACATGTATACATTTTGTTGTTGTTTGTTTTTTGGTTTTTCAAGACAAGGTTTCTCTGTGTAGCCTTGGCTGGGCAATTTATTTTTATCTCACCTATTCTCCCCGCCTCCTTCCAGCTCCCCTCAGGACACACCAAGGCTATCCCTACTGACTTCATGTCCCTTTTAGTCCGATTTTACCTTGTGGAGTGGTTTGTGTGTGTGTGTGTGTGTTTTGTTGGTTTTTCAAGACAGGGTTTCCCTGTGTAGCCTTGGCTGTCCTAGACTCACTTTGTAGACCAGGCTGGCCTTGAACTCACAACAATCCACCTGCCTCTGCCTCCCAAGTGCTGGGATTAAAGGTATGCACCATGGGCTGGACAGATGGCTCAGAGGTTAAGAGAACTTGCTGTTCTTCCAGAGGTCCTGAGTTCAATTCTCAGCAACCACATGGTGGCTTACAACCATCTGTAATATGATTATTATTATTTTTTTTAAAGGTATGAAGCTGTTTAATTAGGTTGTTAGCAACTTAGAACACCAGTTTGTGAGGATACATCTCATTTGTCAGGGAGAACTGAGATCGCAGGTAGCCCTGCAGCTGAGGAACGGCTTTGATCTTTGGCAAAATCTGCGAGTCCACAGTTTTCTGATCAGCCTTGCGCTGCTCGGTAATCTCGTATTTCTCCTTCTCCGTGTCAAAGATCTCGCCCTCCTGGTGCCTGGCTTGCGCAGCTGCTTCTTCTTGAAGTAAGTGTCTGTCAGATGTTTAGGGATTTTAACAGTGCTGATATCAACTTTTGTAGATGTGGCAATGACAAACTCCTGGTGTGTTCTGCGTAGAGGAACTCTGTTAATGGCAAGAGGTCCAGTCACAAGCAGCAAGCCACCCCAGTTGCTTCAGGAAAACCACTCTCTTGCCCCTGTGGCGTCCAGTGAGGATGATTAGGACGGTCCCAGGAGTGATGCTGGCATGCAGCTTTCTCACGTGCTGACTAAAGGGCTTTTTGCCGTGGCTCAGCAGCTTCCGAGGTACGTCTTCAGTAGCATAGTACCTGGGCATTATTCGAAGCTTTACCACTCGGGTACCACCGTTCTTGTCACCACAGACTACTTTCGTGACAGTGGCACGGAGCTTCTCCCTTTTCTTCTTCCTCTCAACCTTGGTCTCAGCAGCTGTGTACTGCTTTTCGTACAAGGCCTTTCTGGCATACATGGCAGACCGGGAGTACCTGCCAATTCCTCTAACCAGGACAGGGTTCCAGCTGCAATGGCGCTTCCCCTTCTTGGACTTCTTCACCTTAGGGTCGCCCTTTTTGGCGGCCTTGGCGGCCGGGGGCGCAGCATTGCCACCAGCCTTCTTGGCGGCAGGCTTCTTCTTCATGTCAGGCTTCTCGGCCTTTTCACCTGCCATCTTGCAAGATGGGAAAGAGGACTCCTGTAATATGATTCAATGCCCTCTTCTAGTGTACATGAAGACAGTGTACTCATATACATACATCAAATAAATAAATCTTAAAAAAAAAAAAAAAAAAAAGGCGTGCGCCACGACACCTGGCTACCATGTGGAGTTTAAACTTCAACTGTGCAAGACAGGTTTTGGGTAGCTTTTAAGGTTTCTGTTGAGAAGTTGGCTGCTATTCTGATGGGCCTGCTTTTACTTACATCTCGTCACTTGTATCTTTTGCAGCTTTCAATGTACCTTCTTCATTTTGGACACTCATTATTTTGATTATAATATAACAAGGAATGTTTTTCTTTGGCGTTGTCTGTTTGAAATTCTAAATGCTCCCTGATCACAGATGGGCACCTTTCTACCTAGATTTGGGGAAATTTCTGATACAAATTTAGTGAAAATGTTTTCCGTACCTTTAGCATGAAATGCCAGTAATTCATAGATTTGGTCTTTTCATAGTGTCCCCATAGACCTCAAATGTTCTGTTAGTACCTTCTTACTGAATTTTCATTTCCAGCATTTTTTTCTCTGTTTACTGAATTCCAATTTTATGTCTCTTGTTGTCTTCCTATTTCACCCACCTATTTAGTGTTATCTTGGAATTCGTTCAGGACTTTGTGATCTCTGACTTTTTCTTTTTAAATATGTTTTATTTTATGTGCATGAGTGTCTTGCCTGCATCTGCAAATGTGTACTACATGTGTGCCTGAAGGCCAGAGAAAATATGAGATCTCCTGGAACTGGAGTTACAGGCAGATGGTTGTCAGCTATCATGTGGGTGCTAGAAACTGAATCCAGGTACACTTTTTTTTTTTTGGTTTTATGAGACAGGGTTTCTCTGTGTAGCGTTGGCTGTCCTGGACTCTCTTCATAGACCAGGCTGGCCTCGCCTGCCTCTGCCTCCCGAGTGCTGGGACTAAAGGCGTGCACTGCCACACCTGGTTGAATCCAGGTACTCTTAAAGAGCAAGTGGCACTAACAACGGAGCCACCATTCCAGGACCGCCTTTAAAATGTCTTTGAATGCACTTAACAATTATTCTTTTTCATGTCTTTGGGTTTCACCTAACTCACTCATGTTGGAGGATACTACTGTTGGATTAATGATTTTTTTAAGCACTCAGGCCACCAGGTTTTCCTCCTGCTTCTTATGCTGAGACGTATGCATCTGAGTGAACTACCCTCATATGCTCATTGGAAGTGTCTGCGATATTAAAGAGAGACTAGGTTGTAGTAGGGTTTCCTCTGTGAGCCTGGTGTTCCAGTTCCCTGTGCACCCCTGACAGAAGAATACGGTGTAGCTCCCCACTAGAGGCCAGGCTCTCTTGCCATTCCTTCCTGGGCTCCACAGTGCTTGTCATATCCCTGGGCAAGCTGCTCAGATCAGTGCACAGATGCTGGTCTCACCTCTGAACAGGTCTTGAGGGACTGGACTGTGACTGCTACACTTGTCATCTTTTTGAGGCACAGATGCCAGTCACACCTCTGTGCAATCACATAGTAGTCTGGGTGAGATTGATGAGCCCAGCTCTGAGCTGCCATTCTGATCAATGTTGTTATATCATTTGAAGTCTGCCTAAGTTCTTTGATGATTGTTTCTGATTACATTTTCACCCTAGTACTGTGAGGTTCTGATATAGTTTCTTTCCCACAGTCAAGAGCATCTGGGTGGCCAGGTTTCAGCACAAAATGTCTGTAACACTTGAGCACTTGCTCTAAATTTCCCAAGAGTGAGGCTTAGCAAGGGGTCTGGCACTAAGACATCTTGCCATTGCTCCAATCTGGGGTAGAGAGGACTCTCCTAGCAGTGCCCCCCTTCCCCCTGCTAGTGCTGTCTCCTTCCTTCCTCTTCTTCATGAAGTGCCTGTAAGGCAGAGTATGTGGCTCTGGAACTACAAGCCTTGATGATGAGACTTTCCCAGTCTGCTATGATGCTTAGTTAAAAAAAAAAAAAAAAAAAAAAAACTATATATAGTGCTTACAATACCAATGTTGCATTTTTGCTTTTAAAAGTAGTTTTATATGTGTATGCTCTGCCCTTCTTTTGTTCTGGTAACATCACAACCTGAAAGTGCCACCTTCTGCAGCTTCTGTAATGATGAAAAGTAAGCAGTGGGGAGGTGGACTATTATCCTTCATTTCTGTAGAGTATGTAATCTTCCCCTCTTACTGACTTATCCTCTTTCTGTCCCTCAGGGGCATCATCTCTATAGACAGCCATGCAGTACTTAAAGATGGGAATATGTTCTCAGAAATCAGCACTGATTTCATTAGGTATGAGCATGAAAGAGCACTTTAGACAAACCACATGATGTGTCCGTCACTGGATGCAGCCTCTTGATCAGTCAAAGGACACGGTGAACAACAGGTGGCTGAGGCTGCTGCCAGGATACCCCAGCTTATAGTCAACTATAGTAAATGTGTTCCAGTAACAGTTGTCTATCATTATCACCAAATATTATACAGAGATGGTTGATGTGCACCACTTTCTATACACTGGCAGAAGCCACAGTCGTGTAAGACTGCCTTGCCCTCTTATGTTCTGATGACTAAACACTAAGAAGCAACACGACCACATAATCTCCTGGGGCCACCCTGGCTCCGGCGAACCTGAAGAATCACTCTATAGCACCTACAGTGAAGACTCTTTCCAAGGCATGCTGTCAGTGCTGTGCTGAGGTAGCCCCTCTCTCCCTTCTCTTGACTACACCCACAAGCTTATAGCAGTGGGAACACCACTGGACTCTGACTCAAGACCTCTATAATTTCTGCCTCTAATATGCTAGAGGCATGCACCTACTTACTGGTAAATTTACTCACAGGGCCCCTGTAAGGGTAATCAGGACCCCGGCAGGGCCACTATTCTCCAGAACTGCTTTTTTTATACATGTAAAGTTTGACCGTTTCTCCTTCTTTACTGGACTCCGACCAGCATTTGCGTGCCCAGATCCCCGTGTCTCTCAGTATTTCCCGAGTAAACATTTTGCTGGATTTCTAAGGATCACTTTTAACACTTCTGATATAAAGTAGAAAACAGTATACAATGCAAGAGTTCTATATAAACCACGGCTGTCTTTACAACCAGCCCTAAAATCTTAAATGTAATATTAGGTACACAAAGCTTATTGAATTTCAATGTTTTGTTTGTTAAATAAGTATAAACTCTCATATCTAAGATCTAATAATGATCTCCTATTACCTTTTCAGCCTCTCGGGTGTCATCAAACAGTCTCCTCTGGCGTCTCGCTGGAACAGGCTTAGCAGCTTCCCAGGCTTCCAGCCACATGTTGCTGGGGATCTTCATGCGTGCACTCAGCTCCCCCTTTAGAACCACGTTGCCCTGCCCATCAGTCACCTCCTCCTCAATGTAGTCCCTCGGTGAGTACCACCTCACAAAGTCTTCCAGACAGCACCCTGGATTAGCTGCCTACGGCAGAATATACAGCAAAATGAAGTTTAAAAATCAACATTTACTTATAAGCCTAGTTGCAAAATTATATTTATACTTTAAGTTTGGACATTACATTTAAAATGGAAAAACCAAAACCACCATTTCACCTAATGACTGTGCACAAACCTTGTAGTATTAACTACTTAGTACTTACAAAGGGAAGTGTAGAAAACTGAATAGCGCACAGCACACCCAGAATAACAGTGACAGAAACTCTATTCTCCTCGGCTAGGCACTGCCAGCACTGCTATCCATATCAGCTAGCTCACACATGTTTGTCATCAGCGAACTCTGAAGCCTTCATATAAAACACCTCCACCTAAACTACTTCTGTGCTATTAAGGAACCGAACTCCTCCTATTACTAGTCACTGAACAACTATCTAGAGTCAACAATGATTGATGCCAAAAACTTTTTAGCGATTCTATTTTCAAGCCTAGAAGATACAGAGGCCTCATGATGCTTGTGGTACAATGGAGCACTTTTTCTTCTTCAAGTGTCCAGTATTATTAGCAGAGTACTAAGGATGAGCATGGTAAGCACTGGAGGTGAGAACTGTCTGTTTTAAATGTGATGGCTAAACTCACGGGGCTTAACATCTAGCCTGACCACCCTTAACCCCAAGGGAGCCTAGGGAACCAGAAGGGAGTTCTTCACTAACTCTAAACCCATTCCCCACGCAACCCCCCACTCCCCCACCCCACTGCACCCCCTTGCTGGGAGCAGCCAGTGCTCTTAGCCACTAAGCCATCTCTCCAGCCCCCTAGAACCCATTCTTATAAGGCTGTGCCATGGTTTGTGACATTGACTATGATTTATGCACAAAGGTCTGGATCCTACCCAGGCAGCACACTGTCTGAGTAAAGGCAGTAAACTTCACAGAGAGCAATCCTCAGCTCCTATTTACAGACTAGTGAAGGCTTAACACCAGGACCCTCCCCTTAGTATCACACTGGGCTGGATGGACACCTTAGCCATGGCTTATCCTCTTTTTACTGTTAAAAGATATATTACAAAGGATGGCCCAGAATAAGCCCTTATGATGTATGGGTGTATCTCTGCCGCACTCTGGGATGTCCCAGTGGCTCTAATAGTACATCGTTCCTATATAGGAAGAGAAAGGCGACTCATATATTTAGAGCAACTAGTTACTATTTTACCTATCCCACATAGCTGTATTTTCAAGAGCTACCTTACACCTTCTGGTTAAAACACTGTAAATAGGGGACCAGCTTAATCCAAAAGAATTAATGAGCAGCAGTTCTGGTCATGTACAAATGAGCAGCAGTTCTGGTCATGTACAATGTTAAAAGAGCCGCACCATTCCAGTTTATAACACGGTCTATGCCCAGCTGCAGAGCCCCTGCTGTGGCACAGACACACTAAACTAGGAAGGCAGCTGGACGTCAAGAGAGAATGAGCAGTGGCGCTCAGACTTCTGCTGAGGTCATCCACACCAGCCGACTCTCCTTTGTGGCTTCTCTTCTTGAACCAAGTCAACTATTGTTAATACTGAATAGAAGCCACAGATTTCTATTATTTTAAAGTTCTTATGGGGAAAATAAGCAGAAAATAAAAGGCTTCTTTTATTATCACTTACCTCCTAGCCGGTAGAGAAGTAGAAAGGGTAATCATGCAATGATTGTGTTTAAAAAGAAAACACAAGTATTGCAGAAGGAAATCAAACTCAGGTCATCCTGCAGAGCAGATAAGGACTGAGAAGGGCTATGACCTGGCGAGATAGAGGCCACTGTGGACTTAGAAAGCAGCCCAAGCCTGGACGATGTTTCAGAACTCCGTGAGTAGACAGGGAAGCCTTTGGTCCACTGACCTCCTCATCGGAGTTACTTTTCACATTCAGGTTGAATACCCTTTTCCCAAAATACATGGAGCTGGGAGTGTTTTGAATATTTTTAGATTTGTGAATTTTCAGATACACAGAATGAGTCAAAGTCTAACCCTAAAATCCAATTATCTTTCTTGCAGACTATACCTCCCACATTACCATAACGGTGATTTTATACAATGAAATAATTTTACATATGAAAGAGTTTCATAATGTGGATATACATGCAGGCAAAATACCCATACCCATAAAATTAAAAAGTATCAGATATTGGCTCGTGTAGTATCGTAAGGTTAAGGACACTCAAAAGCCACTGTTACTTGAATTCTGGGTATTGTACATCCAAGCCTTTATCCAAGCCCACAATATCCCCCTCCAGGTAGCAAATACCCACTCTTACAAAATACTGACTCTTCTGAGAACCTTCCAATACCTGCTCAACAAAGCATCTGAGAACCTTCCAATACCTGCTCAACAAAGCAGCCACTTCTTTGAAGACTACTAGTAGTTATATATAAATCTTCTCTCATAAGCTCAACAGACTGAATACTGTATCTCACCCCACTTACTCATAGTATGTGGCACACAAATGTTTGTTAAGGGAAAAAAAATCCACATTAAATCCTAAGAGTTCCCAAAAGTCTTAAATTGACTGAGCACACACAGAGAATTTATTCAGTTCTTAACTTTGGAAAGCAGGTTCATTTTCTTTTTTCAACCCTAACAAGTGAGTCTGACATGTCCTCTGTGGGCTGAGGTAGCGTTCTGTAACAAGTAATAAATCCAAACACTTAAAAAAGACACAGCCTTCATGTCATTTTTTAGTGTTTTTCACAGTTTCATCCCAGAATAGCTGAAAATAGACCCAGAGTTCTGAAAGTGTGACCCACCTTAAAAGACTCCATATCAGAAAGCAGACAGGCACTCTGCATGCGTGCACGGAGATGCGCCCCCTCAGCAGATGTCCCTAACTTAGCTAAGACCTCTGACTGCTCTTCCAGCAGATCCTCTGTCATGGGTGCTGGCTCCTGTGAAGCCCAAGAGGACAAGTCACCAGTGGCCTTTGTAGACATAGCAGGACTATAAACAGAATAAAACGATATACAGCCATAGCGCACACATTTGAAAGAATTCAGTGATATGCAAAATTTAACAAACCTCCATTTAAAAAGTAACAAATTAAGAATAAATGGCTGGGTAGTGGTGACCCACACACTTTAATCCCAGCACTTGAAAGGCAGAAGCAAGTGAGTCTCTGAGTTAGAGGCCAGCCTGGTCTACAGAGCAAGTTCCAGGACAGCCAAGGCTACACAGAGAAACACTATCCTGAAGAAAAAAAAAAGGATAAATGGTTGTCAGGCTTTCTACAGCTGACTGACAGGTCTATTACATTTCCCTTGTCAAAGGCTCACAACTAAGAAGGGTCTGCCATTTACTGCACAAGTTTCTGCCTCCTAGTGGTAGAGAGAGTCATAATGACTGTCATCCCAACTGCAACAAAAGTTTTCAGTGCGAAAATGGGCTGTGACTGATCAGTGTGATCAGTACTGATGTGAAGTTACAGAAGTGTGCTCTCCTTGTTCTACAGCGACCACCTGTCACTTTTAATTAACAATGCAATGCCAGGTAAGACTCACTGACACACAGGGTGGGCAATTATTGACGGGTGAGGCAGGATGGCACAGTGGGTCAGACAGTTTCTATACTAGAATCCCACTATGTGACCATAACCACTTCCTGACACATACTGAGTAAACACCTGTAGTTGTAAGCAAAGCACAAACTCTAGTCTGTCTCCCTA
>OU015747.1:84852010-84902010 GCA_907169655.1 Acomys percivali | reverse complement strand
CCAAAACTGTTTTCTGATATTGCTAACCAAGAATTCTGTCTTCCTTGGGACGTATTACAGAACAAGCTCAAACTTTTTAGTTTTTTAAACCAATATTTCACAGACTTATAAAAAATAAAGTAACTACTAAGTGTTAACTGCCAGTAGCAGGTGCATTTACAAACAATATCCAGTTTTCATCTTGCCTGTATGTATAATATACCAGCTAAACATCTGGCTAAGAGTTTTCTTCAGAAAAAATGACAAGATATATATTAAGGTCAGCATCAGATCCAGAAATAGCATTCTCTTCCCTTTATTACACTATTTTTCAAGGGTTTCCCTCAGGACTCTATTGTAACTACAATTACAATCATGAATAAAGAACTACCACATGCCAGGCAGTACCCCACAAGGCCCAGAACTCACTGAGATTCGCCTGCTTCTGCCTTCTAAGTGCTGGAATTTAAGGCGTGAGCCACCATGACTACCAGCTTCATCTGAGACATGAGTAAACTGCAGGGACTTGTTCAATGTTATGCAAAAAGGCAGTGCCCACCCTGCTATGTGGCTCCCAGGCTGCACCCACTCCAACTACACTATAGCTAGGGCCCATCTCAACCCTCTTCTAGTCTTTACTGCATAGCTCTGTCACAAGAACATTTTAAATGTTCAATTTCAGTCACAAACTAATTCTGTTTCAAATAGTGTTAGACTGTAAGGAAGTACAGCGCTACATTATGCAGGGTTCCTGCTACCTGCCCACACTTACCCTTGATCACTCTCAGGGGAGAACACCACTGTTCAGCATGCGCCCAGCCATGGAGAAGATCAAAGATTTGATCCTCAGCTCTGCTAAGCAAAACCTCAGCTCCCAGTCCTGTGCTTATTGACTTAGCTCCCAGTGCCTGGGCTCTTGTTTGTTTGTTTTGTTTTTTGAGACAGGGTTTCTCTGTGTAGCCTTGGCTGTTTTGGTCTCACTTTGTAGACCAGGCTGGCCTCGAACTCACAGTGATCCGCCTACCTCTGCCTTCCGAGTGCTAGGCATCGTGACTTCAACTGTGCATGTTAACACACATAGCCACTCGTGGGCACACCGACACCCACCCATACATACACACACGTCTGCTCTCCTCACTGCCTCCATGTCCTGTTTCTAACCTGCAACCCAGGACTGGAACTCCACTGCTCTTCTTCCCCTACCTAGAGACAGTCTCTGAATGTGGAACTTTGATTTCTACTTTATGCAGCGCTTGCCCTAAGGGAATGAATGAATAATGAGCACACGCTTATGCAGACACACATGGAAGCAAGGCAGCTATTACCAAGAGAACGGTATTGAGGACATCGTTGCTCAGTGGTGACTCTTCTCCTCTGTGCTTCCGCATTTTCTTCTTTGCGGTGTGCACCATGTTAGAAACTGATAATTTATGAATTGGAACTGGTGCGGGTTCAGTCAGCTTTGACAGAGCATGAGTTATATCAGCAACTTCTATAAAGTAGAAATGAATGCAAATTATACCACCAAAAGGGGCAGGAAGTGATCAGTACACTGGTGACATTTACATGTTTGAGTTCCTCTTCACACAGCATTAAATGCTCTCAGACTTATAAAATAACAAAGTTCTGACTCACATGTTTAGCTTTACGTGAAAGCATGAATGCTAGAGATATCACACAATTTCTTTTTCCGCAGGAGACTTCAAATATGAATATGTAAAACTCTACTTTTCAAAATACCTTATTACTATTTTTTCCCTTGGGAAGAATTGATTAAATGCATTTGCTTTCGTAAGCTTTGGGTACAGTCTAGAAAGGCAGGCCAGATGTACAGACCATCGACACTTGCTTCTCCAACTTAACTGAAAGTGATAAAAAAAAGTTGCCAGAATAGCTGTCAAAGAGCAAGGACAAGGCTTTGGAAAGAATGTAAAAAAGGAAAAGTAGGTCACCTCTTCCTTCTTCCTCAAAAGTGGATCTTCCAAGAATTTCATCAGTTGATTCCTTTCGACGGCAAATTTTTAAAAATTCGGTAACAAAATCACCTACAAAGAAAAAGAAGTTACTCATTTTTGACATTTAAGTCCAAGAAATCAGTTCCACAAAAGTATACATCTCTTAACAAAAGCTGCAAACTAAGAATGTATGTGGTTTGGAAGGCAGTTGTTGATGGGACACACTGTTAATCCCAGCACTGGGGAGGGAGAGACAGTCGAATCTCTGAGTTAGAGGACACCCTGGTCTACAGAGTGAGTTATAGGACAGCCAGGGCTATACAAAGAAGCCGTGTCTTGCAAAACCAAAACCAGAAAAAAACATACAGTTGAGGGAAATTTTCAGTTTTTCTCTGAGGAAGATAAAAACTGACCCTACTTCAGCAGTGAACTTGTTCCTGTCTGCATCTGGGGACAGAGAGGAGTCTCTCCTCAGCACCCTCAGTTTGGGCTGTGGACTTTCCCTGAGCTCAGAAGCCTACTCCAATCTCCAGAGTGCTTTCTCTCTCAATAAGCTGCTTATCTATTTCTATAACAAAAACTTCCTTCTAGAATGAAAGAAAAACAAAATGTACTTTATAATATTAAGCTCTTTCTTCAGGTTTCAATGTTACCAATATCCACCATCATTAAATCATAAAAGTAACAATATTATTATATATTATTTTCTTCCTGTTATCCTACAATACTTCTGAAACAGCTAATAAACAAGAGTTTATTTAAAAATAAAGTGTGAAGATGTCCCTAGAGGATCAAGAAACCATGTCCTGTGAAGCTATTACATTGTTGGTTGCATACTAATGATATACTTTGTGTCACTACAAAGACAAAAATGATTTTTCCTGTTTTCAAGAGCTGCAGAATTGCTTGAGGCTGGCAAAAATGGCTCATGGAGTCTATTTCTCAGACCCATATGGTGAAAAGGTACATGAATGATATATTTCCCTCCATAAGTGTAATAAAAAATGTTTAATTAAAAAAATTATATATAGCAGGCTGGTCATGAACTTGCTAACTTCCTGCCTCAGCCTTCCAAATACTGATTCCAGGAAGCTGCCCACAGAACCATGGCCGTCTCTTCCACAAGCTTTTCATTGGTGGGGGGGAACTAGGTGTCTTCCCTCTGTCAACTCCTTTCAATTACAATCACGAACGGCAATGTACCCCTGTAATATCAGCACTTGGGAGGTGAGGGAGGAAAGATGTGGCATTCAAAGTTATCCTTTAACCTACATAGTAAAGTGAAGACCAGTCTGGACTACATAAGATACTGACTCAAAAAAAAAAAAAAGTTATGTTTGCACAAGTAAATTAAAGTTTATCAAGAATTTTCAGTACTGAAATACAATAAAAAGTATACATTTAAGTTTTGGAATTTAGCAACATTTCTTGATTTTTTTTCAGAAATGTAGAAAATTCTAATAATTTTTTCATTAAAAACTATACAAGCACACACCTATAATCCCAGCACTCAGGAAGGCAGAGGCAGGAGGATCTTTGTGAGTTCAAGACCAGCCTGATCTAAAAAGCAAGTCCAGGATAGCCAGGGCTACACAGAAAAACCCTGTTTTGCAGGGGGAGGGAGAGAGGGGATGAGGGAACTATACAAAGAGGTAGGATGAAATCATGGTCCCATGATTTAACTTAAAATCAGAATGTTTCTCAAGTTTTCTGCAGTTATTACAAAAGCCAGCAGATCAGAAGAAGAAGCTATTAGAAAGTTATCTAGTAGGCAAATTTGCCAATGTAATTCTCAATTATTATACAGCACAGACACTACAGTTTCTAAAGAACAGGACAATGGTAAAGTGACATGCATACATACAGACTGTTACTTCGCTTTGTCACTGTAGCATCCCATGAGGTGTGTACTGACTTATCTGTTTCATTACGAGGCTGCTGCTTCTAAAGATTAGGATGTGGGGCTGGAGAGATGGCTCAGAGGTTAAGAGCACTGTCTACTCTTTCAGAGGTCCTGAATTCAATTCCAAGCAAGCACATGGTGGTTCATAACCATCTATAATGAGATCTGGTGCCCTCTTCTGGCTGACAGGCACACATACAGACAGAACACTGTATACATAATAATAAATAAATCTTAAAAAAAAAAAAGATTAGGATGTGGGTCTGTTCAACACTCACTAATGACACTGCTGCCTAAGACCCCAGACAAATTCACCAAAGACAGAATATTTTCTCCACTATCAGAGACCATAAATGGCCAAGTGCTAACTGACATTTGATGAACAACACATAATGAATAATTAAGAGGATTAAAAAAAAGTATGAAATCCAGAAAGAATGAAAAAATATTATATTTTAAAAATAACTA
This sequence comes from Acomys percivali, assembly GCA_907169655.1. NCBI lineage: Eukaryota > Metazoa > Chordata > Mammalia > Rodentia > Muridae > Acomys > Acomys percivali. The sequence continues at coordinate 84,897,705 of OU015747.1, read as the reverse complement.
AAAAATACTTAGAAGAAACATCACTGTCATTAGTAAGTAATATTTTACTAGCCATCAGTTGAATGTAATGTCAGGTGATACAGAATAAAGGTAGGCATGACTGAACAGAAGAAATGGAAAAACATTTTCCTATGTACTGAAAGGAAAGAGGGGAAATAAAGAAAGGCTATGGGTTTCAGAAGACCTAGAGAGAAGCCTAAAAAAGGAGAGGAGAAGTACATGTCTTTAATCTCGCACCGAAGAAGCAGATCTCTGAGTTCAAGGCCAACCTAATCCTAGTCTACAAAGTGAATTCCACACTAGCCAGGCTACACAGAAGAGATCCTATCTTAAATGGGATAGAGGGAAGGAAAGATAAAAAAAGAGAAAATTCCAGACATAGATTCTGAATGGCAATCAACTATTTTTCAAGGCACTTTAAATTTATGTTAGCTGGCCATGGTGGTACACACCTATAATCCCAGCACTCGGGAGGCAGAGGCAGGCGAATCTTTGTGAGGTTGAGTCCAGCCTGGCCTACAAAGTGAGTCCAGGTCAGCCAAGGCTACACAGAGAAACTCTGTCTTTAAAAAAAAAAAAACAACAACAACAAAAAAAAAAAAACCCCAAAACAAACAAAAAATGTTATATTTCATTTAATGTTCAAATCACCTGCTAGATGAATAAAAGCACAAAAGGGTATCTAAAACCCCTTTTTTCTACAAAATAGGCTTGCAGATGTGATACATCTTGGAAGAAAAGATAATAATACCCGCTTCTTAAATTGTGGTCACAATTTCGACGTTAAAAAAAAATTGCAAACAGTACAAGGCCTATGAATGTGGAGTGATAAAAAATTAACTCAAACTCAAACATGTAATAAGTCTAAGATGTTTCTGGCAGTGCGCATGCAGGCTGCATGGAATTCCAGTACAGTCCTGGACCAGTCTGCACGGCAGATGCTGTGACTCCACAGAACACAACTACTGCTGCCTCCAACACAGTCAGAGCAGACTGCACGCTATGCACTGCACCATTTTTAGTGCACATATAAAGTTTTCTGCCTTTGTATAAACATAATGATGTAATTTCAGAAAAAGAGAGTATTTTCTTATCATTGTTCCTCAGCATGTAAGGATAAAATAAGTACATCCTTGGACTGTACGAGTAGAATGTTTACTTTTAAAAACTGCTCAGTTGCTGACTTGAATATCTTATTAGAACTGAATTTCCAACAATTTCTAAGATGACCCTACACATTTTGTATTACATGTTCATGCAAAGTAGCATTTTTAGAAATGACAATTACAAAAACTAAGAAATTAATTCTGGAAAATGTTGAAAATGCTAAGATTTAATTCTTTATGTAAAATTAAACAAGTGCATCCATCTTATTAGTACACAAATTTGTTTCACCTCTAAAAATAGTAAAAGCATATTTATGCATATATACATATACACACATAAATATACAAAGAGAAAAGGAATGTCCTAGAATAAATTTCTCAGTACGTGTTTGATCTGCATACCTATTTTATATCTACCCAGTATCATGTAAAGATGCCTCAGTGAGCAAAGGATCACAAGTGGAAAAAGTTTAGGCAGCCCTGCTTTAGTGCACACTAAGTCAATGCTCTTGTGCCATCACATCACAGGCCCCGAGGGACATCAAAAGACAAAGGGGCAGTACTAGCTGGTTTTGTGTCAACTTGACACAAGCTAGAGTCAACAGAGAGGAAGGAGCCTCAGTAGAGAAAATGCCTCCAGGAGGCTGTAAGGCATTTTCTCAACTAGTGATGAATGCAGGAGGGCCCAGCCATTGTGGGTGGTGCCATCCCTGGGCTGGTGGTTCTGGGTTCTGTAAGAAAGCAGGCTGGGCAAGCCACAGGGAGAAAGTCAGTAGGCAGCACCCTCCCAGGTCTCTGCATCAGCCCCTGCCTCCAGGCCCTTGCTCTTTTGAGTTCCTGTCCTGACTTCCTTTGGTTATAAACAGAAATGTGTAAGGATAAGCTAAATAAACCCTTTCCTCCCCAACTTGCTTTTTGGTCATGGTCACAGCAATAGAAATTCCTAAGACAGAGGGCTCAACTGAAGACACAGTCTGTGCAGGAAAAAGGTGACATAGTAACATAAGCAAAGTAAGACAAGATGTGAGACTGTAATAGAGAATGCTTTAGTACAGATTCATTAAAGGAAAGAAATCCTGCCATTGTTGTTAAAAGATTCACTGTGACTGGGACTTTTTCTAAGACATGTTAACTGAGGAATGTAAAACAGTATTTTGAATATGTAAAGTATAAAGACTGTATTCAGGGTTCCAATTTGGAAAGTAGACAGATGTGTGACATTTTAGAAAAGGAAGTACCTTACCTAATAAACACTGGGGATTTTCAGCTTTTCGAACTCTAACAGACCAATGGGGAGCCTGAACAGGATCCAAGTCACTAGAATAGAATAAGACAGTAATTATGACTCCACCCCAATGCATGTCAACAATGAAATAGAATGAAAGGTAGGTCCAATGGACACACCCTACGTGCTGTGGCAGGAGGTTCAGCAGTAGGAGGCCAAACAGGGTTACATATTGAAACCCTGTCTAAAAATTTTTTAAAAAGCAAAATAAAATAATTAAATAAAAGATATTTTATTGAAAACTCTATAGGGAAAAATAGTCTGTAGGGGGGAAACAACCATTTCTCACCCCTTCCCCTATCTTTTGTAGACAAGCTATCCAACTCTTGATTGTTCAGCCTCGACCTCTAGTGTGCTGGGATTACCAGTGTACACTAGAACACCCACGACCTCTGGTGTGCTGGGACTACCAGTGTACACTAGTACATCCAGCTACATTTGCTTCACTTAAACTTAGTGTTATGTTACCCATACATACATTGCCATTTGATTAAGTTGTTAAAAATATAAAATCTTTGTTTGTTTGTTTGTTTGTTTGTTTGTTTGAAGACAGGATTTCTCTGTGTAGCCCTGGCTGTCCTAGACTCACTTTGTAGTCTAGGCTGGCCTTGAACTCACAGGGATCTGCCTTCCTCTGCCTCCCTGAGTGCTGCGATTAAAGGCATGCACCACTATGCCTGGCAAAAATATAAAATCTTGAAATTTGAAGATGTAAATACATACATACATACACAGGTCACCAAGATCAAAACAAAGAAAACCCAATAAGATGTACACTAATAACCAAATGAGACAAATACATTTTTAAAGAATACAGTAAAAAAAAAAAAAAAAAGCAAGTATGCATAATTATCTTTTTTAAGGTATTTTTTTTTCAGCTCCTGCATAATCACCTTAAACAACCTGTTTTAATTTAATATCCCTATTAATGAAAACAGAGACTACAAACCTTGGACAGAGCCAAAACTATTCTGTTTCCTCAGGTGTATTGTAGAGGATCTACTCAATGAGGTACTATAGGCAATACTTTTTACAAAAACATCCATGACCAGCAAGATGGCAGGTAATGGTACTTGCCACCAAATCTGACGCCCTGGTGTCAATCTCCAGGACCCATATGGTAGAAGCAGAGAAGCCACAATTATTCTGATTTCCTGCACCACAGCACACAAACACCCCAAAAGACATAAGATAATAAAATAATAAAGAGAACTGATGTATAAATTTAAACTTTAAAACCATCTACACTAAGGATTAACAAGCTTTTAAAAACTACTTTCTTCTTTACACTTAAATAACCTAAGTGAGAACACTCATGTTTCTTTTTACCAAATTTGTTTATCAATTTGTTTCATTCAACAAATACAATGAGTTTCCTTTAACTGTGAGAAGAAAAGATATCTATTTCTTACTGTTGCACATCCAGATAAGAAGGAACTAAAATGCTTTTTTCTTTCACTATATTCCTAACTCACAGACAGTTGTAAGCTGCCATGTTGGTGCTGAGAATTGAACCCGGGTCCTATGTTAGAACAGCCAATGCTCTTAACCACTGAAGCATCTCTCTAGTCTCTCACTACTTTTAAACAGCATTTCATGAAATAATTGTGTGGGGTGTGTATGTCAAACCTAGGGGCTTCCATACACTGGGCAAGCACTCTACCACTGAGATATAGTCCCAGCCCTACAATAATTCTAAGATGTTAAGAGGAGTTAAAAAAAAAGTTACACAGTAAATAGTAGAGACCAACATGCTGCATCAGTAATATTTAAATTTAAATAGTTCACGGGGGATTGACGGATCACTTTCCCAAAGCAACTCTTAAAAACTCATCTCTACATGCCTTTAATCCCAGCACTTGGGAGGCAGAAGCAGGCAGATCTCTGTGTGTTCAAGGCCAGCCTGGTCTCATGTCTGAGTTCCAGAACAGCCAAGGCTACACAAAACCTTCTCAAAATACAAACGAACAGACAAACAAAAACCAAACCAAACAAAAAAACCCCTCATTTGTAAGTCCACACAAATAGGTCTAAAAATGATCTTTTAAAATACGAAACTCTAAAACTAAGCACTTGGTGGTTAACTTACTGGAATCAAGTTCTTAACATACTTACGAATAAACATCATTGTCCACAATGATCCCTTCTGTCAGATGAGGCCATGTTGTTGCTAAATGAAGTTCACTAAAATTAAAAAAAAAATTAAACATAAATATGCCCAAAAGGTTTATTTTATACATATATCCTCTGACCCAGTAATTCTATTTTGAGAAATGTACCCTGTGAAAACAACTAAAGATGTATGGAAAGTGGTGGTGTAATGATTGCTAGGGGAGGGGGACATTTCCTTCACTGGTATAGCTCCCAGTGAGTTGCTCATACTCTTGTAAACAGTCCTTCACCTACACCTATGCTCCTGTAAGCAACTCACTGAGTCACCAAAAGAAAAGACAAGGAAAAAAATAATGAAAGTGAAAGAGGTTCTGTGATGGTTTGAATGAAAATGGCCCCCATAGGCCCATAGGGAGTGACGTTACTGTGGCCTTGTTAGAAGAAGAATGTCACTGGGGGGTCAGATGAGGTTGAGGTTTCAAATGCTCAAGCCAGGCCCAGTGTCACTCTCTCTTCCCTCTGCCTGCAGATCCAGATATAGAGCTCTCAGCTCCTCTCTAGCACCATGTCTGCCTGCACGCTGCCATGCTTCCCACCATAAAGATAATGGACTAAACCTCTGAACTGTAAGCCAGATCTAATTAAATGGTTTCCTTTGTAAGAGTTGCCTTGATCATGGTGTCTCTTCACAGCAGTAGAAACCCTAACTAATTTATAGGTACTAATTAGGAAGAGAAAGGGAATCATCATATATAAACCTATAAAACCTAATTTGTATAATTAATATATGCTAATAAAAACTCTAAAATGAACATTTAAAAGGTTTATGCCATGCATAATAAACTGAAAACAACTAGTTTAAGAAAGGAAAGAAACCAGGCATGGTGGCACATGCCTGGAATGCTAGCACTTGGGAGGCAGAGGCAGGCGGATATCTGTGAATTCAAGGCCAGCCTGATCTACAAAGCCACTCCAGGACAGCCAAGGCTACACAGAGAAACCATGTCTCAAAAAAGCCAAAAAGAAAAAGAAAGGAAAGCATATCCACACGAAGTTGTCTTATGAACATAAAATGTTACATTATATAGCAAACAAAACATATAAGTAAAATGTCCATTAACTGAATGGATAAAGAAAATGTGATACATAGTAAACATAAAGCATATCCACATAATGGCATATTAGAAATAATTTCTTTTTAAAATAACTGCTTCATGCTGTAACACAGATGACTCTCAATACCCCTCCCCCATCTCCACACCCACTCCTACCTATGTCCTTACTCAGCCCTAAACCAGCTTGTTAACTAACTAACTAACTGGCTTTTTCCCTTTCCTACTCCTCCCTCCACCTGCTGCCATCCCAACACCCAGATCAAGCACCAAAGGCCCTAGAGCCTGCTTCATTAGTGAGGCCCTTTTGCCTAGTGAGTTGCTCCTTCCCTCTCCCATCCCATGCTTCCCCGTACATCCACAGGCCTAGCCCCAGAACAGAAGCCATCTTTACCTGATCTAATTAAACAACTTGTGCACCAGCTCCACCCACCCCGCTCCAGTCATGTAGCTTGTGCACTGGCCTCGTCTAAAGTAGGCAAGACCTTCACATCAGACACACAACCAAAGAAAGAAGTCCGCATGCCCAGGTTACATCCCAAAAATAAAAACAAAACGAATGACCAAAACAGCTTGTTCGTCATGAGCCCACTAGTCCAAGAGAAAAATGTTCCCTAATAAGAATTTCCTAGATAAAACTCTAGGACACAGAATTTAAAGGAAGCTATATCAGAGAATTCAGAATTTAAAAGACATGAATAATCATACACAAATAAGATAAAATTTAAAGGAACAGTTTCTTTCTGTGGTATTTAAAATGTTTTAATTTATATAATGATTATGTCTGCATAAATCTATAATAAAAACCACCAAACTACACTTTGAAATGCTGAACTTCATATTAGATGAATTTTCTTAGTTTTGAAGAAAAAAAAAATCATCTTATAGAGATGATGAGCTGGAAAACTTTTCATGTAATGGCCAAAGAGCAAATATTTGGCTTTGTGAGCCATGTACAATCTGTTCTTCTTGTGTGTGTGTTTTTTAATACTTTAAAAAATGTAAAAACTACTCTGAGCCAAACAAAAACAGTGGCGAGACCTGGCCCACAAGGCCCAGGCTGACAAACTCACTATGCTGGGACTGAACCCAGAGCTTATGCATGCTATGCGGCCCCCTTACAACTAAGCTACACCCCAGCCTCGCGGTCTGCCAAACCTTAAGAAGATTAGTAATTTGGAAACTTCCCATATGAAATTACAACTAAAGAGAGCAAGTATAGAATAAAATGTCATAAAATGAACACCAATATCAACGTAAAAAGCGAAATAATCCTGTAATTCAAGAGACAGACTGAAATTCTCACCTGATAGGATCTTCACAGGCACCAAATGGCAACTTGCCAAACTCCAAGCCTCCAACTTCTCCTCCCACAAGGGCATCTATATCTAAACAAGGGGAAATGTATTCTTTTATTTGGCAAAAAACAGAAATAAGCACTACACGGTGACTTCCCAGCTAGCCAGAATTGTACAGTGAGAGCTTGCACTGAGGGGACATCTGGCTAAGTTAAACCTTTCAGAAGGTTTGAGGTGCCTGGGACAGTACAGACAGCAAGTTAGCCACCGCCCAGCGCACAAAGCCAGGAAAGGCGTCTGAGAACAAGCACTTACGGGCGGAACCACACTTCTAATCACCTTCTGCTTCAAGTCAAGCCATCCATTCTAAATTTTACTCTTGTGAAATATTTCTCAACAACTATTTGAGAAAGTAAAATTATTGTACTTCTCTCCATTTTATGAGTATGATTAAGAAAATATAAAAAAAAAAGATTCTAGTACTAAAATACTTAATCACCAATCTACAATCATTTTTGGTCAAAAAATTCTGATTAACAAATTGTCAGATTTGTCATCATTAGTAAAATTCTCTGTCTGTTGACCAGAGATAAAATACTGAAATTCAGGAAAGAACCTCTTTTACAGTATGAGTGGTCTCTCTATTGTAGTAAAGCAGAGACAGTGTCACTGAATGCTTAATTCCATACTTCTTGAGAAACTCATAAATTCTTCTAGGATATAAAAAGGATTTCTCTTTCTAAAATATTATATATGGTGGTATTTAATTGTTAATATTATACTAGGAATTAATAAATTCAAAATCTATTGTTGAGTTACAAACACCACCCAAATTTGTTTAAAACATTTGATAACCTATGCCCTAAATAAATTACTAAAAAATAGTCATTAAGTATGACTAATTACTCAACAATTCTTACAAAATAATCATGTGACTAGTTTTACACTTCAAAATATGTACTTTTAAGAGCTTCAAACTTTATAAGTATTTTCATAAATTAATACATTAAAAATAGTTACCAAAAAACCACAAAAATTTAAATTAAATTACATATTGGTATGTAACACTGAGGATGAAAAGAATCAGGAAACTGAAGTTTGACTGATACACTAAGGCAAACTGGATCAACTGGATAACATGTAACATCAGCCTTCCTAAGTCTTACTTTTTTTTTTTTTAAGTAACAATGCTCATAGCATATAGAAACTAAACAGAATTAAGCGGGGCTACAGAGATGGCTAAGTGGTCAAGGGTACCCATTGCTCTTCCCAAGGTTCTGAGTTCATCCCAGCACCCACATGGCAGCTCACAACTGATGTTGCCTTCTGGTGTGCAGATGTACATGCAGACAAAGTACCCATATACTTAAAATATATAAATAAGTTAATCTCTTTTTTAATAAACAGTATTAAGATAAAATGCCAAGAATAGTATCTGGCTCATAATTACTGCTGGCCCTTCCCTCTTATAAGAGAAAATGCTAACAGTTTATACAGACTCCAGCTCCTAAGAAATTTTAACATTTTTATCCACATTTCAAACAATCCAGCAACATAATATCATCAACCCTGAGAATTATAATGTAGGAGTCTGGCCCCTGGGCGTCTTAAGATCATTAGTGCCTACACCATCTTGGACCTGGGTAACTAGGATTAGATACAAGGCCTCACTTATGCTAAGTGTATACTCTGTCACTGAGATACGCACCAAGGTCCTACCTTGGGAAAGGTTTAAAACTGAGTAATAGAGTCACCTTGGAAAAAAGGAAAAGAAGAATGGAAACTTGCCAGGAGAAGCAGATTATAAACCATCCAATGGTACTGCTGTTTGGAAACCAAAAGCTTAGCTCTTACCCCCCTTTGCTGTTGTTTAGATGTAGCTCTTTCACTGGACATTAGAGTTCTAAGTTGCTCAGTGTATAAGAACAGTAGTGGTACGCATAACTGCCAAAAGTTGACTATGTACAATAGTAATTTCAGTAGTATCTTTAACCTAGCAATTATTCTGAACCTTACAGTCAAAGAGCTGGAACAAAATAAAGCATGAAAAATATTCTGGTTTTCTTTGGAGGCAGTACACTAAAAAATGTTTTTAAACTATAAGTTTATTGACTTGGGTCAATAGGTGTAGTGACTCATATCTAAAGCTCAGCATTTGGGAGGCTGAGGCATGAGGATTGCCATAAGTTCAATGCCAGCATGGGCTACAAAGTCAGTACCTGGCTAGCCAGAAATTCACAGCCAAGATCCTGTCTCAAATAAAAGGTAAGTCTTCTAGTTATTTATAAGTCTTTATTTCATTTCTTTCTAAGTATGTTTGAGATATAAAAACCCGTAGATATAACCTACAGGAGGCCCTCTCTTTAAAAATGGAGTGGAGCTACAATGATAGTAAGCAAAGTGCTTGCTGTGCCCACATAAGGACATGAATTTGGATCCCCAATATAGACATAAAAGCTGGGCGCAATGGTCAACTGGAGGGTGAAGACAGGCAAATCCCGAGGGCTTGCTGGCCAGCCAGTCTAGCTGAAGTCATGAGTTCCAGATTCAGTGAGAAATGCTGCTTCAAAAGGAAGACAGGATAAAGAAGGCTGCCTGGGGAATGCGTGCATGGTGTGGAGCTCACTGATGGTCCTACACCCTCAACAGTGAGGGCTGCAGAGTGGGTTTCCAAGAAGGCACTTGCAGAGCCGAGGACCAGAACATCCCATGCAGGGCACCCTATAACTAGAAGAAGGAACTTAGAGCTGACTGCAAATCCAAGTGTGAGAGCTGTGGGTCATGTGATGGAAGCACTGGTACCAAGTCTACCAAAGCACCCTGAAGAAGGCTCAGTACAGTGCCTAGTGCCAACAGACCATCTACATGAACAATCCCTGCACCTACAAGACCAAAGCCAAGAAAATAAAAGGGCCGAGGCCAGGCCAGGATGCCAGACAGCCTCTGGCCTTACCTGAGGCCTAGTGGGAACCCTCCCACACCCCTTCCCCTACCACCATGCCTAGTATAAAAGCCAGTGATGCCTTCTGTCTTCTTGTCAACATTACCAATCATGCTCTGCCTCAGCCCTCTCATGGCCTATTCACAGCCCATACCAAGTACCTAAAGTTGACAGGAACAAAGAATTATGAGATGTTTGAGCCTTCCCGCAAAGGAATGTAATTACCAGCACCCTCTTTTGTTCTTTCCCACCCTGATACTTGTTACTAAGAAATGAATAAAATGTAAAAATCCCTGATAAATAAATCAGATGGAGAATGATAGAGGAAGACACCCAATGTCAATCTCTGACCTCCACCTCTATGCACACCAATTATACGGCATACACACACATGCCCCCCACAAATAATTGTAAATAAATAAAATTCAAAATAAACCATCATGCCGGGCGTGGTGCCACATGCCTTTAATCCCAGCACTAGGGAGACAGAAGTAGGCGGATCTCTGTGAGTTTGAGGCCAGCCTGGTCTACAAAGTGAGTCCAGGATAGCCAAGGCTACACAATGAAACCCTGTCTCAAAAAACCAAACCAAACCAAAACAACAACATCCAAAAAACCCTATCATATAATCCAACTATACTACAAATCTAAATCAGCATACCACAGACATACTTGCACTATTCACAACAGCTCAGACATGGAGCCAGCCTTGATGCCTTCTAACAGATAAAGAAAGAAAATGTGATACATAGATGCACAATGGAGTTTGATTGTACCATACAAAAAAAAAATTATGTCATTTTCAGGAAAATGGGTCATCATGTTAAACAAAGTCAGACTGACCCAGAAAAACAAATACTGTATGTTTTCTCTATATTGAGAGGTGTGTACATGTGTGTGTGTGTGTGTGTGTGTGTGTGTGTGCATACACACACATGCAGGCTGTGTGTGGAATGAGAAGGTATAAAGGGAGAGAACAAATGTAGATGGTGAGGGATGAGACAAATACTGCTTTCTCCCATATGCAGCATATACACATACATTTGATAACTTAAATGAACATTGCTTTAAGAAACATCACTTTGAGCCAGGTGTGGTAGCACACACCTTTAATGCCAGCACTTGGTAGGCAGAGGCAGGTGGATCGCTATGAGTTTGAGGCCAGCCTGGTCTACAAAGTGAGTTCAGGACAGCCAAGGCTGACACAGAGAAACCCTGTCTCAAAAAAAAAAAAAAAAAAAAAATCACTTTGTACAATGTATATATGATAAGAATTTTTAAAGAGGGCCAAGCATAATGGCATATGCCTTTAAACACAGCACTTGGGAGGCAGAGACAGGAGAATCTCTGCATTCAAGGCCAGTCTGCTTTACATAGTGAGTTCCAGCACAGCCAAACAAAACAAAACAAAAAAATTTTAAAGGAAGCACACGCATTATTTCAGAAACAAATTAGATTACAGAAAGAATAGTGGCAAGACTGTTTAGCAAGTAAAGGTGCCTGTCGACCTGAGTTCCATTATTAGAGCCCACATGGTAGAAAAGAATCAACACCAAGTTGACCTGTGATTTTTTTCTGATGTCACACATCATGGCACATGTGTACCCACACATATACACACAACATTAAATAAATGGTCGTTAAAGGAAGTACTATGAACAATTAATTATATCCAACAAAGTAAGTAGGAAAAAACAAAATCTCAATTAGATTCTATGTGCTTCTGGCTGAGTTTTCCAGAACTTACATGATGCCTTGTTCATATCTGAGTTGTTGGCATAGCCTGGGATACTACAGAACAATAAGAAATGACTGTTGAATTAATTACTTATCAATGAGTAGGCAGGAAACTAATTCTGATGACATTTTCCTAAGTCCATATTAAATATTCTACAGTTTTCTTCCATAAGACTATATACAAACTTACTTTTCTTCTTTTCACAATACTCTAAGGCAGTGGTTCTCAACCTTCCTAATGCTGCGACCCTTTAATACAGTTCCTGATGTTGTGGTGACCCCAAACATAAAATTATTTTCATTGCTACTTCATGACTATAATTTTGCTACTGTTATGAATGGTAATGTAAATATCGGTATTTTCTGATGGCCTTAGGTAACTCCTGCGAAACCTTCAAAGGGGTCACAACCCACAGGCGGAAAATTGCTGCTCTAAGGTTTCTACATTACTGTTTTCAGCTTCTGAGGGTGGCTTCTCTAACATTCTAAAAATGGGTATTTTAATCATTCACTATATGGTAATGCACGCACACAATGTTCTATCACAGGGTATGCTTTATAAATCGTAGCAGCCTTCACAGACATACTGTCAAATATAAAATAACACTGTCTCTAACAGACGTGAGAACTTTTCTTCAGGAGAAAAAATTATAGACAACAAAATCAGCAATTACATTTAAAATGAGTCCGGGTATTTCTAGTATGGAACACCATTAGGTAACTTTGACTTCTTAATTCACTTCCTTTTCCGTCTGTATTCATCAGGTTAAACACAGTTCCCATGTTCTCACCTGGAGGCTGCTGAGGCCAGAAGTACTGCTGCCAGTCCTGCAGCACATATGTGAGCCGAATGGCAATGCTAACCGGAGGCAACGGCGTTAAAGGGCAGCCCTAGAAACACATGCAAACACAACACCGTGTAAACGTGTTAGCCTCTGCTCTAAGCACTAGTACCACCGTGTCAACGTTATGGACTGCTACGCTTAAGAAGCCAGGACGTAAGTTTACAGTGTCAAACAGCAGTGTGTACAGCTGAAGCATGAGAAGGAAAAGAAGACTGGGTTTGTAGTGTATAACTTGGAAAGCCAAGAAGGAAGCGACTAGCTGAGCATGGCACATGCCTTTAATCCTAGCTCTCGAGAGGTGGAGGCAGACAGATCTCTGTGAGTTCGAGGTATGACTGGTCTACACATCAAGTTCCAAGCCAGCCAAGGCTGCATAGTGACACCTTGCCTCAGAAGTAAATAGATAGATGTTTGGAAGGGAAAAGACTGCCATTCCAACTGACACATCTACAATGCAACCCCAAACCTAAGTCTCAGAAAGCACCACAGAAATGGGGGCGGAGGGCAATTTTAAGAGCCAGATCTTACCTTTTAATGTTTATATGCATTGAAGCTAGAGGTTGTAGGGTTAGGTACAGCCTGTGAAACTAGACAGGGAACTGTGGGAGGGGACCAAGAGATGCTGAGAAAGGGAGACGGCAACATGTCCTATGTGACACTCAAGTGGAACGGGGGTTTGTGTGTGGGAGGGGTAGGAGAGCAGAAGGAACAGGGAGAAGTGAGGACGGAGCAGCAGACATAATGTAAAAACACCACAGCCGGGCGGTGGTGGCTCACACCTTTAATCCCAGCACTTGGGAGGCAGAGGCAGGCAGATCTCTGTGAGTTCAAGGCTAGCCTGGTCTACAGAGTGAGTTCCAAGACACCCAGAGCTGTTACACAGAGAAACCCTGTCTCAAAAAACCAAAATAAACCAAAACTAAAGAACCCCAAAACAAAAAAAACCACAGCACAATGAAAAGTAAATCTTTTGAAACTAATAGACTTTTGTTCTTGTTTTTTTGTTTTTTGAGACAGGGTTTCTCTGTGTAGCCTTGGCTGTCCTGGACTCACTTTGTAGACCAGGCTGGCCTCGAACTCACAGAGATCCGCCTGCCTCTGCCTCCCAAGTGCTAGGATTAAAGGAGTGCACCACCACGCGTGGCTGAAGCTAATAGACTTTTTATGGAAAGAAAACAGAAGGAGGGAGAGGAAAGGAACAGCACTGGCAACTGTCAGATCTTGTTTTAAAAACTGGAAAAGCAAACTCTGTAAAGTCACTATTATTTGTGTATTTGCAGAGCAAGACATCTCTTTAATTTTTGCATACTTTTCCCATAAATGGTTTCATCTGATGAAAAAGCTATGTAGGCTCTAAATAAATAAATAAATAAATAAATAAATAAATAAATAAGCAAGCTGTTGTGTTCTGTGATCTTACAGTCCTAGGGCATTCCAGGCCAGCCTGAACAATACAGTCAGACCCCATGTCAAAAGCCAAAGAAACAAACACAAAGGTCTAAAAACAATGTCAGGGAACAAATTACTTTAAAATAAAGTACTCACACTACTACTAGAAAAGAAAATATCAACTCCCATTAAGAAAGTGATCTTCGGCCTGGGCGTGGTAGCACACGCCTTTAATCCCAGCACTCAGGAGGCAGAGGTAGGTGGACCACTATGAGTTCAAGGGCAGCCTGGTCTACAAAGTGAGTTTAGGACAGCCACGGCTACACAGAGAAACCCTGTTTCAGAAAACAAAACAAAACAAAACAAAGAAAGTGACCTTCAGCTTAGTTAAAAACACAATTGTGTGTTTGTATGTATGTGCTGCCTGCATACATGTCTGCGATCCATGTGCATGCACTACTTATGGAGACTAGAAGAGAGCTCAGATTCTCTGGAACTGTAGATGTTTTTAAGCTTCTATTAATGTGTGCGTGGGCGTGTGGGCGTGTGGGCGTGTGTGCATGGGCGTGTGAGTGTCCGTGTGTGGCCTCTAGCCCCTAAAATACCTTTATTACTATTCAGTTCAGATACTGTCACAGAGAGTGGTATGCTTTTTAAAGTGTATCAATACATTTAGGAAAATGATGGCTTTCTTTTAAGTAAAATGGAAATAAAAATCAGGTTAAATAAATAGGTTAACAAAAGGAGGCTTAGAATTATCCATAAATTCACTAGCAATAATATAAAGTCTGTATTCTTGATTTCTCTTCCACTAAGCAGAATGAGATTAAAGCAGGTTCAGACTGCCAGCAAATACCAATGACACCTCACAATTTTTGGTTTGAAGATGTCCAACACACCTGACAAATGAGTGCACTGATTTGGCACTTACATAAGTAATGTCAACTTCAGCACTCAGATTCTTTTTCCCAAGAGCATGTTAGCCAAGGCCACCATCTCTGTGATCATGTTTTTACTTTTAAAAATATAACATAATAATGATAACAATAATAATAGTAGCACCAGCTTCTGATGTTGGAGAGATGGCTCAGCAGTGAAGAGCACTTGCTTCTCTTGCACAAGACTCATGTTTACTTCAGAGGACATACATGGTGGCTCACAACCATCTGTGACTCCAATGCCCACTCTGATATCCTCGGGCATCAGGCAAACACATGGGGCACAGTCATACATGCAGGCAAAAGCACTCATACACATTCCTTCCATGTATTTATTGGAGAGAAGGTGCATACATGTGCCATTATGCACTTTATAAAGGTCAGATGACAATTTGGTAGAGTCAGTTTTCTTCTTTTATGGGTCCTGGGGAATCAAGCTCAGGCAGTCATGCCTGGCAGCAAGCACCTTACCAGCCGAGTCATCTTGCTGGTCAACGTTTTTATAGAATATCATAGATATATTAGGTATACTTCAGTAGCCCAGCAGCTCTCAGCCACAGCATATGTATTAGACCTAAAGATCAGTCTGACTTCAAAAAAAATTTTTTTCAAAGAACAGAAAAGGGGAATTCAGAATCCAACAAGTTTAGAACTCAAGATGCTCACAAACAGCTACCTGAAGACTACTAAACTGGTGGACCATCAAAATTATTATTATAGAAGAATAACAGAATCAGTAAATGCTAACAAGAAAACATGTAAGTTCTTTGTTAGGTATTTTCTTTAATGTACATAGTAATATATAATCTATTAGTTTTCTTATAGTTCATTACATTACTGATATTAGAATATTTATATATGCTTAAATTACCAAACTGACACTGTTATCTGGATCCCAAATAAGACTGACAATACCAACGTCAACTCACAATCTTCGATTTGAAGATGTCCAGCAGGCCTGACAAATGAGTGTACTGATTTGGCACTTTGCGAAGATGAACCATTTCAAAGTCAGTTCGAACACCAGGACCTTGACATTCTCCCATGTACATCCTTCGCCATTTGTGATGTATTTGAACAAACAATGGTACCTGGCTATAGGACATGGATAAAAAGGGCCAGAAATCAAGCTCTCTCATTAAACAGTAAGTAATCCCAAACCTCAAAACTGTTTTTGTTATTTTATGATATTTTAAACATTTTGACATTTTCTGATATTTTAAAATTAGACTTTGTAGCAAAATTCATCCTTCATCTGAAATATACAAAAAAGACAGACTTTTCTTTAGGAATGACCTCTCAAAAAGGTTTTATTTAAAATATTTAGATATTTTTAAATGCTACATGAAACTTTTTTCTTAATTAGTTTATTATGCATACAGTGTCTTGCCTGCATGTACTCATGCACAGGAGAAGACAGCAAATCTCATTACAGGCAGTTGTGAGCCACCATGCAGTTGCTGGGAATTGAACTCAGGACCTTTGGAAGAGCAGACAATGCTCTTAACCTCTGAACCACCTCTCCAGCCCTAAAAAAAAAAAAACTTCTAAATCACAGATTTTCATTTATTATGAAGATATACTTAGTTACTCCTCTCTTTACCCTAATAAGTTGAAGAAGCCTACTAGCACTTTGGAAAAAAAGTAAAAAACTTTTAAAACCAACTTTGTAATGAAGTATTTATTATTTAAAGGTAGAGTTAGTTCTTGCTAGTCACAGACTTCTGCATTTGTAAGTTAGCCTGCTCACTAAAATTTTATGTTACTCCCCAAATCAATACTAGTTATTTGCAGATATGCAGAACAGCAAGAATCTGAGTGTCTAAAGTGTTTGTTCCCAGGTGAACTTAAATTAGGTAATGAAGTGCTGTAGTGAGAATTTCTTTTAAAACCCAGTTATGTTATGTGAATATGTTTTTGTTTAAACCCCAGGTGTGGGATAAGAGGCTGTTTCACAGCTGGTGATTATGGTTTGCCTTGTGCCCTGGCAGAGGTGTGATTTTTGCCAGTTGCAGATAGTTTATGTATGGGATTCTGAGGACCCTTGAGAGGGGATAAATCCCAGAGGCCAGAGAAGGGCCGTGGGCACTCTGAAGAAGCCTGCTGCTTCTGGTTGCTGTTGTTGCAATTTGTCAAGTGGTCATGAACAAAGAGACAAGAAGTTGGAGATACCCCGACAATGAAGATTGGACTGGCCCTAAAGAACTGGACGTCCCTAATCAACAGGAAGAGGTTTAAAAAGGTCTATGCCTCCTCTCCCCTTTAACCTTCTTTCTCACCTACCTCATGTTGGAGGGTTGGAAGGGATTGGGGTGGGAAAGGGTGGTAAGTATAAGAACCCAAATAAAATACATTTAAAAAATACACCTATAATGCACCTTCCTGTTTCAATTCGCCAATTATAAACAAGCGTCCTTTCATGATATAGGTGATCTGAAGGTAGTATTCTTAAGTGCCAGAAGGCTGTAATATGTCTTACAGACAGAATACACGTGTAAGAAACACTTCATTCAACACATGCTTTAATGTGTTGGCTGTGATGTCAACCTTAGTGGGTCAACAATACATATTGATAAATAAGAGCATAACTTGGCATCTTTAAACAGAGATATACATGAAACGAGATAAAAAAAAAAATATACAGTTGATAGGAATGTGACCATAAGCTCACAAGAACCTATTCATTTCGCCCTAGGAACAATGGTTGATATGATACAACACTATGGTGTTTATAGGATACAAAGATAGTAAATTGCAAGAACATGTTATAGAATATATTCCCAAGTTAGTATTGCCACATTGGTAAATACTTCCACTTTGTCAGGTTTTTTTAAGGGAGGAAATGGCTGGAAAGATGGTTCCACCACATTGAAGGCTAGGCTTATGCTACCAAACGTAAAAATGTTTTTTAAAAGGTCCAAAATATTCCTTAGGGCACTTAGGGTACGCCAATGCATCAATTATTCCACTAGTAAATTTATATATAGAGTCTCTTGGTCTATCTGATATGCAAAGAAAATACAACTTCAAATAGCTGAATATGGTTAAAGTTAGCATCATGTTCTTAACTAATTATACTAAGACTAGGCGGTTGTTGAGCATGGTGGCACAGGCCTTTTTATCCCAGCGCTCAAGGGAGAAAGAAGCAAATCTCTGTGAGCTCAAAGCTGGCCTAGTCAGTGTTCCAGATCAGCCAGCCACACCTACACAGTGAGAACCTATCTAAAAAACAAAAAAATAAAAAGGAGGGAGGAGGCAGAGGGTCATAAAAATATATTTTAAAAATTCTTTGAAAAGTTAATTCCAATCTCTGTGAGTTTGAGACCAGCCTGGTGGTATACAAAGCGATTCCAGGGCAGCCAGGGCTACACAGAGAAACTCTGTCTCAGAAAATAAATAAAAAGAAGAGTTAATCCCCTAATACTACAAAAATGTTAAAATTAGACTTCGTAGCAAAATTCATCCTTCATCTGAACTACACAAAGAATACTGACTTTTCTTTAGGAATGACCTCCCAAATGTTTTACTAATTAATTATACTCCTTTTGGCAGTCTTGGTTTATTTCTCTTGTGAGACAAGATTTTACTATGCAGTCCAGGCTCGCCTTTGAGTTAGGATCCTCTTATGCAGGCCTCTTGGGTGCTGGGATTAAAGACTTGCCCCGCCATGCACAGTTCTAATTTCATCCTAACATATCAAATTCTAATATAATAATATTTAAAGGTAAGTGCTAAATTCTTCATTATAGCAGGAAAAAGTAACATTTAATAATCAACTACTTTCCTGGATTATATCACTAAAAGTATTTTAGCATGCTTTCAACATCTGTGAAAAGGCCACTTACCAGCCAGTGTTTCCCAAAGCAATAGAAATGGAACTAAGAAGGAGGTTGCACTTAGATTCACTGAGAACAGCATCACTGTGTGCAGCAGGAGCAATCACCACAAACTCACGTAGGCCATACCTTCAAGAGAGAATCACCTCAGTAAAGACAGCCATTAAATAATATGAGAAGTTTCCCTATGGTAAATTTAAGCCAAATTTGTACTATCAGACTTTTTACTTTCCCCTATCCCCATCCCACATGACAACTGGATGTATATACATTTGAACCTTTCTTTAAAAAACAAAGCAAAAATCAGTGAGTGTATGCGTGTGTGGTCATGCCCCTGCCACAGTGCATATGTGTAGGCCAAAGGAGAACTTTCAGAAGTCAGGTCTCTTTGAATGAATTCCAGGGATTAAATTTTGGTTGTCAAGTTTATGCCCCAAGCATTTTCACCTGATAAGCCATCTTGCCACCATGGCCTCCACCTAAATTTCTTTTAAAATTTTCTTCCTGGGGACAAAAGCAGGGTCTCATGGTTGCTGCCCTACACTGAGCTAATCCGAGGCCCTGACTTTTCTTTAAGAAGTACTTCCAATTTTTTCAGCCCCTCTTCATTAGAAATGAAGTCATTTGTTGAAATTATACTAAGCACTAAATAACAATTTTGTCTTAAAAACTCAGTTTACGGGGCTGGAGAGGTAGCTTGGAGGTTAAGAGCACTGGTTGCTCTTTCTGAGCTCAATTCACAGCAACTACATGGTGGCTCACAACCATCTATAATGTGATCTGATGCCCCCTTCTGGCGTGCAAGTGTACATGTAGGGAGAGCACTGTATACATAATAAATAAATAAATAAATAAATAAATAAATAAATAAATAAATAAAAATATTTTTTAAGAATCCAGTTTACAAGGCCAGTAAGAAGGCTCTTGTCACACAAGCTTGGCAACCTAAATCCAATCTCTAGAACACCCATAAAAATAAAAGAGAAAACTAACTCAGCAAATCTCACCTTAAATAACTGATGGTATTGTGTCCAGCAATGCAGAAAATGAGCTAAATAGACTACCTAAATGGCAGGAAATAATTACCAGCCCTGATATACATGTACTGTTTAAAATGATGCGCAGTTATAAAACATCCTAAAAGATTTCTTGTATTCCTTTACTCAAGAACACACATTAGACAGGCACCATAACATTATTAGGAAATGGCTTCCTCTGGCTACTGTATCTACAACAATGACATTTTCTCATTTAGTTGCTAAGTCATTTAAAGCCACAAATTTGTGTGTCTCTGTATGTGTTTGAGTGATGTGCCCACATGTATATCTATGTACTACATGCATGGTTGGTGCTAACACAGGCAAGAAGAGGGGTGGGATCCTCTGGAACTGGAGTTTCAGATGGTGGTGAGCCCCTGTGGGTGCTGGGAAGCACAGCCAGGTCCTCTGGAAGAACAACCAGGACTCTTAACAGCTGAGCTGCTGCTCCAGGCCCTTCTGCCTGTCTTTTTAAAATTAGTAATGATTTAAGGCCAAGTTGATGGTTGTTTCTGCCAAACAACAACTCATCTTGATATTCTTAAGTACATTATTTAATAATTTTTAAATAAGGAAAATAATTTATAAATGATATTACTCATACTCACTTGCTATTTTACATTAGTCTCTGCATGTGTAGTCATAATTCCTAGTTTTAATGAACTTTCCCAAGAAACCCCTTGGAGTGCAGTATATAAAAACTCTCCTTTACCTCCATCGCCAGATTGGCACTGCTGAGACACAGACTGTCTTATAAGCCTATATAATAAGTCCTCTCATAATATAAAAAAAAAACAACCTCTCCTTAAAGTCTAACTCACACTCCGTTCACCGTTTAGATGCTGTTACGACTCTGATACAGTTTAAAGGTTTCCCCAAGGATTCATGAGAAAAATGTATTTCACTCCTCAGCTCACCTCCACTCTCTAAGGCATGAAATCAAGATTCACCCTGTGGAGGCAGCAGTAGATAACTAAAAGATTCAGGTGTGAACAAATTATACTTGGAAGAAAACAAGTCTCTTGGTGTTCTTCCAGAAATGTTCCACCTGTTCCTGACTGCCATGGGTCAATCTCTCCTGACCAGTTCTGCTCCCAGGTTGGTGGTGTTGAAATAATTTAATGGGCCAATTCTACAAATGTATCTGTACAGCACATTGCTGGAAGTTACATCCTTCAATAAAAAGAACATCTGCCTTCCTGAAACTCTCGCCAAATAATCCTTTTCATTTAATAAAATGTTGGTGCCTAAAAAAGGAATTTTTCTTTTTCTGCAATATCTTCTACCCCATGCTTTGTTTTGTGTGAAAACACACACACACACACACACACACACACACACACACACACACACAGACACACCACTAAATCTCCAATTCTTTTTTCCTTCCCCTGCCTTTGGTTTTTGAAACAAAGTTTCTCTGTGTAGCCTTGGCTGTCCTGGAACTAGCTTTGTAGACCAGGATGGCCTCAAACTCACAGAGATCTGCCTGCTTCTGCCTCCCAAGTGCAGGGATTACAGGTGTGCGCCCCTGCGCCTGGCTCCAAATCTTAAGGAGTTAGCTTAAATATCAACTGATGGCCTCCATTAAACATATACCCTTCTCTGAATTTTAACATCTTTCCCTATCATTATGATCTGTAAGCTGTCAAAATAATTCATTTGTTTACATTTCTTCACAAGCTCTACTTGAGACCTAAACTATTTGCTTCACCAAGTTAACACCAGTATGGGTATTAAGGGGGGGTTGAGGGGAGGAAGGCACAAAATAACAAAAAGTAAATGACTAGACTAGATTTTTCTAAATTTTTTCCTTTATTTGACAGGATCATACTGTCTATCACTGGCTGGCCTAAAACTCATAAAAATCTGCCTACCTCTCTCCTAAGTGCTGGAATTAAAGGTGCACATCACCCTTGCCAGAAGCAGCTAGATTTTTAAATGAACAAAGGATTTGGACAGCCATCATCTCCCTAAAGGTTACACTAACGTTAAAAAAAAAAAGTCACATGAGAGGATGGTGAACATGAGTAGTTATCAGGAAGCATGTGAATCAGAGTCATCATGAGACACGACTTCTCAATCATTAGGATACTATTACCAAAAATGAAAGACTCAAAGAAACTGCAACTCTAGTTTTACCAGTGGGAACAGAATGTAGTGAAATGCTGTGAGAAACAGTACAGCAGTCTTTAAAACATTAAAAACAGCCAGGTGTGGTGGTATACACACTCTGAGACAAGAGGATTTCTGAGTTCATGTCCAGTCTTGGTCTACTTAGCAAGTTCCAGGCCAGCCAAGACTATACAGTGAAACTCCATCCCAAGAATTATATATATATAAAACATGTGTATATACATACATATACATATACATACATACATATATACGTGTGTGTGTGTACTGTTTTGTTTTTCGAGACAGGGTTTCTCTGTACAGTCCTGGCTGTCTCACTTTGTAGACTAGGTGGCCTCGAACTCAGAGATCTGCCTGCCTCTGCCTCCTGAGTACTGGGATTACAGGCATGTGCCACTGCACCCAACAACAAAAATGTTTTAAATTAAAAATGAACTACCACTAGGGGTGGAGAGATCGCTCAGAGGTTAAAAGCACTAAGTGCTCTTCCAAAGGTCCTGAGTTCAATTCCCAACAACCACATGATGGCTCACAACCATCAATAATGTGATCTGGTACCCTCTTTTGGCATGAAGGCACACATATGGGCAGAATACTATATAAATAATAAATAAATAAATCTTTTTTTAAAATGAACTACCACTCTGACTTCTGGGTACAGATCAAAAAACAAAAGCAGGTACTCCTGTTCATGGCATCCAAACAATTGTATATCATACAATTAAATAATTACCCTTTAAACAGAATAAATGCACATAAATGGACCTTGAAAAAATAAGCCAGTAAGTCACAAAAGGATAAGTACCCAACTTTTGTAAGTACTGAAAGATTCAAATTCATACAAATGGGAGAAAAACACTGGTTCACTAGTTGGTGATGGCTATGGTGGGCATTTCATCTTCAACCCAAAACAGCCTGGCTTCCTCTAGTGTCCGTCGGAGCTAGGGGGCATAATCAGCTCTTCTAAGAAACATTTTTCTGAGTTGATCATGTGCATTAGGAGGGTAAACCCTCACCAATCTGTGCTGTGCTCCATGGGCATCTATCTCACAGTGTGGCCACTGTTAATGCCCGGGCTAAAGCCATCGCTTACTGACGTAGGGAACTTGTTTCGGTATGTCTGTTTTTGGCTCATAGTGTTTTAAAACAATGGTTTTTAAATGAAAGAAAACATATAATATGTTTAATTTTTAAATAGTTGGCTGCTGTTTTTCTAATTTTTAGGAGAGATAAAAGAAAAATCTCCCAGTAACTACCAGCCATATAGCAAACATTTTTAAATAGGGTCTTTTCTGCTTCTACTCCTGAAGTACCGTGATCACAGGCATGTAACAGCACGTGTGGTTTATGAGATCCCATGGATCAAAATGCCTCTCAAGCTTGCTAAGCAAGCACTCTACCCACCAAGGTATGTTCCTTAGATAGTATACTTAAATGTACCCCTCCAACATAAAGCTCAGAGACTGAATGACTGAGAAAGATAAAAGAAGGCTTTCAAATGTGAGGCACCTCTTACAATAATACATTTACAGATATACAGCCATGTAGGTTTTAATTTTATCACATAACTGCTTAAAGTCAACATTTTACTTAAATTTATAATAATAAACACTAACTCTATAATATTTAAGTATTCTGTGCTGTTCATGAGAACTGCAGCAAGAAGGTATCACTTTGGGTTGTGAAGTGCAGTGGCAGAAGAGGTCAGAGCAAGCACGAGACAGTAGCCCTGAGACATGCCTGTCGAGTTGGCTCTTGAGTAGCATCTGGGAATCTGGACTTGGGGAGGGTTCTCATCATTCCCAGGTTGATAAAAAGGCTTGCTTGGTGTATTTAAGATGCTTGTACAAATAATATGGTTTATGCTCTAAACCTGCTGTCCTTCAGGGAGTCTGACAGAGGATGCATACTGACCAAGTCCTTTAAAGCTTTGAGGAGAGAGCCTCTAAAAACCCTTCCTGATAGACAATGTTTCATATGTTGTCACAATCTGTTGCTGAGGGAACTGAGTCTAACCTATAGGACCTCATTAGAAACAGTTCTTCCAAGCTTGATGTCTGCAGGTTTTAAATCCCTTTCTTCTGCCTCTGCAAACCTTTAATCCCACCACTTGTGAGTTTGAGGCCATCTGGTCTAGACAGAGTTCCATGACAGCCAGGGCTACTTAGAGAGACCCTATCTCAAAATAAACTAACAACAACAACAACAACAACAACAACACCACACACACACACACACACACACACACACACACACACACACACACACGACCTGAATAAAAAGGATACGTACCATCTTACCAGGCAATGTGCTCTTGGAGGAAAGTCATTATTCATACATAGCAAATCTTGCATTGCCTGTGGAATAGCATCTACAAAAACATATGATAGTAAAATATATGTCCATTTAAACTTTCAGTTTTAATGTGATTTTATACATGCTGTGAGGAAAGTATGTCTTACTAGACTGCACATTAGCAATTACTAAAGGGTTAGACTCCTGACAAACCCTTATCACCTCTTATAGGTAGTCTTTCTATTACCCTAGACAGCTTTAAAATTTTTTATAAATCCTTTCTTTACTCAATTTCTCAATATCTTAACCCATTTTTCTTTAGCACTTAACATTCTGATCCATAATCAGGCACTGATACAAATTACCATTATATGCATTTATAAATATTTAATAATTTAAAAATATTAAAATACATACTATATATTTGCTTATAAAATACAGCCTTGTTAGATATACTTTCTTAGCCAATTTAATATTTTTACTAATATTATAAAATAAATGGAAAAGTATTGATACTTTGAAACCCTGATTTAAGAACTGCAAAACAATGGAAGTCAGCTCTCAGCCTTCCAACTGTTGATAATCAAGCTTTAAATGTATCTCTAGGTTAACTAAAATTTTTCTTCTACTTTCTCCATCAGTTACAGCTTTGATCACAGGCAAATAAAAAGGAAACTTCACAGCACACCCAGAAGGAGCAACAGTGCCTTCACTCTCTTCATCTTCTCTTCCACCAATCTCTTCATCTGTTTATCTCAGAAACACTGAAGCACCTCACTCCAGCAGCCTACCTCTAATATAAGGTCTTTCTTAAAATCAACAAAACTTATGTTTATTTTGAACACTTTCCTTCATTTATCAGTATAATACTGGACTCAGATATCCTTGATTATCATCCCACAAAATGCATACATTTCCTTCCTCTTCTTTCTCCCAAAACAGACACTGATCTTCTGTTTATGTTGCTACATAATTATCTTACATATATGTGTCTATTTGGTCAACGTTATCACTCTACTTTCTCAAACTAAAAGCAGAAGTTACATAGCTTGGTTTGTAGGAGTGTAATGTACTAAATGCCTAACGTAGATCAGATGATGGAGTAAGGGCCCAAGTACACTATCTCCTCGTGCCTCGCCGTAACCCTCCAGGTACTTAGTATTACTTTACACGTTCAGAGAGGTCAGTAACTAGCCAGTCCAACAATCAGAATGTTAATGCACTTCCGACAAGTAAATCAGCCCACAAGGCCACTCCACTTGCACTCCTTTACAGGCCAGCTTACCCGCTTCAACTTCCAATAACCTTACCTGCTCTCTTTCTCCTGGTTCAGTCACCAGCCCTCAAACCTCAGTGGAGTCCTGTCTGTCCCTAGGATGTCGCTTATCACTTTCTACCTCCTTTTACAGTTACTGCAATGCCTCATCCTCCCTACTGAAGTACACAACCCACATAAGATTTCATTCAAAAAGACTTAGCAGAATACTTAGCATGTTAATCACTCAGTAAGTAAGTGCTGATTCAATCAATGTTAAAGTGACACGTCACTGTAGCTCCTCCTCTGCTTCAGATGCAATACTAGCACATAATCTACTTCAGATGTGATTTTAAAAATCTCCATGGATATTACTGTTATGAGAACTAAATTAATAACTAAATATTATAGACTCTTAAAAGATTGTACAATATAACAAAGAAGGCCATACCCTCTGATTCTTCATCCTTCCCTTCTTTATCAGTCGTCTCTTGAACAAGATAGTGATGAGTGACTGAAAACTTGAAGTCAGCAAAGGAAATTTCATCTGATCTC
The DNA here is from genome assembly GCA_907169655.1 of Acomys percivali. Lineage (NCBI taxonomy): Eukaryota > Metazoa > Chordata > Mammalia > Rodentia > Muridae > Acomys > Acomys percivali. Next base: position 84,871,828 of record OU015747.1, on the reverse strand, counting down.
TCTTCCCAGGTGCCAGAAGTAAATATACCCTGCATTTAACAACAGAATGGAAAACAGCCAACTTATTCAGTCATTATAGTGTCTTTCCCTTTTTCTACTTATTAATTATGTTATGTCCTACAGTTTTCTTCTACATAATAAAGGCCAAAAAAAAAAGTATAGATGATTTATCACAGTGCTAATGAAAAAGAAGAGTCTTAGAGCCAGCAAGATGTCCTGAAAACCTGAGTTTGACTTTTGGAAATCACATAGAAAGAGAGACGGGAAGCCTCCAAGTTGTCCTCTAACCTCCACAGGAACACCACAGCATGAGCACACTCACCCTCTCACCTGCTCTCTAATAGCCTTAGGACCCCTCGGCATGTCTGATACTGGAAACATGGCTAAGTACTCAGTGAAGTCATGGTTGCTGCAGGAGAATCTAAGAACATCTGTCCTTATACCCACAGATAAGTGTACTATTCACCCCTCATCAAGGAAGCATCTCTTTGAGATGTTGTAGAACATTATAAAAAACCACAAGCAGCCAAATTGCAGAGGTATGGAGCCCAGTCCCAATGGATACATCTAAAACACTCCTGTAGCTAAGATTCATGGAAGACCAGGAAGAGTAGGCAGAAAGATTTTAAGAGCCAGGGGATAAGGGAGTTTGTTTTAAGGCTGTACTCCCTAATAATATCAGAAGCTACCTCCCAAAAGCTCTCACCAACATGACTGCCCAAATATGAGCTGAACAAGAATGACACCAATTAACATGCCAAACTTGACAAAGTAAAACCCACAAGGCCTAAAACCCTACACAAAGAACTATAGGCAACTGAGCAAAGTGAGAAATGGTTGTTCAACTGGTTGTTCAGTGCCAATCAACAAGTCCTGAAAACACGTACAGGTAGCATTATACAGATTGGACAGGCTATATTTAGAAATAAGTGTGTATGTATGTATGTGCATATGCATGTGTATATATGTATGTATATAAACATTTGCATGTGTACATGTTTATATATAGACATATATACATATGCATACAAAAACAATTTAAAAAGAGGCCATGAATTTGAAAGAGGGCAGAGGGTATATGGGAGGGTTTAGAGGGAGAAAAAGGGAGAAATGCTGTAATTAAATTCTCAAAATCTTTAATCCACTTAAACTTGAGTTTTGTGCAAGGTGATAAATATGGATCTATTTGTATTTTTCTACATGTAGACGTCCACTTAGACCAGCACTATATGTTGAAGATGCTATCTTTTCTCCATTGTATGGTTTTGGCTTCTTTGCCAAAAAGCAAGGTCCATAAGCGTGTGGGTTTATTTCTGGGTCTTCAATTTGATTCCACTGATTCACCAGCCTATGTCTATGCCAGTACCATGCCATTGTTATTACTGTTGCTCTAGAGCACAGCTTGAGATCAAGGATGGAAATTCCTCTGAAAGATTGTACAGGATTGTTTTGACCTATTCTGGGTTTTTTGTTTTTCTATATGAAGTTGAGAATTGATCTTTTAAGATCTGTTAAAAAAAAAAAGTCTTTTTATGGTTCTATTGTTTCAGCATATGTCTCAGCCACGATTAAGTTTCAAAAATTATATTGACAACTTTACAACCTTTATGCTGAAAAGTTTACTTATCACTCAGTTATACTATAATTGGTAAGCTTTTTTTTTTTTTCAGGTTTTTCGAGACAAGGTTTCTCTGTGTAATAGCCCTGCCTGTCCTAGACTCACTTTGTAGACTAGGCTGGCCTTGAGCTCACAGAGCTCTACCTGCCTCTGCCTCCTGAGTGCTATGATTAAAGGTGTGGGATACCATACCCAGTGGTAAGCAAATCTTTAAAAATAAACATCTACAAATATCCAAGGAGACCTCTCATCTATCTTAAACAAACTTGGGCTTTTCAGGCATGGATTTATTATATAAAAACCCTCCTTAGGTGCTACGTGTTTAACAGCTAGGTGCTCCAAGGAACAATGAATCATTTTTTATTACCAAAACTGCTAAGTTGTTCTACATGCTTATATCAAATTTGTTTGTAGTCTTTTTTACTTATGTATCATTTTCTAGCCTCTGAGTATACATAAGAGTGGCAGTAATAACAGCTAATGCTGACTGAGAGTGCAGTGTCATAAACAGATGAGCAATAAAACCAGAACTCTAAGATCACCATGTGACTTACAGCCCACAGGTATCCCTACTCCTGAAGAGCTCTCTTGCTATCTACACAACAAAGAGAAAGAGGTCAACCATTACCACATAGAACGAAGTTCTTCTCCAACTTCAAATTTGAAAGTAGGAAACATAATAAAATATCACTTATTTTCCTTATGATACCCAAAGACACAGTCGATACTATGGTTACCCCTTAGACACAAAATGAAAAATGAAAATGAAAAACACAAAATAAGACCTTATTTTAAATAGTCCTATTCCCCTAAAAATTGTGTGAGCAGCTCAACATTGCTTTTATTTTTCACTTCATTTTAGAGTCATTGAATTCTCAGTGACTGTTCCTTATCTAATTTCTTAAAAACTTTAAAGTTGAAAAAAAAATCTTTATTCCACTAGTTCAATGATTCATAAAGCACCCAAATGTTCTGAATGAATACAAATCCTATTTACAGTTTGCATCTGCCACAAATTTAACTTATGGAAAAGCTAGAGGATATCTACAGTTAAAGTTATTTTATTGATGGAAGTCAATGGCATCTCAGTCTTCTGACTGAGAATGAAAAACCCAAGCTCATTTCAGTGCTGCAGTCATTAGTCATTAGTTGTTAATCTTCTATTAATTTTCTAAAGTTAATGATTCTTCTTCCATGAATTTTTCAGATGGATAAGAGTTGGTCTATTACAAGATCATGAGATATCTAAATTTAACTTTCATAAGAAAGCACTTGCAATTTTTGCCAGGTACATAGAATCTAAAATTCCTAAGGTAAAAGAATTTCAAGAGCCATTTCTTTAATTTTCACCCAATTTAAAGTAAAATAATAGGTTCAGCTGTCTTACAAAGCCCAAAACACTAAAATTTCAAAAAGCTCCCTTAGAAATCTACTTTAATTCTTCTGAAAATAATGTTGCATTTACTTAAATTTCATCATGGCAAAACCCACCAAGTAAAACAGTGAAACAATATGCATTTGAAAGGTGAAACCTAGCTTTAACCCTACTTTCATCAACCGCCAGCAAAGTAACTGAGCAAATTATTACATGAACTCCAGACCACATCCCACACTCATTAACTAGGAATACGCATCACTGGAGTTTATTAAAGGAGTAAGTCAACAGTCACAGTCCCCAAAATAATGTATAGTATAACACACAGTACCTGCTCAACAACTGCCATCCCCTCCTAAATCATTTCCCAGCAGTTTAGGTTCTACAATGCTCAAGCTGCTCAATCACAAAATCCCTCCTTCAGATGAATAAATCTAGCCGGACAAGTTTTTAAATTTTACTTTGCTTGCATGTGTGCATGCATGTGTATGTACAGGCACACGCATGTACCCACTGAGGACAAGTAGAGAGGTAGAAATCCCTGGAGCTGGAGTGACAGATGGTTGTGAGCTACCCAGTGTGGGTGCTAGGAACCAAACTCAGGCCCTCAGGAAAAGCAGTGAATTTCTTAACTACTGACTAAGCATCTCTCCAGCCCTCAAAAGGACATCTTAAGGCTCTGTACAACTGTTAAATGTAACCACAAACTGGAAAGGAATTCACCTGTGAGAGGAAGTGTATCTGATGAGATCTGCATGCTCTTTATCTTTTGGTCTTGGGCAGTGGTTCTTAACCTAGGACCTGGTTATACTCTAAGAAATTACTGATGGTTCCATAATTTAAATTAAATGTAAAAGTAACTTTTATTCTCCAGATCTAATTGTCATCTCAGAGAATTACTGCCTCCGTCTATTAACCTAGACTAGTCCTGGAAGCTTCTAGTCTCCATAAAATCTTATCAAGGCCTAGAATGTTTTCAGCCTCTGAGACTTAATGGTTAAATAAGCTCACCCTTTCTAGTTCTTTCTGAACTTTGGCTGGCTGGTTCAACTCAGATGTTCTGGTACAAACTCCTCTCCAAGCTGACTGATCCAACGTGGCTTCTCTCAGCTTCTGACTGAACTGTTCTGCTTGGCCTCAAACTAATTCTAACAATCTGTTCTAATCTTCTGGCTTCTTTGGGGACCTTGTTCTCTCTTCCCCCTGTCTCTGTAAACTGTCCCAGTAAAACTGCCTGCTCCTTCTCTCCCTCTGCTTCAAGATGAAGGGGCCACGCAATGATGAATCCACCTGTCCAACTGCCCCATGCCTCTTCTGCTGCCAGGTTCTGCAGAAACAATGGACACCTTTGGGTTGACTACTGAGTTCTACTTTGTCAGCATTGCCACTAGGCTGACAAGCACCATCCACAGATCAGTCTCTCTTAAAAGAAAGCATTTTGGCAAGCCTAAGATCCTAGATTCAATCCCCAGAAACAAATAAATAAGAAACAATTACAAATTATTTATTGCATCATTTACTGTGGAAATAACTACTACGTAAATATAAATTCTAACTGTACTTTTCAGAAAATTAGAAATATAGTACTATTTCACATTTTAAGTTTTAAAATTTGTTTTTACTCTTTGTGAGTTTCACTTCATGCATCCCAGCCCCACTCATCTCCCTATCCCCTCATACCCACCCCTTGCCCTTGCAACCTCAACATAAAAAACACACAAACAAATCAAAACAAAACAAAAACAAAAAAGCATAGAAAACATCTCATCGTGGAAGCTGTAGTGTGTCAGAGCTTTTCCCACAAGATAGCCCTCTGTCCACATACCTTCACTTTTTCCGAGTTTTTTAACGTATAGAGTTTGGGGAGCTTTTTTGGTTTTTAGAGACTGATAAGTGAACATATGAGCAAAGGTGCCCACAGAATACAGAAAACAATGCCATATCCCCTGGAGCTGGAGATAGACAGTTATGAGTTGCCCGTCATGAATGTGGGATGCAAACTCGGGTACCTAACTGCTGAGCCAGCTCTCCAAGTCCATGGCTAAGTTTTAAAATGGTAATTTATTTTAAATTCTCTCTCAGTAGAAGAGAACTGGTAATCACTGTCCTTTACATATATGAAAACTTAGGCATTATCTAAACTTTTTTTGTTTTTGTTTCTGTTTTTCAATATAGGGTTTCTTTTTTGTTTGTTTTGTTTTTGTTTGAAGACAGGGTTTCTCTGTATGTAGCCTTGGCTGTCCTGGAACTCACTGTGTAGGCCAGGCTGGCCTCAAACTCACAGAGATCTCACTGCCTCTGCTTCCTGAGTGCTGGGACTAAATGTGTACACCACCACCTTTCTTTCTACAACAAATAAGCCCTGTCACTTAGACTTTCCTTAATCCTTCCAATTGACGCCATCTTAAAATCTGCTGCCTTCTGTCCACACATTAAGAAAGAAGTGGGCTCAAGCTAGCACTTCTGTAGCCTCAACTGTATGCCTGGAGTATGAAGCTGCTATGAACATACTACCCACTTAAATACTAATCTAGTATCCTAATCTTATTTCCTCATTACTTCCCTCTCACTTTTACCTTGATGGCAGCATAGATCTTCCTTTGTTCACTATTTCTACTACTATCGCTTGATACATACCAAGTACTTAGTAAATAGATAGCAATCAAAGGATTCTAGGATATAGTATCAGATCTCAAAAGTACCTGGGATAGCTTTTGTTTTTAATAAATGCAAATCTTTTTGCATTTCAAATAAATCTGGCTCACTGTGCTGTTAATCAGTCTTGTTGCAATCTATGCAAATGTTGCTATGTATGTGTTTCAGGTGGCAACAGAAAAATCTATGCTTGAGAACTTCACATTTTTCTTCATTCAAAACTGTAAATGAAAATATTTTAGTATAGGATACCAATTTACATTGTATATTCCAACGTATCTTTAAATGCTGCAATTTCTATAGTAGTTGCTTTTTTGCTCATATACTTATGGGGGAATAAAAGTCATACTGCCTAAATTCTGTTATCGCTACCATGAAGCTAAAACCCCCTAACAAATATTGAGATTAAGAAGTCTTTTCAAGATAATAATAAAAACAATGATCAATTGTACTTTAAAAGAATTTAGGAGTCAGGAGGTGGCGGTGCATGCCTTTAATCACAGCACTCAAGAGGCAGAGGAGTTCGAGGCCAGCCTGGTCTAGACAGAGAGTCAGGGATATACAAAGAAACCCTATCTTGAAGAAAGAAGAAGAAGAAGAACCAAAAAAAAAAAAAAAAGAGGAGGAGGAGGAAGAAGAGGAGGAAGAGGAAGAATAATTTTTATTTAGGGACAGCAAGATGACTCAACATGTAAAAACACTTGCTGCCAAGCCCAATGACCTATTCTGATTCCTCAGGACCCACTTTATGGAAGAAGAGAACCAACGGCTACATACAAATATATACATATATACACATATACATATCTAAAATCAACTAAGCATTTATATAGCTGAAGGTTAAAGTATATTCCTTCAGTAACTCAAGAAGCTGATCCTCACAATATTCTCTTGAGGAAACTACAGGGTGGCTTATTAGCACATTATCAATACAAACTGAGTAAAGTAACTGCAGCTGATAATTACACCATGAGTTGTTATACAAGAAGTTTCCTCATTAAATGAACTAGTGGTTAAGTCCAAATTTTCTCTGAACAATTAAAAAAACTTTGGAAAAAGCCAGGAGTGGTGGCACATGCCTTTAATCCCAGCACTTGGGAGGCAGAGACAGATGGATCTCTGTGAGTTCGAGGCTAGCCTGATCTACAAAGTGAGTCCAGGACAACCAAGGCTACACAGAAAAACCCTGTCTTGGGGGAGGAGACCCCCACAACTTTTAAAAAATATATATTGGCTAAAGAAAAACTTAGGTTTTGAGAAAAGTAAACCCAGAAGAAATTAATGAAGTTTCACTAGCAAGCCTTAGTAGCACGTGCCTTTAATCCCAGCACTTGAGGAGGCAGAGGCAGACGGATCTCTGTGAGTTTGAGGCCAATCTGATCCACAGAGTGAGTTCTAGGACAATCAGAGCTACATAGAGAGACCCTGTCTCAAAAAATCCCAAGCAACGAATATACAAATGAGCTTAGCAAACATCTTATTCATATCATTTGCTACCAACTCAAATCCAAATTCTTCCAGATGCTATCTGATATTCATCAGACTTTATATAACCTAAGAATTAAACACTTAATTCAAATGCACAGTTTGTAGCAAAGGGCATAAAAACAAAGATTCCAAAGTAAATACTGATCTAGAGAAACAAGGGAACAGATCTGACCTTTTCCAGTGGCTTTCCCAGAGAGTGTCCAATCAGTTTCCAGTCATTTAGGACTTCTTCGACTTTGGAAATAAACCTGAGGAGGAAGGAAAACTTTCTAAATATATAAGCATGCCTTTTTTCCTACTACTATACAGTTTCTTTAAAAAGACATTTCCTTATATGCTAACATTTTACAGGTTAAATACTGTGAGCCTGTCTTAGACATGGAATAAAGGTAGAACAATGTTGTTTAGTTCAAGAACTCTTAAACTTTGATTCATTTAAATCTATTCACCCAATAAAAATATTCTTTCCACAAAACAAAAGCTAAGAGCAAATCCTCCTTTGATATGATATGATAAATTTAGCAAAGAAGCAAAAATAGTTCTACACCTGGTCGCTTGTCTCCGGCCTCATCACTCCCGTCCCCAGCACCAGCACAGTGGCTCACAACTACCTGTACCTCTAGATCTAAAGGAGCCAGTGCCTCTTCAGGCCTCAGGGACCAGGCACACGGATGCACACACCGGCATGCAAGCCAAAACATCTTTACACATACAGTAAAACAATTAAGTAAATCTTTAAAAGATGACTAAACTTGATTTGCAACTTGGTCAATGTGAGCAAATGAAAACTGTCAAGCTGCCTATGTGGAGAGAACTGTGCTGCAATGTAGCAGCAGCCCCAGTACCTAAAACATCTAGAAAGCGCTTCTAGTGTAATCACAGTCAAGTGTCGTCAAAGGCATCAGACCGTTTTCTTCATTGGCATTATGAGTTAATGCATTTAAGACAGTAACGGCATCAAGTAATAAATCAGCTTATGATTTGACTTAGCCTTCTCATTAACTCCTTAAAATTAAAACAATAGTTACTCATATATGAATGCACTTTGGGGGAGTTCACATGAATGACAATTACTGAAAGTAAATGAACCAAAAATAAGCTTACATTTACAAAACAAAAACTATATGCAGAGGGGAGCAAAAATGTACATTAAGCATATACTGCAGGGGCCTAGGAATACAGCCACGGTGTAAAGTACTTACCAGAAAAGTACTTACCAGAGAGACTATTCCTTCCCAAGCAACCCCTAGCCACAAAGAAAAGCACTGAAACCACACTGCACTTTTGTAAAAGTAAAAATTGGAAGCTACTCTAATAAGCAACTGCAGCAAACAGTTGTAAGCTAATGAATCTACTCAGTAGTCAATGTGTACCCATTAAAATTGTTCTGAAGAACATCCGAGGAAACAGAAAAAGGTCCATGTGTTAAATGGGGGGAAACTGTACAAACAAGCATTGATATAGTTTGATCTTAAAAAAGAAAAAAATAATACATACACAATTGAAAGAAATTGTCAAAAATTTAATAGATATTTTAGGTGAAAGGTTTAAAGGTATTTTGTTATTTTACAACAAAATATTATTGCGATAATGAAAATAACTAAAAACACAATTTTCTGAGTGAAAGAACCATCTTAAAACACTTTACTTATGAATTCTAGCACTGACTAGGAGACAATTATGTCTTACAAATATTGAGATTTGACTAGAAAAATGTAGTAACTTTTTCTTTAACAGTTCTCCATGCCTTCGCTGATGAGTCACTTAGCTCCTTTTCCTACATTAGGCTCTTTTGTACATGCTTTTGGAATAATAGGTTTCTTTTCATTTCCCTTTGTAGCTTTTAGGTCAAATTGTAATTATAGACTCAGTCATATTATCTGACTCATGTCTGTCTCTTCTGCTAGACTATATTTTCAATAAGAGCAGGAATCTTAGGGAGCGGGGGTGGGGGAACCTGTGTGTGTAGTGGTATATGTCTCTAATACCAGCACTCAGTGAGGCTAAGGCTGGTGGACCTCTGAGTTTGAGGCCAAGCCTGGTCTACAGAGCAAGTTCCGGGACAGCCAAGGCTACACAGAGAAACCCTGTCTCAAAAGACCAAAATGAGATGGGGGCGGGGAGAGATTCTTATTTTTTCTTTTTTTAGTACAGAACTAGTGATAGAACCCAGGACAATGAACATGCTAGGCCTATCTGTTTTTACTAACTACTAAATCCCTAATGTCTTACACATGTACATTAAGTAAATACTTTTTCAATTGAAAATTAGTAGTTTCAGGTTTCTACTTTGTCCTCTCAATAAATTATCTGTATGGTACATAACACACTTGTTAGGTCTTAAGAACTTCCTTTTATCAGTCTAGCATTTAAACAAAAGCCAGCATTCCCTCAGGACTTAAAAATTGCTAACGGGACAGGGTATGGAGGCACATGCCTTTAATCCCAGCACTTGGGAGGCAGAGGCAGGTGGATCTCTGTGAGCTTAAGGTCATCCTGGTCTACCAAACGAGTTCCAGCACAGCCAGGGCTGTACAGAAAATCCCTGTCTTGAAAAACAAAACAAAAATCGCTAAAGGGAGTCATTCTCCTAATCTATGGCACAAAGGACAAATGGCTTTTCCATTTACCTATGCTTGTGGTGCCTATTAGCATAGCAAGGTCTGTGCTACCCTTCAGGCTCCCTCAGTCCCTACTGTTACAGAGTCATCCTGGCTGGCATACCAGCCCTGTTACCTTAAACTTCCCCAGCCCCTGAGCTTTGCTTCCCTTGCCTGGCTTCTCTTTTCCTATATACCGCACCACTTTGGCCATGCGTTCTCTTGCTCTCTGAGTTCCCATGTGTTCTCTTTGCTCTTTCTCTTTTCTCTTCTCTCTTCTCTTCCTCTCCCCCAGTTCAGTCTGGACTCTTCAGATGCCTTGCAATGTTTTCTCCCTCATATTTAAAATAAACCTTCTCCTCAACCATACCTAGGATCAGTCATGTCCTCACTTTCAGCCAATACTGAGAACTTTTCATCCAAACACTAAAATCAAGGCTTAAGAAACTTCAAAGTCAGCCGGGCGTGGTGGCACACGCCTTTAGTCCCAGCACTCGGGAGGCAGAGGCAGGTGGATCTCTGAGTTCAAGAACAGCCTGGTCTATAGAGTGAGGTCCGTGACAGCCAGGGATACACAGAGAAACCCTGTCTTGAAAAACCAAAATAAATGAATGAATGAATGAAAAGAAAAAAATACTGGTTTTATTCCACATAGTGAAACTTAAAAGACAAAAGCTTAATTTCCTACTTTGTAACCAGTCCTCATAACTTTGCTAACAATTATTTCCACAAGAGCAAATAAAGGATTTAATATTCCCCTCAGGAAATTTTTTGAGCCAAAAATTTTACTTATTAATTTCTTGCATTTGACATCTTTGGCCTGAGATTCCTTGCCATTGTCCTTAACCATTACATATCTGCCACCAACCATTTTATGAGGCCCACCCATCCCCCTAGTTTCTTATAAACAACCTTAATCAGGTTGATCTGGTGCTCAGCACAAAGTGCTCCACCAGCTTGGCATCACAGTTGGATAAAACACACACGGCTTTGACAGCTTAGTATATGCCACATGCTAGGCCACCGGGGAGGAGGGCTGCCACTCCCCAAGTCCAGCTCTGGTATGGTGAAGAGGAGAGAAGAGAGGAGGATCTGCTGTAGGGAGAATTGAGCAGGCGGTGAACAGCTGGTTAAGGGAAACCAACTGTTGGTTGAACAACTAGCTAGAGGAACTAGTTGTGTGGTGAGGGTGAGGAACAGAGGAAAAAGAAATACTTGGAGACTCGGGCCTGTGTGGTACAAACTGTAGGTCACAAGTTTTCTTCCGGCTCTCTGTCTGTCTTGCCTGCTGTCTGACTGACTCCCCGCTCCTTGCTCGCGCACTGGCTTGCTGGCTTTCTATCCAGCTGCCTTCCTGTTTGCTGCTTCCCGCTTTTCCGCCTCCTTGCTTGCGGTTGCCCAGCGCTCCAGTTCCTGGCTCGGTGCTGCCCATCTTTCCCATCCCCTTGCTTGCTGCCGCCCATCCTCATGCCTGCGGCAGAGGGCAGCCAAGCAGCACTGGCGTCCACTACACCTCTAGCAGCAATGCCTTCCCTGGCCATGTCGGTAGATTACGGGTGAGGCTGAATCCTAAATGTACCTGAGCCTGAACCTCTGCCTTCACACAACACAGGGGTAGCACGCAGAAAGGCTTGCTTTATCTACTTATTTATCTATTTATTTATTTTTATGTGCATTTGTGTTTCTTCTGCATGCATGTGAGGGTGTCAGATCACCTAGAACTAGAGTTACACAGACAGTTGTGAGCTGCCATGTGGATGCTGGTAATTGAACCTGAGTTTCCTGAAAGAGTAGCCAGTGATCTTAACCACTGAGCCATCTCTCCAACCCCATTAAATTAATTAATTAATTAACTTTTATGCACATGCTTGTTTTGCCTGCATATATGTCTGTGCACATGTGTGCCTGGTGCCCATGGAAGCCAAAGGAGTATGTTAAATCCTCTAAAACTAGATTTACAGATGGTTATAAACTGCCACGTGGGTGCGGAATTGAACCTGGGTCCTCTGGAAGAACATACAACACTCTTAATCTCTGAGCCATTTCTTTAACTCCCCACAGGAAACTTTAAGTTACTTAACTAAGGGGAAATGATCATTTTTCCATTCCAACCACTGGCCACTGATGTTTCCTTATCACTCATCCTCCAAGACCAAATTATATTTCTCTAACTACCTTCAAAATATCAACTTTAAAGTCAACATGCCCAAAGCTACACTCAATGTTACTTTGATACTTAATCTTTGTTCTTTTAGGCAAGAAACTGAAGTTTCATAGTTGCATCTTCTCTCTCAGACTTACATCAAGCTTATCTACCTAGATCGAGTTCATTCTATTCAGCTAATTACAGTTCCACTTTATGAATCAAGATCAATAGTTTACTTCCTTTTACCACAGTGTAACAACTTAAGTCAAACAACTCTAGTACCATACAGTCAAAATCTCTTACAATTTAGGCAGCAGGTTTTTCTAAATACGGTCTTCTGACCTGCTAGCATCTGTAGTACCTGGGACCATGTTAGAAAATCAAATTTGGGGATCTGACCTAAAATCTACATTAATGAGAAATGATCCGAGTAGAGAGCAGCAGATTCTGATGCATAGTCAAGTTTCAGAATTTTCAGTCTGGTGCACCAAGTCTAGATTACGCCCCATGGCTTTGGAAGCTGGTCTCACTCCCATAGACTGCCTCACTCACATGTCTAGCAATGTCAGTCTCCTCTCAAGTCTAACCAAACCCTTAACCATTTTCCACTTTCTTTCTTGAGGCAAGATCTATTAAATTGCTTCGGTTAGTCTTAGCTCAAGTGATCCTTCCAACTCAGGAGGCTTCCCAGTAGCCAGGAGTATAGGCAAGTGCCACCTCACCCAGCATCCATTCCCCCTTCCATTTTCAAAGCAGGGTATTTCCTGTCTTTTCCCTACAAAAACATCAACAATTTTGTAGTCCATGCTATCCCTATTTAATTATTTTGTTTTGTTTTTGTAGTTAGCACCAACTGGCTTATATTTAACTATATTTTGGGCTTTTTTTTTTTTTTTAAGGTATAGATTTCCCCATCCTTAGGCTAGCTCAGGATACACAGCACTTGCTCATAAAGTCTTGCTAGGGTGTTAATCTTACTGACCCTATGAAGTGTGGGGATGGGCACACAGGTCAAACTACTATTTTTATTAAGGATCTCTTATATTTTTCTATGCCACCTATTGATATGAGAGGCACAAATCCGGAAAGCCTACAAACTTGCAACAATATAATAACTTCAATAGCTATCTATGCTTCAAGTCAACAAATGTTTTCAACTAACAGGCAATAAAACAATTTCATAGGAACTCAATTGTTTATATGAATTTGACAAGCTCAGAAAGCCTGGGCAAATAACCAAGTTTAAAATGTAATATCGTGAATCAAAACATTCCAAAGACGTATGTAGACATACTGGTTTGTAAAAAATAAAGTAGAGTGGGAACGGGGGAAGGAAAACAGAGAGGAAAGGAATAGAGATTTTTTTTAAAAATAATAATTCTGGAAGACAGGATAAAGATGGTGAAGGATGGCAGATGAACAGCCATCGGTATATTAAAGAAAAACAAACATGGAAGAAAACAGAAGCTGCTTGCCTGACTACTTATGACAACTGAGGCAAAACGACAAAAAAGCAGAAGACGCAGGAGCAACCTCGGAAATGGTTTTCGGTGCCAGGGAAGTGATCTGGAAAGTAAACACAACTTTTTTTTTTTCTTTCTTTCTTTTTTTTTTAAGGCGGAGGCCAGGGCAGGGAAGAGAGACGAAGCGTGGGCGTCTCCCTCTGAACCAGCGTCACCTGTGTGATGCCAGCCCCAGGGCCAGTGACAACCAAGCGCGCTACTCACCTTTCCCACTCCGAGGCTGTGGTGAAGTCTGTAATCTCAAACACCTCGGACTCGGGCTGCGGGGAGAGAGAAGGGCACAGACATTAAGCTGCGGGCCGCGGGTGTCAGCGGAAGAACTCGGTGACAGACGCACCCAGGGTGCGGAACTCACCTCACTGTCCGCCGCCATCTTGCGGAGCGGAGCGTCAGGCCGCGCGCGAAGGCTGCCGGGAAGAAGGGAACTTGGAGGCGGTCCGTGGCAGTGGGCGGGACCGCTGTGCGGGGTGGGTGGAGCCTCGGTGAAGTCCCGCCCACAGAGGACCTGGTGGAAGGTGGAAGGTGGACAACACATCTTTGTTGGAGCAGGAGTATCTTAGGGTGAAATCTACTCTCCCTTAAAGTGGTTTAGCAATATTTTTTTTTTAATTCTGTAAGGTCTGGAGAAATGGCTGTGCTGTTAAGAGTACCTGCTGCTCTTCCAGAGGACCTAGGTTTGGTTTCCAGCACCCACATGGCAGTTCACAACCATTTGTGACTCCAGTACAAAGGGATTGGATGCCTTCTTCTGGCCTCCACTGACGTCAGGCTTGCACGTGGTGCACAGGCGTACATACCGACAAAACACTCATACACATTAAGTTAAATTTTAACAAATGTTTTTAAAAGAATTTAAAAAATAATAAAAAGTCATCAAGCAGAGCTGACGGACCTTTTGACATTGTCACATGCCATTATCACCTACAAACGTGTTGGGTCACTTTTGTAGATATCCTGGGACACATGCCTGCATGGTCGAAATTGAGTTTCCATTCAAACGTTTTTCGTTTTATTGTTTTTGAGACAGGGTTCCTAAGCCAGCCTCAAGCTCACTGTATTAAGAAGGGTGAAGTGGAATTTCTGATCCTCTTGCCTCCTCCTTCTGAGTATCCTGAATGCAGGCGTATAGCTCCAGGCTTCAATTATGGGATGGTGATGATCGTAGCTAGGGCTGTGCATGCTAGGCGGAAGAGAGAGGTAGGCATCTCCCGCAGAACCAGTGCCACTTGTGTGCTGCTGCTGGGTTAATGCTCTACCAAATGAGCTACATCCTTCACTCTTGTTCAAACTTTACTAATTTGTAGACACTGACCAAGGTCCTATAAACCCATGTCTCCTTTCCTAACGCCCCCCAAAACAAAAACAAAAACAAAACTATACAGCTGAAGTTTTTTTTTTTTAAATCATCAAACAAGTTTTGTGTTTTCTGAGAAGAGAAGCATGCTATTTGATGAGTGTTTCACTTTTTAAACCTCTGAAGAACAGGAATACTAATTAGCAGTTAAGAATTCTGTTTGGACAGCCAAGGATACACAGAGAAACCCTGTCTCGGAAAAAAAAAATAAAGAATTCTGTTTGGCAGGGTGTGGTGGCGCACGCCTTTAATCCCAGAACTTGGGAGGCAGAGGCAAGCAGATCACTGTGAATTCGAGGCCAGCCTGGTCTACAAAGGGAGTCCAGGACACCCAGGGCTACACAGAGAAACCCTGTCTCGAAAAACAAAACAAAACAAATCTGTTTGGGCTGGGTGGTGGTCACTCACGCTTTTAATCCCAGCACGTGGGAGGCAAAGGCAGGTAGATCTCTGAGTTAAAGGCCAGTCTGGTCTACAGCTAGAGCCCTAGGGAGAAACCCTGTCTCCTAGTAGTAGTAGTAGTAGTAGTAGTAGTAATAGGCTGGAGAGATGGTTCAGAGGATAAGAGCACTGACTGCTCTTCAAAAGGCCCTGAGTTCAATTCCCAGCAACCACTTCGTGACTCATAACCATCTATAATGTGATCTGAAGTCCTCTTCTGGTGTGCAGGTGTACATGCTGGCAGAACACTGTATACATAATAAATAAGTGAATCTTGATGATGATGATGATGATAATTCTGTTGGGGATTGGAGAGGTGTCTCAGCAGCTAAGAGTGCTGACTGCTCTTGCAGATGGACTGGATTCAGGTCCCAGCATCCACACAGCTGCATACAATTCTCCATACCTCTAGTTCTAGGGAATCTAGGACCTTTTTCTGGCTTCTGTTGTAAACAGAAATGCACACATTGCACATATATACATGCAGGGAAAACACTCATATATAAAAAATGTTTCATTAAATAATAAATCTTTTTCTGAGATAGGCTCTGTCTATTATGTAGCTCTAGCTGTTCTGGAACTCACCGTGTAGACCAGGCTGGCCCCAAACTCACGGAAATCCACCTGCCTCTGCCTCTGTTGTAGTACTGAGATTAAAAGCATGTGCTCCCATACCCTGCCTTTAAATAATAAATCTTAAGGACTGAAGAGATGGCTCAGAGGTTAAGAGCACTGTCTGTTCTTCCAAAGGTCCTGAGTTCAATTCCCAGAAACCACATGGTGGCTCACAACCACCTATAAAGAGATCTGGTGCCCTCTTCTGGCGTGTAGGTGTACATGCAGGCAAAACACTATATATTTATAAAATAAATCTTATTTAAAACATTTAAAAATAATCTTCAAAAGAAAAAAATAATTCTTTCTCAGACCAGCCAGATGGCTCAGCAGTTAATGGCGCTAGCTGCCAACCCTGAAAACCTAACTTCTGTCTCAAGGACCAACATGGCAGAAGGAAAGAATCAACTCCTGCAAATTGTCCTCTGATCTCCACAATTCTGCCAGCCTTTGCCCCGCCCCCCACCAACTAACTAACTAACTAACTAAATGCAGTTTAAAAATGACCTCCACATGTGTGGTAGGCAGTGCTTTCAAACACACACACACACACACACACACACACACACACACACACTCAATTAATCAATCGATAATAAAGTGTGAAGAATTCTGTCATATATAATGAAATACCGTACATGAGACTGGTTTGTGTGGTGCTACAGATGCAACCCCTTTGTGCATGTCTGGCAAACATGGTACTAACTGAGCTACATCTCCAACCCCTTGGGTTCCCTGTAAGGCTAACAAAGTAGCCAACGTTCTCTTTCAGCTGTACATAGAAACAAAAAGGAAGGACCAAGACCATATACAGTTCGATGGTGGAAACAAAGTAACAATAAACTTTCATAGTTTAAAAAAAGAAAAGGAATAAAGGATTGTAGCCCAGTAGGTAACGGGCTTGCCTGGCACACAGAAGCCCTGGGCTTACTCCATACATTCACTGGATGTGAAATGCAGGCCTTTAACTCAAGCACTTTTAAACCAGCCAGTCTAGGCAAGCCAATGAGTTCCACAAAAGAACAGAAAGAAGGAGGCAAGAGATGGTTAGAGACATAGGGACATTTGTATACAGAAAAGAATTTCTTTTCTCCTTACTTGGTACTTTGCCTGAATAGCATGTATGCGGTGCCCACTGAGCCCAGAAGCCAGAAGACAGCATGAGGTCCTCCAGGCTGTGAGCTGCCAAGGATCGAACCTGGGTCCTCTGTGGGAGCAGTTAGTGCTCTTAACCCCTGAGCCATCTCTCCTGCCCCTGAAAAGAATCTCTTTTTCCTATTTTAAGATCCTTAAAGTGAAGTAAGTCCATGGGTCTTAAGATCAGACAGATCTGATTTTAGACATCTGCTAACTATATAACTTCCTGTAAATTATTTAACTTCCTTAAACTTGTTTCTATTAGGAAAAAAGGACCTGTAATATCAATCACTACATGGGACTGTATTAAAGATTGAGTCCACGTAAAAACAACCCAATATCCAGCCTGAGTAGGTAACCAATTAGAGTAGTAGTTTTCATAATGAATGCTCCATGGAACTAAGAAACACTGCTTACAATACAAGGCATTATTCGTTTTTTCTCTTTGATGAGTACTGAAGATAGTTCAGTAACGAAGATCAGAAACTAAAGCCATCTCAAAGACTTTGCTCCCTGAAATTAAATCTTAGACAAGATGTGGAGCTGCCGAATAAGGTTGCTAAGGTAAGATTTCTTCCAAGATATTTTTGGCTTCTTGTCATCTCCCTGGAGACATTTTTAAAATAAGTTATTTGTTACAGCCTAAGTGTGAAGCCAGGATGCTAATGGTGTGGAAGCCCACGGGGGAGACACACTTTTATTAGATTCCCTCCTCCTGCCGCCCCCCTGCCCCCCTGCCCCTGCTGACTTAAAAAGCAGAAAAGATTCTGCTTCTCCAGGATGAAGGGCTGTTTTCGTCTACATCCTGAGGCAACCGCTTTTCCTTTCAAACTCGTTTCCTCAGTAGTATAATTCAGTTATTTCAAGGTGTTGCCAATAATGGCCATGGGGGAGCTATTTTGACGCACAGGCAATTTAAGAGATTAGAAGCTTTGGAAAAATCACCCTCAGCTGGGACCTCAGGGGACCGTGGGGGCATAGCAGTTTAATTAGGTCATAGAGAAACAGAAAACATCGTTCATATGGGATGCCACTCTTTGCATCTATCTGTCTTGATGGCCCTGTGCAGGATAAAATAGGAACTCTCCATGATGCCGTCTCACACCCTACAAAAGATGCTGCAACCGGAAAAGGAAGACACTAGGAGAACAAGAATCTTCAGAGAGAGATTCTCTAAAAAGTCAAAACTGCCAAAAAAAAAAAAAAGTTTGTTTTCTCACTCGTTCAAGTGTCTGCTGTCAGGACCATATAGATGGATCCTATGGAGGGTTTCAACGAAGAACAGTCCCCTCCCACTATGTTCTCAGTCTTAGGACAGAGATAAGAGGCAAGAAATGATAATGTGATTTAGAAAGGACTGTGTGATGTTTGCTCAATTTCTTTCCTTTTTTTTTTTTTTTCCTTTTTGTTTTTGTTTTTCAAGACAGGGTTTCTCTGTGTAGCCTTGGCTGTCCTGGACTCGCTTTGTAGACCAGGCAGGCCTCGAACTCACAGCAATCTGCCTACCTCTGCCTCCCGAGTGCTGGGATTAAAGGTGTACGCCACCACGGCCCGGCTAAGACAGAAGTTATAAACTCATCCTTCACTATATAAGCCAGCCTGGGTCACATAGAATCCTGTTTAAAATAAAATGAGATAAAAAAATAAAATAAAATAAATAAATAAATAAATAAATAAATAAATAAATCAGCTACTGTGTTCTTCTCTTTTACAGTTCTCCAGGCTTCTAGAGCCCTTGGACCTCAATGATTTCTCTCTCCATCCACAGAGATGCCCTGTTTATCTTGCTTTCTTTCATCTTCTTCCCAAGTAGAAAAGAAGAGGATTAGAGCAAAGCCCCAGGAAACTTCGTGTTTCTTAAAAGCAACAGACCCAACACTAGAGAGATGGCTCAGCAGTTAATAGCACTTGACTGATCTTTCAGAGGTCCCAAATTCAATTCCCAGCAATCATCAGTAATGGATCTGATGTGCATGAAGACAGAGCCCTCATATACATAAAATACATGAGTAAATAATTTTTTGAAGCAACAGACTCAGGCTAGGGAGATAGCTCAATCAGTAAAGGGCTTGCCCTGCAAACATGAGGCCTGGAGTCCAGTTCCCCAAAACCTACAAAATGAACACAAACATGACAGCATGCACTTGTAATCCCAGTGCCCCGGAGCCTGAGAGGAGTGGGTATCTGGGCCTTGCTGACCAGCCAGTCTAGCCTATTCGGTAAGTTCCAGGTTAGTGAGAGATTCTGTCTTAAAACAAACAAACAAACAAACAAACAAAAACCAAGCTGGGTGGCATCTGAGGGGTAACACAGGAGGCTGGCCTCTGCTCCCACATATACATACTCATGCACATACATGTTCATGCATATATATATGTATATACACACATATATATATATATCATCCATACACACACACACACACAAGTGCGCGCTCACACACACACACACACACACACACACACGCACACTGAGGCTCCATCATGGTCTTTCTGCGAAAACAAATAAATCCACTTCCCCTTCCCCCTGCAGCTATGCTGCCAGGACAATGAGGTCATGTTTAAGGCGGCAGCAGTGCAACGCACATATACAGTAAAGCTGCCTCAGCAGAAAAGCTTTTTAGAATGGAAAACCTGATGAGCCCTCTTTCTGCCTAATAGACCAGGGCTACTCAAGCAGTCCAAAGGTATTCACAGGGCTCCCTCACAACTGACACAGGATTCAAACCTATAATTGTTCTCCTTTCAAACCCATCCTTATAGAATCTCATTAGACCTTAATGTTTCTGAAATGATTTCTCCTCTCTACATGGATAAAATATAATAATAATAATAATAATAATAATAATAATAATAATAATAATAAT
>OU015747.1:84840440-84852000 GCA_907169655.1 Acomys percivali | reverse complement strand
AATAATAATAATAATAATAATAATAATAATAATAATAATAATAATAAAGCCCACAGCTTCTGCTAAGAACCTGGGTTCCTCTTAGCAAGCAAAATGCTAGTGTGTGAAATTCACTGTCTTTAAAGTTCGTCTCGGCATACCATCCATTCTAGAAACATCCACCAAAATTCTCCAATATGTAAAATGCAGCAGAGAAAATAAAGGCAATTAAAGCACATTTCTTGTTCTTCAGAAAGTAGAATAATTACTATATAGGACTCACATGGTTGCACTGTGGTAGAATGCTTGCCCGGTCTTTGCAAGTTCTGGATTTAATCCTCAGGAAGGAAGAAAGAAAGAAGGAAGAAGAGAAGAAAGGAAGGAGGGAGGGAAGGAAAGGGAAGGGAAGCAGAATTCTAAAATAAAGATGGCTATATTATCATAACAGAAATACAAAATGACATAAGAATAGAGTGTATTAGGAGAATATATTGGAGAAGTTCATTGGGTGTCTTTTTGTTTGTTTTTTGAGACACGGTTTCTCTGTGTAGCCTTGGCTGTCCTGAACTCACTTTGTAGACCAGGCTGGCCTCACTGAGTGCTGGGATTACAGGCATGTGCCACTGTGCCTGGCTTCTCATTGGTTATCTTAGTTAGGATTTCTATTGCTGTGATAAAACACCATGACCAAAAGCTCCTAAGGAAGAAAGAGTTTATTTCCTCTCCCAATTAGATGTCACACTCCATCACTGAGGAAAGTCAGGGCAGGAACCCGGAGGCAGGAGCTGATGCGGAGGCAGTGGAGGGGTGCTGCTTATTGGTTTGCTCCTCATGGCTAGCTCAGCATCCTTTCTTATAGCACTGAAGACCACCAAGCTCAAGGATGACACCTCCCATGCTGAGCTGGTCCTCTCACATCAAGTATCAATCAAGAAAAAGCACCAGAGCTTTGCCCATAAGACCAGTCTGATAGGGGCACTCTCTTGCTTGAAGTTCCTTCTTCCAATATCTGGCCACCAGAGGGAAATCTTGACCTCTGTTTTGTGTCTTATCCTACCACGCAACCCACCAAGAGCACATCTCTCAGGGGCC
Organism: Acomys percivali; assembly: GCA_907169655.1. Lineage (NCBI taxonomy): Eukaryota > Metazoa > Chordata > Mammalia > Rodentia > Muridae > Acomys > Acomys percivali. The sequence continues at coordinate 84,850,929 of OU015747.1, read as the reverse complement.
AGTGATGTGGCTCAACATCCGCCATACAAAGCTGAGAACCTGCGCCTGATCCCTGGATTCCACCATGGAAAGAGAGACTCAAATCCCCAAAGCCAGCCTCTGCCCTCCGTATGCTTGCTGATGCACACGGGTGCTCACATGCTCACATAGACACATTTACATGTGCAACCATAATAAATAATACGTTTCAAAAGTAAAACAGCTAGTATACCCCTCTCCCCCCAGAAAAAAGTCACCTCTTGGGGAGATCTTCCATGAGTACAGAGTCTAATAATGTCCCCCCAACTCACAACAATTGGTCTCCATTGCTGGCATTTTCTTCATAGTATTTATAACTATCTAACCCCATGGCTATTATGGCTTTATATATTATCTGTCTTGATTGTCTGATAACTCTCCAGTGGTTAAATTGGCATTTTACACTTCCACATCCACACAAAGTCACATAGTGTATGCCACCTGTGTACAGGTGCCTGACAAAGCCAGAGGATGGGGTCAGATGAACCACCCACCCAGGGAGCTGGGAACCCAACCTCGGTCCTCTGTAAGAGTAACAAGCATTCTTACCTGCTGAGCCATCTCTCCCTCCCTGAGCTTCATGTTCTCAAATGCATCTGGAGAGTTTCTTGATTGGACAGTTCTATCTCATTTCATTGAAAATATGGGCTGGAGAGATGGCTCAGAGGTTAAGAGCACTGTCTGTTCTTCCAAAGGTCCTGAGTTCAATTCCCAGCAACCACATGGTGGCTCACAACCATCTATAATGAGATCTAATGCCCTATTCTGCAGGTGTACATGCAGGCAAAGCACTGTTTACATAATAATAAATAAATAAATCTTTTTTTTAAAAAAGAAAATATATAATATCACCTCTTTAAAGAAGAGACCTCAAGCCTGGCATGGTGGCACACACCTTTAATCCCAGCACTTGGGAGGCAGAGGCAGCCAGATCTCTGGGAGTTCAAGGCCAGCCTGGTTTACAAAGTGAGTCCAGAACAGCCAGGGATCTGTGTAACAGAGAAACTCTGAAACAGAGAGAGCCCCCCACACCCTTCAGTAGATAATACAGAAGATGAGCAGTCCTAAATGCCAGCTCCTCTTATGTCCTGGTATGCTCTTTATGATTATGTTTCTGTTTTCATATATTGTTCATATATTCATATATGTTGTGTACATTGGTTTTTTTCACTGCATGTGTGTCTGTGTGAAGTTGCCAGATCCTCTGGAAAAGGAGTTATAGACAGTTGTGAGCTGCCATGTGGGTGCTGGGAATTGAACCCGGGTCCTCCGGAAGAGCAGTCAGTGCTCTAAACCACTGAGCCATCTCCAGCCTATGGTCTCTCTCAATGCTAGGTTAGCTGTAGTCTATGAGTCAGATAAAAATGCCCTCAATTTGCTGAAGTCTTTGTGCTAGAATACTACAGATCTTTCTAGACAAGAAACGTAGCCCCCAGGAGCAGAAGGAGGTGGGTCTTTGTGAGTTTCAGGCCAGGCTGGTCCACAGAGTGAGTTCTAGGACAGCCTTAGCTGCAAAGTTAGACCCTGCCTCGAATAATGAAGAGGACCAACTTTGGAGGAAGGGAAAGAGGAAGAGGAACAAGAAATATGTTCTAATGAAAAGGTTTATGAAATGTGGGTCAACAAATACCACCAGTCTAGGGGCAGTCTATTGGACTAGATTCTTATTACCAATGTCATCAGGTTAAGAGCCTGAATCTTGCCAACACGCCTTTTATCCCAGCACTCAGGAGGCAGAGGCAGGCAGAGCTCTGGGAGTTAGAGGCCAGCCTCGTCTACAAGGAGAGTTCCAGGAAAGGCAGGGCTATTAAACAGAGATACCAGGCCAGGCATGGTGGCGCACGCCTTTAATCCCAGCACTTGGGAGGCAGTGGCAGGTGGATCGCTGTGAGTTCAGAGGCCAGCCTACAAAGTGAGTCTAGGGCAGCCATGACTATACAGAGAAACCGTATCTTGAAAAACCAAACCAAACCAAACCAAACCAAACCAAACCAAACCAAACAACCTCCCAAAACACCAAAACATAACAACAACAAAAAAAAAAACCAGAGATACACTGTCTCAAAAAACAAAATCAAACCCTCAAACAAACAAAAAGAGCCTGTCTTGGCAGTCCCTAATAAGTCAGGCTGGGCCACTCACCTTCAGTAGGCCACTTAAACAGACAAGTAACAGGAAAGGGCAGAGAAAGGAGATTTATTCAATGTTGCCAAGCTGGGAAGAGTAATAAAGGTTCTCGTGAACCCACCCAGAGCCATCACTGAGATCCTGACGGGAAGCCTAGGTTGAAATAAAGGACAAGAAGTATGCATAACTAAGCAGGCGTGGCCAAGATGCCATCCTGCCCAGGACTGAGCCACCTTGGTCTGCCCAGTCTCTCCTGTAAAGCGGTCTGACAAGTTGTGTGAAATCACTTCCTGGGAGACAAGTTCCTCCTCTGGCTGGCCCCAGGCTCCAGCCTTTCCTTTCCCAGCATGGGACTTCCAGTCTCTTGAGGGTCCATTGCTTCAATAGTCTGACAGCCTAAGGCCAGGGTACCAGTGTCTTCTTAGAATGGCTCACCCCAACCTGTATGGTTAGACTATCCCTCTGGCCTAACTTGGATTTGAAAAGGGATTTTTTTAGCACATAGCAGGGATTCCAGAGGCGTGACTCTTCTGACGGAGACCACCTCACTGAGTAAGGTGACAGTGGCAGTGGGTCAGCTACGGATGTGCACAGGGACCCCCCAACTCTTTTTAACCACCCCAGCCACAGCCTAGAAGCATGCCCAGGTCCACTTGTTTTCCTTCTTCCCTGAGACTGTACTGCTTTTAATTCTCCAAGCTAAACACACAGCGGCTGGTTGCCTGGGTGACAGCCTGTGTAAACTAAGCAAGTCTCCTTGCACTGAGCCAAAAGGTTTGTGCACCCAGAACCAGTTTTAAATTCCTTTTTTTTTTTTTTTTTTTTTTTCAAACAAAGTGTTTGGACTGTGCAACACTGGGACAGAATCAAACAAAGGGCTCTAAATCTTTGCTGCTTTTAAACGGAGACCTAGTTGAAGTGAGGGTTGATAGCTGGTCCGGAAATCAGAGCTGTGAAGAAGTAGGAGGGTTTGGGCTGCTACTCGGCTGATGCTCCTTCAACTGTGCCCCGGCTCCCTCATCGAAACACACTCTAGGTAAGCCATTTTTCGCCCTGTTTTAGATAATGCCGAACGTTGCAAGTTTTTGTTTTCCTCCGGAAGAAAGTCCCAGGGGGAGGAACGCAGGGTAAACTGATGGAAGAAATTGGGCCCTAAGCTTGAGTAATTATATCCTTAGAGTTGTAGCAAGCTAGTTTTGACTTTACAAATAAGCCCTCCCAACGCTTTATAGAAATGCCTCCAGACCATATCGAAAACTAGTAATGACAAGATAGATATATTAATTAAAAAAAAAAACTCTTCCATTGAATGCCATGTAGAAATAATCTTGTGCTTTAATCACCTAAATATTTGCTAAACACTTTGTAACTACTCAATATTTTACACATATTTGAGGGCACATTTTATTAACGCAAAATCAAGTTTTGGTTGCTTTGAGCCTTTCCTATATAATATTTCAAGCCAAATGTAGATGTTAACAAACAGTTTTACTGGTAAGATAGCATGCTCTGATAAGCAACCCGGCAGGACACAAAGAAAGACAGCAAGAGGCCAGAAAAGAGAAGAGAGACCAGCTGGGAAGAGAAAGGGCCTCAGCAGGCATGGGAAGCAAACAAGAAGGTAATGGGGGGTAGATACGAACAAAAGAAATTATTACATATATGAAAATGTCATCATGAAATGCTGTTTTGTGCATGGTTAGGTATAAAAGTTTTGACTTTGCAAGTACAGCTAAGAACAAAGATAAGCCAAGCGTGGTGGCGCACGCCTTTAATCCCAGCACTCGGGAGGCAGAGGCAAGCGGATCGCTGTGAGTTCAAGACCAGATTGGTCTACAAAATGAGTCCAGGACAGCCAAGGCTACACAGAGAAACCCTGTCTCAAAAAAAAAAAACAAAAAACAAAAAACAAAAACAAAAACAAAAGAAGATGATGATGTAGGCCAACAGAAGATAAATCTTCCACCTTTAACCTCATAGAACAAAACACTATTGTTTAAAAATCAATTGCTCAAAGAAATACTTCTAAATGGGAAGTTGAGAAAAGTTTTCTCCGTGCGAAACGTAAAACTGAAGTGTTCAGGTTGGAAGTCAGAGGAGGCGCTCAGCCGTAAGAAGCAGTGTGAGTCAGTCCAAGTTACCTGAGTGATGGGTGTGTGGAGATGCTACAGAGGGGCCCTGACTCTTTAGGCAACCCTGAGTGTGACACAGATCACCAAATAATGATCACATTGCCAGTCTTCCCATGCCTGGATAACTTTGAGATTGCAGTTTAGCTAAATTCACATTTGTATTTATTTATTTTTATATTAGCAAACAGATACTACTTGTGAAGTGCTCTCTTAAAGATTATACAAGATCCAGGTTTGGTACACAATGCCATACCAGCACCCAAGAGTCTGAGGCAGGAGGATGGAGAGATTGAAACCAAAAAAAAATAGTTGGTTGTTTGAGGTTTTATTTCTCCTTTACGAATAATCTGACCTATTTCTCTCGTAGTTGTTATTTGAATACATGTTTTTTTTAGCTTTATTGAAGGACAAGCTGTAATTACCTTCTGTTTATGAAAGCAATTATCCTCTGTAATTATCCCTGTTTCTTAGCCTTGAAGTGTAATACTGCATTTTGAGGAACAACTTATGAAGGGAAATTCAAGTTGCTAAACAATTTGCTAGGAAGTGTACGTGTACTTGCTTGAAATTATCCTGTGGCTCAATTTTGAACATATTGCCTGTTCCTGCCGCCTTTAGTGAAGCTACAAGCTGTCCCCTTAGTAAATGCTAATGATTAGTGTGATGACTGAGTGGCTGCAGTCACTTATGCCTTCTTAGATGAACTCCAAGAAAGCAGGTGGCATTGGTGGTGGTATTGCTCGCTGAGGTCAGTCTTGAGAATGTCTGACACGTTTTAGTGAAATTGAATATCTTTGACACATTAGGTGCAGAGAGGCTTTTGGGATATGCATAACAAGGCTCCAGGAGGGATGTTGCCACAGTGACGTTTTCTGAGTGGAACACTGGAAGCAACTTAGATCACTGAGAGAAGAAATAATAAAATACAGTAGCTGTGTGACGGATAGCAGGAGGTTACGCATAAATGCATGGATGTATGAAAAGCAAATAAGTAGCAATTTATGCATTACAGTGTTATTTATATAACTGTAGTCTTTAATTTTAATTTATTTGGTTTTTTGAGACAGGGTTTCTCTGTGTAGCCCTGACTGTCCTGGAACTCACTCTGTAGACAAGGCTGGCCTCAAACTCAGAGATCTACCTACCTCTGTCTCCTGAGCACTGGGATTAAAGGTGTGTGCCAACACTGCCTGGCCTTTTATTTTTACTTGTTTGTCTGTTTATTGGTTTGTTTTTTTTTTTGAGACAGGGTTTCTCTGTGTAGCCTTGGCTGTCCTGGACTTTGCTGTATAGACCTGGCTAGCCTCGAACTCACAGAGGTCTGCCTGCCTCTGCCTCTGGGAGTGCTAGAACTACAGTTGTGTATCAGCTTAAAGATTTATTTATATATGTACTTATTTATTTATGTATGTGCTTTATGTGCATAGGTATTTTGTATGCATATGTGTCTGCACACCAGAAGATGTTAGATCCCATGGCACTGCAGTTACAGACAGTTGTGAACTGCCACATGGGTGCTGGGAATTGAACTCAGGACCTCTGGTAGAGCAGCCAGTGTGTTTAAGCACCGAGACATCTTTCCAGCCCCAATATTTTTGCTTTTCATTACATTTTCATTTAGGGTAGGTATGTGTGTGTCTGTGTGTGTGTGTGTGTGTGTGTGTGTGTGTGTGTGTGTGTGTGCCACGGCACACCCATGGAGGTCACAGGACAACTTGTAGGAGTCTGATCCCTTCATCCACCATCTGGGCACTGGGGATCAAACTGGACCGTTTTTCCTTATGAGTGCTCAAGACTTGATCTCAGGTCCTCACGCTTGCAGTGCAAGTGATCTTACCAACTGATGCCATGGGATGTGAGGGCGACCTGGCTGTGATATCTGTCACCCCACTGATCACCAGGGTTGATTTGGCTGATCTGGCTGGCTAGGTGGGTGTCTCCTTCCTCCCTCACTGCTCCATGTGTGCCCCTCCCAAAGCCATGCACACGTGCTTGGTCAAAGGGGATGACCTTCGCCGAATAGAGGAGGATCAGTCTTCGTTCAAGGGTTTATGGATAGCTGCACTCCCCTGCTAGAACCTGCAAACAAGCTCCCAGGTCCAGCTGAACTGATGCCATCTCCCCAGACCCTACTTACTATATTTTTATATCCGTACGTGTGTGAGTTGTGTGCATGTGTATATGTATGTGTGTGTGCATGTGTGTGAATGCATGTTGCATGGGCGTGCAGGCATGTGTGCGTGCACATATGGAGGCCTAAAGTCAGGCATTATACTTATTCACATGCCCCTTATTGATAGAGGCAGGGTCTCCATACCATCACTAGTCAGCTTGTCTTGGGGATTCTCAGTCAGCTTCCTGGGTGCTGGGGTTACAGGTGGCTGCCAAGCCTGCTTAGCTTCTCTGTGGGCTCTGAGAATTTGAACACACTGAGTGGCAAGGGCTTTGTCCACCGAGCCACCCCCTCATTACATCCAGTTTTTCCCTATAAAGGAATAACTCTAAAGGTAGAGCATTTACATTGGAACCACCCACTGTTTTGCTGGTATTTGTGTCACTAAATTCTCTCTCTCTCTCTCTCTCTCTCTCTCTCTCTCTCTCTCTCTCTCTCTCTCTCTCTAAGGAAATTATATGGGACCAGCAAGATGAACAAAAACAAACTGATTCATGATTTCCTTGAAGTGGTTTCAAGGGGTGATGTGGAACGCATCTGTGACCATATTCCTCAAGTCCATTCCATCCTTGGAAACCTTGACTTTCAGCACCCACAGACCGGAAATACACCTCTCATTACTGCAGCAGAAGAAAATCTATCAGAGGTAGAGTGGGGAGGGAGAAAGGAGATTCTGGCAGGCAGGAAGGAGAGCTTACCTTTAGTTTCCTGAAGCTTGGGAGCTTCCTGTTCCTCCATCAATGAACTCCCGTGTCCAGTCTTGGCAAAGCTCTAGCTCAGGGGTCAAGATCATTATGAGAGTATTGTCCAGTTCCCCTTCACAGTGCGTTCTGACACATCCTGGGGACTTGCAGCCATCATCATCATCATCATCATCATTATCATCATCATCATCATTTTTATTATTATTTTGAAAGTTTTCAATAGCTTGTTAGAAAAAATGTAGACAAAACCAAAAACCACACCAACCAGATCTCATACAGGAATGCCCAGAGGCCTACCTCCCAGGTAATTCCAGATTCTGTTCAATTGATAACTAACACTACCAAGGCTGGCCTTGAACTTGCTATACATCCAAGGATGACCTTGAACTTCTGGTCCTCCCTCCTCCACCTCCCCAGTGAGCACAAGGATTACAAGTGTGGGTCACCACACCCAGTCTATGCAGTACTAGGGACAAACTCTAGGACATCATGCGTGGCCACCAAGTGCTCTACCTTCTGAGTTGTATTCTCCATCTTTGTAACAACTCTTTTCTCAAGTCCTCCTGGGCTTTGAAAGACAATTCACTGGTCTTCAGCGTTCACATGGCTCCAGCCTCCTGTGTTCACCTCTGTCATTCCATTCGCCTCACTGTTTCCGCCACATCTGTCTCTGTGTTCCCACCACACCACGGGTAGCTTAAAGTTCAGGCAGTTACCCGGTTCACTGTTTAGGCCTTAGACCAAAGACAAGCCATGACACACACACCGAACACCTACTCCATATTTGCTGGAAAAAAAAATCACTTCAGCATTTGATTATAGCTTATGCACCATCCAGAAATACTTAAGAGACATATTTGCAGCATTCAAGACTCTATAAGCCAGGCCCAAGCCAAAGTAGATTGCATTCACCTAGCTAGTACAAGACCCCGAGCCCGGTACTTACTGCTGTACAGCTAGCTAATAGAAATGTAGCTAAACGGTAGATCATTTCTGGGGTGGCGGTGGTAAGTAAGTAGATGTTGGGAGCTGTGGCTGTGGCTCAGCTGACAGGGTTTGCTTAGCATGCAGGAAGACCTGGGTTTGTGCCCCAGATCCAACACCATATAAACGAGGTGTCATGGCACCCACCTATCATTCCAGTACGTAGGAGATACAGGCAAGATCCAGGCTCAAAAAAGAAGAAGAAGAAAAGACTTCAATGTTTATATGGCTTTAGAAGAAAATATTTATGGATCTTTAGTCTAAAAATACAGTTCCTAGAAATCACCCATATCACAGAGTTGGGATTTTGATGTCATTGTTGTTGTTGTTGTTGTGGGGTTTTGTGGAGCGGGGGAGTGGTTAGGGTGTCACTATGTAGCCTTGGCTGGCCCGCAACATGGTGTACAACAGAGATCTGCCTGCCTCAGCCTCCCAATTGTTGGGATTAAAAGAGAGTACCACCATACCAGCCATCACAGAGACCTGGTTTCAACATTTAAAAAGGTAAATAATAGTTACCTGCTTTCTAATTGCTTGTTTGCTGGGGACCATGATCTCCAACCACTGAGCAACACCCTCAGCCTACAATTCTCCATTTTTATATCACCCTTATCCGCCTTTATCATGAACAAGAGCTATATCTATAGTAGTCTTCTATCCAGCACTGAAGGTACAGCTGACGCTAAAAAATATGAATATTCTAAGGATGGAGCTAGAGAGATGACTCAGCCCTTAAGAGCATTTGCTTCTCAGTCATGGAGACCAAAGTTGTCTTCCCAGTACCCACATTGGGCATCTCACAAGTAACCAAGGCATCTGAGGCCCTTTTGCCTTCATGGCAACCCACAAATAGACGCGCAGGCGCACACACACACACACACACACACACTAATTAATTAAATTAATTAAAAGTAACTTTGTAAGCCAGCAAGCCAGCCATGGTGACACACATCTTGAATCCTAGCAATCAGAAAGCAGAGGCATGCAGATCTCTTTGAGCTTGAGGCCAGCCTGATCTATATAGCAAGTTCCAGACCAACCAGGGTGACATAGTCAGACTCTATCTCAAAGAAACAAAACAACAGCAGCAACAACAACAACAACAAAAAAACCATCTGGGTGGTGGCACACATCTTTAATCTCAGCACTCAGGAGGCAGAGGCAGGTGAATCTCTGAGTTTGAGGCCAGCCTGGTCCAGAGTGAGTTCTAGGACAGCCAAGGCTACACAAAGAAACTCTGTCTTGAAAAAATAAAAAATAAAAAATAAAAAAATCAAACAAACAAACAAGCAAAACATTTTTTTAATTGGGGAGGGATGGAAATGTGCTCAACAGCTATAATTATGAACATTTTAAAACTGAAAATAAAGACATAATTTTTTTTGACCTTAAGGACATTACTGTTTTGTAGGTTGTTGAGATTCTTCTGGAGAGGGGAGCGGATATCACCCTTTGCAACTACAGCCATCAAACTGCGCTCCATGTGGCTAATGGTGACATCCAGAGACAGCTCTTGTCAGGCAAGAGGACTCAGGCTCCCCAAATGCAGCTCCTACGAAGTTCCTGGCAAGGCGATCTGGAACAGCTTCAACACTTGCTGGTGAGTCATGATGACATTTACATGGGCAATGGTGGGCAGATGTGCAGAAGACAGACCGTGCCCAGTACATGCCCAATACAGGACTCCTCTTTAAAAATGGCTTTTATTTACATTTAAACTTTTTAAATTTTGTTTTTAATTATGTGTATGCATGTGTGCATGCATGTGTGCATGTATGTGTGTGGACACGGGTATATGAATGCTCCAAGAGGCCACAAAAGTTGTCAGGTCCTCTGGAGCTAGAGTTATAGTCAGATGTGAGCCAATGGGTTTGGTAGCTGAACTCAGGTCCGCACAGGAAGAGTAGCAAGCAATTTTAACTGCTGAGCCAGCTCTTCAGCCCCAAGAGTCCTTCCAAAGAAGAAAAAAGTTTATTTTCAAATGCAGTTCCAGAACGTTTCAGGCAAGGGGGACGAGAAAGACACAGGACCAGTCAGGACACAAGTGGAAAACAAGATTCTAAGAGAACAGAACAGCTACCTATTTCCATCCCCCCTCTAGCTAAGAGCCAGAGTGAGGCTGCACTGCCCCCCTGGGAAATGATGAACCCCAGGAAGACCCAGAGGACCGCTGTCAGCTTGCTCAGAGCAGTTCCCTGGATATCACTGCCATTTGCACAGTTGCTGTTTAGATCCCTTTGGGCCAGTGGCAATTATTATCTTTATTCTGAAAAGGGAATCAGAGAGCTTACACAGTGCAAAATATTTAGCTGTGCCCAAAGAACTTTAGGGGACAATGTGTGTGTGTGTGT
>OU015747.1:84829549-84840430 GCA_907169655.1 Acomys percivali | reverse complement strand
TTTTTTTGAGTTTTCGAGACAGGGTTTCTCTGTGTAGCCTTGGCTGTCCTGGACTCGCTTTGTAGACCAGGCTAGCCTCGAACTCACAGCGATCCGCCTGCCTCTGCCTCCCGAGTGCTGGGATTAAAGACGTGCACCACCATGCCTGACTCTCTCTATCCTCTTATTTAGATATTTCACCCCCAAAACATCTTGCAAAATTGTACGCATAACTAAGGACATTAGCTGTTAGCAATTTCTCGCTAGTGACATTGCTCTTCAGTGCTGCTGTGAGACCCATGTGATCTTCCAACCAAAAGAAAATCATATTGCTGCTAGGAAACAGGTTTTTTTTTCCTAATCCCTTATGGTAAAGACACAAACAGATCAAGAAATGAAAGATATTCTAAACAGGTCAAGTTCTAGGACAGTTGTAACAAAACCAAAGGACCTTTCCATTCTTTCGTTGTGCTCAATGACAGTCTAAAAACACCATTTCCTGAGTTGAGGCTTAGAAAATTAATGGTACTCTGGTCATATAAAACTGTAACCCAATTTCTGTTTTGTAACCATGTTACTTTTTTTTAACCCCTGAAGATTTAACAAACAAGCTTTAAGCCACTATTTACTGGCGGGAATATGAACCCGAGTTTAATCAACAGATGCTAAATCGATGTGCTATTGTACTACGTCTCTCAGCTCTAAACTCACATATTGGCTCTAGATGATAATAAGCATTGATCTAAGAGGTAGTTTCTTCTCAGAGACTGAGGAAAAGAAATTAACTAATTCCCACAGCACCCTGCTGAGGTAATATCATTAGCTCCATTTTGCCCCAAGAGAAGCTGAGGTAAAGGCTATATTGCCATGGCAGAAAGTGAAGCAGATGAAAATTAGCAAGTTATTTTGGTCTATAAAACAAGCAGTTTGGATATTTTTGGCCTTCCAACAGCTTTTCAGTTCTGACAGTCTGAAATACATTTTACTTCTTTCTTTTTTTTTCTTCCTTCCTTCCTTTTCTTTCCTTCAGTTTTTTACTTTCCAGCTGTCAACATTTTAAGATTTATTTATTTAATGTATATGAATGTTCTATCTGCATGTATACCTACATGCATCAGATCACATTATAGATGGTTGTGAACCACCCTGTAGTTGCCTAGAATTGAACTCAGGACCTCTGGAAGAGCAGACAGTGCCCTTAACCGCTGAGCCATCTCTCTAGGCCCCAACACTGGGTGTCTTTATCAACCACTGTCCGTCTTACTGTCTGCTGAGACAAGGTCTCTAACTGAGCCTGGAGCTCACCAGTTTGGTTAGATAAGTTGGCCAGCAAGCTCCAGGCATCCTGCTGTCTCTGCTTCCCCACTACTGGGTTTATAGGCATCCACTGTCACACTGCGCTTTTTCTGGGAGTGCTGGAGAGCTGAACCCAGGTCCTCACATTTGTTTTGTTTGTTTTTGTTTAATTTTGTGCATCTTGGGTGCACACTGCCACCCCTAGCTTTTTTATGTGGATTCAGGTTATTGACTTCAAGTCCTCATACATATTCAGCAAGCACTGTGCTGACCAAGTCATTATCCACAGGCCTATCAAGGTGGTGTTTTCATCAACCATTTAACAGGGCATCTCTGACACACAGTGCACATCTGTTAAATAGCCAGCTTCGGGAGCCAACACTGAAATGCAGGGCTGTCTCTTTCAGGTTTGTGGTCTTTTACTTTCTCAGCTCCTCAGGACAGGTACTGAGAAACAGGACACTGAGGGTGCTGGAGATGTGGCTCAGTTGGCAGAGTGCTTGACTATCAGGAATGATGCCCTGGGCTCAACCTTCAGCACCACAGAGACCAGGTGTGGTGGTGCACACCTGTAATCCCAGAATTGGAGGCAAGAGGATCAGAAGTTCAAGGTCACTCTTATTTTTTTCATTCCTACTTTTAAAATTTATTATACTTTCTTTACATTACATTCTGACTATTATCTCCTTGCTCTTATCTTCCCATTCCCACCCTCTTCCACTCTCTTCCCACCCTCTTCCGCCCTCTTCCCCTCCCCTAGACCTCTGACAGAAGGGACCTCCTCCCCCAGCATATGACCATAGCCTATCAGGTCTTCAAGGGCACTCTTAACTACATAGAAAATTCAAGACCATTTTTGACCTACATGAGACCTTTTTTTTAAATTTAATTTTATTTCTTTATTATGTATACAGTACACATTATATCACATTATAGATGGTTGCGAGCCACCCTGTGGTAGCTGGGAATTGAACTCAGGACCTCTGGAAGAGCAGTCAGTGCTCTTAAGCACTGAGCCATCTCTCCAGCCCCGAGACCTTCTTAAAATCAAACAAAGGGATCTCTTCTTTCTGAACATTCTGTGTCACCTTCAGGGTGATGAGAATGTCCTGCCAAAGCTCTCAAATAACAGCACAGCTTAGAAGAGAGGCAGATCCCAGGGCTCACGGCCATTCCCAGTTCCTAACTGTGGTGGTGAAGCGCGCTACACCGGCAAAGCTGAGATCATCAGTGGCCACAGAGCTGGGGAAACCGCTGTGAGCCTCATAGGCTCATCGGCTCCAGATTTGATGTGCAGCTCAATGTCCTAGAAAATGGCAGAGTAATCCGCTCCCATTGCATCCGTTTGTCTCATTGTACTGACAACCTAGGCTGCCATCATCAACCAGCAAGACAAGACAAAACACCCAGGAGGGAAAATCCTGGCATTCTAAGTAAAATATAAATAAAGGACCTCTGTATGGGGGTGGAGGTAGGGAGAAGATATTGAAGTTAAGGCTGAAGTAATCCCCACTCCAGGGGAGGAAAAAAAAGTTACAATGAGAAATTGGCCAAGCAGTGAAAATGTAAAGATTGGTTTAAGTAGTCATACAATAAAAACACAGCGGAAACCAAACCTCTTTATTGTTAAAGGCATGTGAAGAGTTCCTGGATATAAATTTCCCCAATCAGCATGGCCTGACCCCTCTGATGCTGGCTGTGAGAGACGTGGATCTATTTGAGAGTCTGGATGTATTAACAGTCTACAGACCTGCCGAAGTTCTAGGCGAGCTCCTCAGGCACCACGCGTGAGTATGGGTGGTCAGTGAGCAGCAGCTAGAAGGCAGCTGTTCCACTGCAATTTGCTGAAATTAGATTTAAAAAAAAAGGGGGGCCTTTACTGTAATTTTGAGGAGTGGACTGATATTTAAATCGACCATTATTCTTTATTGGTTTAGATGATTGTTGTTTGGGCACTGGGGATGTGGGTCAGTTGGCAGGTATTTACTAGGTTCAGTCTTCAGTATATCAGGCACCTGAGCAGTATGTATCTGTTGCCTTAGCATGTGGGAAGTAAAGGCAGGGTCAGAAGTTCAAGGTCATCCTCAGCTACATAGCTGAATTTGAGGCCAGCCTAGAATTATAGGCATAGCGCTACCATGCCTGTCTTATTCGGCATTAGGAGTGGGACATGTGGTTTTGTTCACATTAGGCAAGCGCTCTGCCCTTTGAGATACACCACTAGCCACTCTTGTTTAAATTTTTGAGAAATGGTCACTCTCTGTCTTATGTGTTTCAAAATAATTATTACTCCTGTGAGTTCGAGGCCGGCCTGGTCTACAAAGTAAGTCCAGGACAGCCAAAGCTACACAGAGAAACCCTGTCTCCAAAAACCAAAAAAACAAAACAAAACAAACAAAATAATTATTACATACCCATCTCAAGCTTTCCGTTTATTGGATGTCAGTGTCTTCGTGTCTTAACAGATTTAACGTAATCATCTTTGATGCTTCTTCTCTTCTTCCCAGAGATCCTAAGCTTTGTGACTTCAGTGGCAAGTCGGCCATACATTACGTGTCACAAATTGAGAGTTGGAGGAGGCAGCAGCTATTGGACACCCTGATGAATTCTATGCCCAAACCAGGTCAATATGTCTTTCTAGATGCATAGTCCCCAGTTTGAAGGTCCTGTTGGAAGTCTTTCTTTCTAGCTTATATCAGTTCAATAGCTCCATTTGTTGCTTTGCTTGAGACAGAATCTCACCTATTTAGCTCTGGCTGGCCTGGAACTCAATATATATACCAGGCTGGCCTTGAATTCACAGAGATCTGCTTGCCTCTGCCTTCCAAGTACTGGGATCAAAGGTGTGTGCCTTTATACCCATTTCATTTAAACAGATCAAACCAGTGACCCTTTATTAAACAGAGAATCACACGCTCTAAAAAAATGCAAAGAAATCTTGCTCCACTCTCTATGTATTTGTATGTATGTGTGTGTGTGTGTGAGTGTGTGTGTGTGAGTGTGTGTGTGTGTGTGTGTGCCTGTGTGTGTGTGTGTGTTTCTGTATGTAGAGTAGAAGTCAATCTCTGGTGTTTTTCTGAGGATGCTATACATCTTTTTCTTTTTGTTTTTTGTTTTTTTTTTTTTTTTTTTGAGACAGGGTTTCTCTGTGTAGCCTTGGCTGTCCTGGACTCGCTTTGTAGACCAGGTGGGCCAGGAACTCACAGTAAACCACCTGCCTCTGCCTCCCTGAGTGCTAGGATTAAAGGCATGTGTCACCTTGCTCTGCACTTAAGACAGTTGTGAGTTGTCATGTGGGTGCTGGGAATTGAACCTGGGTCCTCTGAAAGAACAGCCAGTGCTCTTAACCTCTGAACCATCTCTCCAGCCCTTCTTTTAATTTCAGGTTTTTAGGGATTGAACTCAGCTCCTTATGTTTGCAGGAAAGCACTTTGTCAACTGAGCCATCTCCCAAGGCCTAGTTCAAGGTATTTAAGTGATTGAATGGTCTTCATAAGTCCCCACACCACTTTTCACTTTGATTTCTCTTGCTCTCATATTATGGGGAGATCATTCTCAATCCATGAGACTCTTCCAGGGCAATTCAAGAGAGGGAAAAAAAAAAGCCAGTTATCAGCCAACACAATCTTCAGTATTCTATGCACAACTATTTGAAAATGAATAGAGAAGATTTCTTCCACCACCTACCAACAGAACTCCATTCAAGGGTCACCTTCTTTAGTGAAAGGTGAAGAGCAAGCATCTTTCCTCTTTCTGTAGCCCTCTGGAAGATGAAGGCTCTCTAACCCTGAGGCATCTGTTGGTCCATGGTCCAGTACCTCACAGAGGCTGTGGCTGTGAGAATGAAGTCATCAAGAATTGAGTTGCTATAATTACATTGAGCCAAAATCTGACTCTTGGTAACTTTTCTTTGCATGCATGTGTGTGAAGTGTGTGTGCACCTGTGTGTGTTGTGTCTGTGTATGTGTGCACTGCAAGGGTACCAGAGGTGAACATCAAGTGTTCCATTACATCCCACTTTGTTTACTGAGGGAGGTTCTCTCACTAAGCCCGGAATGCACTGCTAGTCTGGGGGCGGGGAGCCTTGCCCAGCATGTCCCCTGTCTCTGCCACTCTGGTACTCAAATCACAAGCTGCCACCACAGCTGCCTGGCTTTTATGTGGATTCTGGGGGTCCGAACTCTGGTCCTCAAGCTTGTGCAGCAAGTGCCTTGTTTCCTGAGCCATCTCCCCAGCCTGGCTCTTGCTTTTTTTTTTTTTTTATCACCTAAAGTTTCATCAAAATGCCTGACCATCATTTCAGGAAAACCTGAAAATAGGGAGCTTATTTGAAAACCCAGAGACAGAAGCCGGGCATGGTGGGGCACGCTTTTAATCCTAGCACTTGGGAGGCAGAGGCAGGTGGATCACTGTGAGTTCAAGGCCAGTCTGGTCTACAAAGTAAGTCCAGGACAGCCAAGGCTACACAGAGAAACCCTGTCTTCAAAAACCAAACCAAACCAAACCAAAACCTAGAGACAGATCTTCCTGTGAGACTGATGAATCTCCCTCCCTCTCTCTCTCTTCCTCCTCCTCCTTCTTCTCTCTCTCCCTCCCTCCCCCTCCCTCCCCCTCCCTCCCTCCCTCCTCCCCTCCTTTTCTTTTATTTTTTGAGACAGGACTGCTATGTGTTTCTGTGGCTGTCTTGGAGCTCTCTTTGTAGACCAGGTTGGCCTCGAATCTCACCTGACTGCTGAATCTCACCAAAGCACAATGTTGTTTCTTCTTGACAGAGAGACACGCTGAGTCACTGCTCGACGTTTGTCATGAGACAAGCTCCACTCCGATGAATGTAGCAGTTCCCAGAACTGAAACCCTCATCTTGCAGAGCCTCAGCAGCAGTGAGGTAGGAGGGCACACACAAAGAAACAGGCTAAAGAAAAACATGGAAAAACAACAACAACAACAAAGCCAGAGGATGGAGAGGTGGCTAGGCAGTAAAAAATGTGCACAGCATTTGCAGAGGATGCAGGTTCTGCGCCCAGCACTTACCTGCTAACACACAACCAGCTATAACTCAGTTTTAAGGAATCCTCTCTGACCTCCACAGACACCAGGCATGCAGGCAGTGCATGTAAAAAAAATTTATGTAGATAAAATAAGAAGAATAAATCTTTTAAAAATACAGTTAAAAAAACCCCCAAAACAAAAATGAAATGTCTGATCCACCTACTACTTTATTTAAAACTGCTTCAAAGTTTTGTAATAATCATACATAAATATAATTTATATAAGTATCACTATTATATGTATTTATGTATGGGCTTATTTTTGTTTTTGTTTTTCAAAACAGGGGTTCTCTGTGTAGCCTTGGCTGTCCTGAACTCACATTGTAGACCAGGCTGGCTTCTAACTCACAGAAATCCTCTTGCCTCTGTCTCCCTGACTGCTAGGATCAAAGGCGTGCTCCACCATGCCCAGGTCATGATATAATTTTGAGGCAGAACTTACTTTGTAGTGCAAACTAGTCTTAAACTCCTACGTTAGCTCCCCAGGATCCCATAGTATGTAACACCACCAGGTGATTGATTATAGCATTAATATAATCATTTTAAAATGTAAACTAGGGGCTGGAAAGATGACTTAGTAGTTAAGAGCACCAACTGCTCTTCCCAAAGGCTTGGATTTGAGTCCTGCTACCCACATGGGAGTTCACTACCATCTATGATTCCAGTACCAGGACATCTGACATCCTTTCTGTCCTCAGCTCGGACTGCATGCCTGTGGTAGACATGCATGTGGACAAAACACTCATCTACATGTTTTTAAAATATAAATTAGCTAGTTAACTTGGAGTATGTCTTCATTTCCACTATTACAACAAAATCCGAACATTGAGTGGCTTATAAACAACAGAAGTTTAAGCCAAGCGATGGTGGCACAGGTCTTTAATCCCAGCACTTGGGAGATGAGGCAGGTGGTTCTCTGTGAGTTCAAAGCCATCCTGGTCTGTATAGCAAGTTCCAGAGCAGCCAAGGCTACACAGAGAAACCCTGTCTCAAAAAAAGCTAACAAACAAGCAAATAAACAAAAGCCCAGAAATTTATTTCTCAGTTCTAGAGACTAAAGGTTTAGAATAGAATGCCATTGTGTGACTTTTCCTGGGGAGATATAAACGAATGTCTAACCATCTGTCAGGGAAGGATGACAGACCAAAGAAAAGATTCCACTCACAGCCAGCTTGGTGAAGTGGTGAGTTTATTGGGGTTATTTATAGGATCATGGGTGAGCGGCTGTATACAGGAGCATGGGTGGGTGCCTCAAAGGCAGTTGGATCACCAAAGAACACATGGGTGATAAATCCAGGAATGCTGTATCCATGAAACTCATGATCAATTGGTAGCGCAATTAAAATTGGTAGCTCTCTCTCTCTTTCTCTCTCTCCTTTTATGAGCTTCCTGAATCTTAGGAGCTCCCTCCTCCCAGAAGGAGAGAAATTTGGAGGCCATGTTGCACGCATGTTGGAAATCTTTTGGTTGATTCCTCTGGCTCTCTGATGTCTTGAAAAAGGTCTCTCAGCCCACGGTGCAGGATCCACTCTCATGAACTAATTACTTCCTAATGGTTCTAGTTCCTGCTACCATCACTCTGAAATTTAGGACTCAAACACAGGCGTTCAATCAGTTCACGACTTGTGTGTCTAGATCACACAAGGCAGGTGGAGTTTTATCTGTACTAAATTCCATGTCATATGACTCCATTGATTTTAAACAGTTTTTATTTTTGTTTCATTAATATTTTCCTTTTAGTGTAGGATCATTTTCATTTCAGCATATTTTTACCTTTGAATTAAATTTATTTATTTATGGGGAGTGGAACTCAGATGCATATTACAGTGCACATGAAAGTCAGAAGACAACTTTTGGGGGTCAGCTTTCTCTATATATCATGTGGGTCCCGGGATCAAACCCAGCTCACCATTCTTGGCAGGAAGTGGCTTTCCACACAGAGAAATAAATCATCCTTGATATGCCAGTGGTGTTTGTAAGAACTCTGCTCCCAGCCTGGTTTCCTGTGGTTTATACTGTCCCCACCCTTCTTTCTCTCAGGTTTTAGAATCTTCTGGCCATTGAAGTGTTTTGGAAGTTCACAAAGCTAGAGTTACAGGACTTAGTTACAGAGCTGAGGCCTTGATGTACCCTTTACATTTAAAAAACTATTTATTTTTGAGACAGGCCCCATGCATCCCGGACTGGCTTCAAACTCCCTGCTCAGCCAAGAGTGACCTTGAACTCCAGATACCTCTGCCTCTACTTCCCAAGAGCTGAGGTTATCAGCATGTCCCACCATGCCCAGTGTTTGTTTTGTTTGTTTTCTTCTTCATTTTTTGGTTTGTTGGTTGGTTTTTTGAGATAGAGTTCCTCTCCTGGCTGTCAAGGAACTTGATCTGTAAACGAGGCTGGCCTTGAACTCAAAGATCTGCCTGCCCCTGCCTCCCGAGTGCTGGAATTAGAGGCATAAGCCATCACTGCCTAGTTTTATATGGTGCTGGGGACACTGAGCTATGCCCCCACCCTGGTTGTAGACATTTAAAAACAAAAACATCAACAATAACAGCTTCCATTAAAGGAGAATATCAGCCATAGTGTTGCACACCTTTAATCCCAGCACCCAGGGAAGCAGAGATAGGGAGATTCCTGTGAGTTAGAGGCCAGCATGGTCTACAAGAGTCCAGGAAAGCCAAGGCTACACAAAAAAAACCCTGTCTTGAAAAACAAAACAAAGAATATCACCAATGACGACTCTAAGGCAAAATGCTTCGGCAGGTAAAGGTGCTTAGCACCAACCCTGGCTATCTAAATTCAATCCCAGAGACCCATATGGTGCAAATATAAAACTGAATCCCACAGGCTGCTGTCTGGTCAGGTTTCTCTGTGTATCAAGTCCTGGATGTCCTGGACTCACTTTGTAGACCAGGCTGGTCTTGAACTCACAGAGATCCATCTGCCTGCCTCTGTCTCTCCAGTGCTGGGATTAAAGGCGTGTATCAACACACCCGGCTTTAATAAAAATGCTCCTAAAAACACAATGACTTCTATCATACTAAGGAAACATTTTCCTTTAAAGAGTTCTTAGTACTTTTTATGAGCCAAGTAGGCTTTCAAATATAAGATTATTTCTTAGAGGGCCTGAAGGAAGGAAGTTTGAGAATTTGTGCCCCATGATTAGATCAGAAAGTGGCCCTAGAGAATACTACAATCAGCGTTGCTGCCTCCCTCTGTCTGGGGTTCTATCTGCAGCTTCCCCGGGAGCAAGGGTTTCTTCTGAAATGCCCCAGGGAAGAGCTGTGGAAAGGATCCTGTGGGATTGCTTCCTTGTTATGGTGGCTGAGGGATTCTTTCCACTCACCTGTGTGGACGGAATTTGTAGCAGCTTAGCGCCCAGGATGCTGAACCCACGAAGTAGAAAATACCGAGGGTCTCTGTCCTTGTAATTTCAGCTTTGGTCTTCGGTTTTCATTATACAATTAGTCACCTCTGTTCCTGGGGGCTGAACCTTCTTCATTGTTTCAGTCCTAAATATTTTATCCCATCTAGAAGGAATCCAGTGTCAAACGTTAGCCTTGGAAAGTCAGCAATTGCCTTGCCAACAAAATAGTATGTTGAGTCACCGTTTGAATGTTTAAATTTTAAGTAAAGTGTGTGTGCATTTGCACACGTGTGTATATGTGTACATGTATGCGGAGGCCAGAGGCCAACCTTGCCTGTGGTGCTCAGGAGCCTATCATGTTTTGGCTTTTGCTTGTGGCAGAGTCTCTTGGTTTTTTTACCTGCAGTGCCAGGCTGGCTGACCCCAGGTACCTCCACATGCTCCTGCCTCCTAGTGTGGGTACTACACATGTGTGCCACAAAACCACGCTTTTTAATGTGGACTGTGGGCACTGAACTCAGGTGCCCATGCTTGTGCGGCAAGGGTTTCACTGAGCATGTCCCCAGAGGCTTTCTGAGCTTTTGTTCTGTGATCTTACAGGACTTTGACCTTGAAGATGACTTCAGCCCGACCGTATTGGCTGGGGAAGGAGGAGCTCACAGGGGTGAAGACTGGTCCCCAAGGACAGAAGGTATCTGCTTCCACCCACGACTTGTGCCTAAGGATAGCACTGATGATTTGGGGTTCTCTCAGAATTTCAGAAGTGTATGGTGCAACTTTGAAAACAACAGACAAATGATGAGAACAAAAACTAGGGCTGGAGAGACATCCCGCTGGTAAAATGCTTGCTTTACAGACCTAAGGACCTGAATTTGAGCTCACATAAAGATGCTGGGTGTAGTGGTGTGTGCTTCTAATCCCAGTGCCCTAGGCTACCTGGTGAGTTTCAAGCCAGTGAGAGACCCTGTGCCCAAAAAAACAAAATCAAAACACACAAACGAAAAACCCAGATGGACAGTGCCTGAGGAACGACACTCTGGCTTCTTGTTTATACTCACACATGAACACGAGAAGGGGAGGGGACACACAACTCTGTGACAAGGGTGTTGTCTTCATATTCAAGGGAGAACTTCTTATCTCCAAAAACACACACACACACACACACACACACACACACACACACACACACACACACAC
>OU015747.1:84801004-84811863 GCA_907169655.1 Acomys percivali | reverse complement strand
GGGAGTGATGAAGCCAGAGTTTGTGTTGATAAAATCATGTGACAATAATTCAATTATGCCATCTATTCATCCTGCTTGTCCATCGCGTCTAGGCTCCTTTGAATGCAAGAGTTTGCTTAACTATGTGTCATTCAGTTGGGGATGGGCTGATTCAGAGGACAAAAGGTGTTTGGGAAGTGGAGGAAAGACACTTTTGGTGTTTGTTTGTTTGCTTGTTTTTCTTTTCGAGACAGGGTTTCTCTGTGTTAGCCTTGACTGTCCTGGACTCGCTTTGTAGACCAGGCTGGCCTCGAACACATAGCGATCTGCCTGCCTCTGCCTCCCGAGTGCTGGGATCAAAGGCGTGCGCCACCACTTTTGAACATGTTATTCTACCCTAAATTTAACAGTATGTATCGGCTTGTTTGTAGGTGTACTGTGGGCTTACTAGCCTAGGGCAGCTAATAGCTGTAAAGCAGGTGGCCCTGGATACTTCTGATAAGTTGGCTACTGAGAAGGAGTACCGGAAACTGCAGGAGGAAGTGGATTTGCTGAAGGCACTGAGGCATGTAAACATAGTGGCCTATCTAGGGACATGCTTGGAGGAGGACACCGTGAGCATCTTCATGGAATTTGTCCCTGGCGGCTCCATCTCTAGTATTATAAACCGTTTCGGGCCACTGCCCGAGACGGTGTTCTGTAAATACACAAGGCAGATTCTGCAAGGCGTTGCTTATCTCCACGAGAACTGTGTCGTCCATCGCGATATCAAGGGAAACAACGTCATGCTCATGCCAACCGGCGTAATAAAGCTGATCGACTTCGGCTGCGCCAAGCGTTTGGCCTGGGCAGGCTTCAATGGTACCCACAGTGACATGCTGAAGTCCATGCGTGGAACTCCATACTGGATGGCCCCTGAGGTCATCAACGAGTCTGGCTATGGAAGGAAATCGGATATATGGAGCATTGGCTGCACCGTGTTTGAGATGGCTACAGGGAAGCCTCCTCTGGCGTCCATGGATAGGATGGCAGCCATGTTTTACATCGGAGCCCACAGAGGCCTGATGCCTCCTCTACCTGACCGATTCTCAGAACCTGCTGCAGACTTTGTGCGCTTGTGCCTGACCAGGTAAGAACGTCAAAGAAGGAGAAGATGCCCAGAGACCCGAAGCAGCTATTCCCTTTATGATGTACGGCCCAGTCAAAGGGCTGTGTCAGGAGCTGGAGATGCAGCTAAGCAGACAGAGTGTTTGCCCTGGGTCAGTCTGCAGCACAGCATAAACAGGGCGTGCTGGATGCCTGTAGCCTCAGCGCTCAGGAGTTCAAGGTCAGCATGGGATACAAGAAATCCTGTCTCAACAAACAGATACATCCAAATAGTATAAAAACTCACTCTTTTTTGTTTGTTTGTTTGTTTGTTTTCCTGAGACAGGGTTTCCCCGTGTAGCCTTGGCTATCCTGGACTCACTTTGTAGACCAGGCTGGCCTCAAACTCACAGAGATCCGACTGCCTCTGCCTTCCAAGTGCTGGGATTAAAGGTGTGCGCCACCACTGCCCTGCTTGTGTTTCCATCTTCAGTCTGCATCCCAGTCAAGGAGGTCTTGGTAGTGGTCACATGACTGTGTTCTGCTTCTAACCCGTTTTCTCCCTTAGGGACCAGCACGAGAGACCTACTGCTCTCCAGCTCCTGACGCACTCTTTCCTGAAGAGAAGCCAGTAACCACACAGCAACGCCCCGCTCCGGACTCCCACCGCCCTGCTTTGCAGTGGGAAATGATGGCTAAGGGCCCTGCCCCATTTAGCCAGATCCCGCAGCACTATTGGAAAGTTTTAGTTACGTACTGACCTTAACTTTCAGGCCTGACTGTCTTATGTGCACGAGAAGAAAAATTTCAAAATATTAAAAAAAAAATACCAAAAGCCCCATTCCAGTGTTTACAGTTTTGATTGCCCAAGATCTCTATTTTATATACTTCTATTAATTTTTTAAAAAGTTTTTTGAGGTAGGGTTTCTCTGTGTAGCCTTGGCTGTCCTGGACTCACTTTATAGACCAGACTGGCCTCGAACTCACAGCGATCCGCCTGCCTCTGCCTCCTAAGACTTCTATTAAGTTTTTTGAGACAGAGTCTCACCACATGGCCCTGGCTGTCCTGGAACTATGTAGACCAGGCTGGTCTCGAACTCACAGAGATCTACCTGCCTCTCTATCTCAGAGTGTTGGGATTAAAGATGTGCGCTACCACGTCCAGCTTAGTATAATAGTTTAAAATAAATCGCACACATATTTAGCCTGACGATATAGTTGTTTCTTTGTGTGTGTGCTTATTTGTGTTCATATATGTAAATCAAAGGTTGGCATCTGACGTCTTCCTCTGTTGTCCACTTTACTTTTTTTTTTAAGATTTATTTATTTATTATTATATACACAGTGCTCTGCCTTCATGTACACCTACACACCAGAATAGGGCATTAGATCACATTATAGATGGTTGTGAACCACCATGTGGTTGCTGGGGATTGAACTCAGGACCTTTGGAAAAGCAGGTGGTGCTCTTAACCTCTGAGCCATCTCTCCAGCCCCCACTTTACTTTTTGAGACAGTGTCTCTTCACTGAACCTGGAGCTCACCCATTGGCTAAGCTGGCTGGCCAGCAAGCCCCAGGGATCCTCCTGTCTCCACTTTTCTAGTGATTTTCTTTTTTAAAAAAAGATTTATTTTATGTGTGTCTGAGTGTGTATATATGCATACCATGTGAGTGCAGGTGTCCATAGAGGCCAAATGACATCAGATGCCTTGAAACTGGAGTCCCAGGTAGTTGTGAGCTATGCAACTGATGTGGGTACCCGGAACTGCACCCAGATCCTTTGCAAGAGCAGCTATATGCTGAGCCACCCCTCCAGGTCCTCCCCAGTGATTTTCAGCACAGGTGTCAGGGACTGAATTCAGGTCCTCAAGCTTGTGCACCGAGATCTTTAAGCATGGAGTTATCTCCTCAGCCAAGCATGGCTTAATTCTTGCAAAAAAAAAAAAAAAAAAAAAAAAAAAAAAAAAAAAGTCTAGATGAAGTGGGGAGGGGAGGGTGAGAGACCCCAGGGATTGCTAACTGTGATGGTGTAACTAATCACCTGGCAGAAATGTGTGTGTGTGTGTGTGTGTGTGTGTGTGTGTGTGTGTGTGCTGAATCTCACGATAACCTTAGAATCCAGAACCCCTGGACACAAAACAAGAGGAGCTGCAGATCGTGTATTCTTTCTGCCCCTGAAAGTAGAAGTCTTCACGCAGCTGGGTAGCTGGCTACAGAGCTTCACTGCTCAGCCTGCCTGCTTTTCAGAGTTCTAGTTTTGTTTTTGTTTTTGTTTTTTAATGTAACTTTTAGGCTCAAGAGATGGCTCAGAACTAAAAAGCACTTTTACATAGGTAAAAAAATCAGTGTTTAAAAAACCCCACCAAATTTTCTTCTGCTTGTTTTGTTGAGACAGGGCTTCTCTGTGTAGCTCTGGCTGTCCTAACTAGGAACTTGCTCTGTGGACCAGGCTGGCCTTGAACTCAAGAGATTTACCTGTCTCTGCTCCTGAGAGCTGGGATTAAAGGCTGTACCACCACCACACAGCTTGTATTTTTGCTAATATACTTTCCTTGATGCTTTCTCGATGTTTCTTTGAAGATGCTCCCCTGCACCCCGCCCCCTCTGTACTGGCTAGATTTATGTCAATCTGATACAAACTAGAATCACCTGAGAAGGAATCTCAACTGAGAAAATGCCTCAAGACTGGTGTGTAGGCCAGTCTGTAATGTGTTTTCTTAGTGATGGACGTGGGAGAGTCCCTCCGATTGTGGGTGGTGCCACCCCAGGAGTGGTGGTCCAAGGTGCTATAAGAAAGCAGGCTGAGCAAGGAAGATAGCGGAGCTCCTCTACGCCCTGTGCATCAACTGCCTCCAGGTTCCTGCCCTCCTTGTGCTCCTGACTTCCCTCAGTGAAGGACTGTGACACAGCAATATAAGCAGAAATAAACCCCTTCTTCTTAAGTTGCTGTTGTCACGGTGTTTTATGACAGCAGTAGAGACTCCTGTGATGACAGCTGCTTGCCCACCCCACACCCAACTGTAAACGCGTGACTTTCTCTCTCTCCATCTCCCTCCTCCCAGTAGCTGCTGAGGTCTACTGTTTCCCTGCCTGGCTGGTTCTCTTTCAAACTCCTAATGGTCTTAGACTGTTAAAAAAAAAATGCTCAAATACTTTAACAATTTAAGGTGTGGTCATAAACTTCAGGCTGCTTTCCTGATGGTTTCCTAGTCACCTGATTTGACAAGTTCCTTCAGTGAGTCAGTTCACACTTGCAGGGAGAAGTAGCTGAGCTAGGGGGACAGACCTAGATCTGCTCCGGGGACAGTCAGCACAGCACGTAAGCTTGTTACAGGTCTTTTGGTTACTTTGCTTGACGTCATCTCCACTGCGATTATCCCACTATTGGCTTATTTTTTTGGGGGGGGCGGGTTTCTCTGTGTGGCCCTGGCTGTCCTGGAACTTGCTCTGTAGACCATACTGGCCTCAAACTTAGGAGAGAGCCACCTGCCTCTGTCTCCCACATGCCTGTGTCACTACCGCCTGACTCAAGTCTTCTCATTTCTAAACACTGTGAAAAGTTGTCAAGATTATAAGCCCTTTTACATTGGTAGGCTATTTTTGATGTTTTGTCTACTAAACTTTACAACTATTGATAAAAACTGTATTTTCAGTTGGTGTGGTGATGCACTTCTTTAATCCCAGTACTCGGGAGGTAAAGGCAGGCGGATCACTGTGAGTTCGAGGCCAGCCTGGTCTACAAAGTGAGTCCAGGACAGCCGAGGCTACACAGAGAAACCCTGTCTCAAAAAACCAAAAAACCTCCCCCCAAAAACAAAAACAAACAAACCAAACAATAAAAACAAAAACAAACAAACCAAACAATAAAAAAGTAATTTTTTAAAAGTTGGATTTCCAGAACTCATTTGAATCTGGAAGTTTGAATTTTGCAGTAACTAATTAGTTCTGTTCAAGCCTGTTAAAACTTTGGGGAATGGGTGGGGTGCAAGACATGTTTTCATTGCTAAAGACTACAGCAAAATGAATTGGTTAATAAGTATACCCCACATCTGTTGATGTAGAATACTGGACAGTTTTAGATTAAAAACCCTCAGCAGCTTTTGGTAGGGCTGGGGAAAAGGCTTCAATGGGCAAGGTGCTTGCTGTGCAAGCATGAAGAACTTGGATAGCCAGCAGCCAGATAAAAAAACCAGGCAAGGTGACATGCACTCTCACCCCTGTGCTGAGACACAGCAAGGTGGCATGCACTCTCACCCCCGTGCTGAGACAGGGCAAGGTGGCATGCACTCTCACCCCCATGCTAAGGCAGGGCAAGGTGGCATGGACTCTCACCCCCCATGTTGAGGCAGAGCAAGGTGGCATGCACTCTCACCCCCGTGCTGAGGCAGGGCAAGAGGGATCCTAGGGGATCACTGACTAGCCAGTCAGTACAACCAATGATTGAGCTCTGAGCTCAGTGAGGTTGTCTCAAATTATACAGCAGCGAGCAATAACTAAGGTACCCAATGCCACATATATAGGCACAGGCACACGCACACACACTCATTTCAAGGCAACACAACTAATATGTAGGAATAAGGTTTCTACCCAGTCTTATAAAAGTTGGAACTCTGGCCCCCTCATACCTTCTTCCACAGATTGTTTTGAAATAGTATCAATTATATTCTGACATTTTACTCAAGTCCATCTCATTATTCTGTGTCCTTTAATGGTGTGAAAAGCTGTCCATTCCCCACTTAAC
Source organism: Acomys percivali (assembly GCA_907169655.1). Classification (NCBI taxonomy): domain Eukaryota; kingdom Metazoa; phylum Chordata; class Mammalia; order Rodentia; family Muridae; genus Acomys; species Acomys percivali. The sequence goes on along the minus strand of OU015747.1, from coordinate 84,806,056 downwards.
AATGTCTTCCCTCCTTGGTCTTTGCCCTTTTCACCAGACCCAACTGTTCCCATTTTCAGACAATCATACAAAAAAGACCCTTACTTCATTATTATTTTGAGTTTTTTCAGGACAGCATTTCTCTGTAGCTCTGGCCGATGTCGAACTCAAAGTATTCACCTGCCTCTGCTTCTTGAGTGCTGGGACTACATATCTGGTAATATGTTTAATTTTGTCAACTCTGTGGCCAAGTCCAAATAAAGACCATTAACTCTCAGGCATTTTTCTATGGGGCTGCAGGTAGCTATGCAGATAGGGCAAATTTGGCTGATATCCTGCAGTTGCCATCTGCCTGATTTTTTTTTTTTTTAAAGATGTACTTATTATGTATATAATGTTCTGTCTGCATGTGTGCCTGTCAGCCAGAAGAGGGCACCAGATCTCATTATAGATGGTTGTGAGCCACCATGTAGTTGCTAGGAATTGAACTCAGGATCTCTGAAGAACAGCCAGTGCTCTTAACCACTGAGTCATCTCTCCAGCCCCATTTGCCTGATTTTTGTTTGACACAAGGTGCCTCACTGGTCTGGGACTCACTAAACAGGCTAGACTAGCTGGTCGGTGATACTCCCCAGCATTGAGATTTCTGACACAATGGGCCCAGTGCAATTAAAAAATACCATTGCATGCTTATGTGTCCATGTCCATGCTAAAGAGTACATGTAGAGGTTAGAGGAAATGAATTTCTTAAGTTTTAATTTTTTGTTTTTTCAACATAGGGCTTTTCTGTGTTAGCCTTGGCGGTCCCGGACTCGCTTTATAGACCAAGCTGGCCTCAAAGTCACAGTAACCCACCTCCCTCTGCCTCCCAAATTCTGAGATTAAAGGCATGCATCACTACGCTCACCTTTTTTTTTTGTTTTTTTAAAGATTTATATATTTATTTTATGTAAAGGAGTGCTCTATCTGCATGTCCACTTACATCTCAGAAGAGGGCAGCAGATTCTAGTACAGACTGTTGTAAGCCACTGTGTGGGTGCTGGGAATTGAACTCAGGACCTCTGGAAGAGCAGACAGTGCTCGTAACCATCTCTCCAGCCCCAAACTTCCTAATTGTACTTCATTAAAATTATGAATAGCTTTCATTCTTTTTCAAATGGAAAACATTGGAAAACTCAGAGGAAGCAGCTCAGAGCAGCTAAGATGTTTAAAAGGTAGAGTAAGTGCGATGCAGTGGTGCATGTCTGTAATCCCAGCACTTGCTTGATAAATGTGGGTATGAGCTCAAGGCCAGTCTCAGCTACATAGTGAGTTTGTGGCCAGCCAACCCAGGCTACAGGGACCTTTCTTACTAATAGACAAAATCAAAAAACAAAAGCATAATATCCAGTCCTGTTTGTGTGGTGATTGTCAGTTTGAGGTTAAACTATGAAGGAGAGCACAGACTCCAGTCAAACTGTCCTAGGCAGACTTGTCATTTTCCCAGGAATTGTTATTCTGGATTCACATTAATTTAAGACATGTTACAGCCTTGGATTTGGTTGTCAAGAAACAAACTTTATTAATAATTCCTTATGTAACGAGAAGCTGAAATTCAATGGCTAATTCATGCCGATATACACATTATCTTGTTCCATTCAATTATCCACAAGGGTTCTGAACGTTCCAATTCCACTGTTCATAACAAATTGGTACTCCAGGGAAGTCTTCCCGATCAAGGAAAGCTACGCACTACCAGGCCAATCAAGTTACACAAACTACTACATGGACTTGTCAGTTGGAGAATTTTATGTGAGGCTTCCTCTCAAAACTCAGAAACAAAAGCAAACTACAGAGTTCATAGGACTGATTTTGAGATTACCGAATTGCAGTGAATAAATGAAGTTAGTTTTATGTGAACAGAACTGCTCCTACCCAGGCAGTCTTGGGTATGTCAGCATACCTCTAAAATATGCCAGGCAGGAGATAGAGTGAATTACAGAGCAGGAAAGGGGGCTGGGTAAAATCCAAAACTGGAATAAAGGAACATATTCACAGAATGTAATACCACTAAGACAGATGTTTCCAACAAGCATCTGGCTTGGCTTCCATCTAGGCCAAAGTTGCCTTGCAACTGTCTGTTGACCTGTCCTACAGACAGGCCTGCACTCTAAACACACACTTGAGCACCAACACCGAGCACTGTGGAAAAACAGGAATTCACTCTGCCTTTTGCCGGTGCTGATGTTTCAACCTGCCTACCTTAAACCAACAGGTACAGAATTTAACCCAATCAACTCATGGTCTCCCAGCGTAGGCTTTGCTGATTCCTTCCCTGTGAAAACAGGGTGAGTAGATCCCTACTGCGCCTGAGAGGGAAACTGGTGAATCAAGAGAAATACCAAGTCAAAGGTTTCTAGGTACAAAAAGCTTCTAGACTTATCTCAGCAAAAAATCCTTGGAATATTCTGGCAAATTCAGTCAACTTTTCAAGTACTTTTTTGCTTAAGTAAGATTGGGAATAACTTAGAATCACTGATCCAAGCATGGATGGAGGAGGAGAACGGACTAATTTAAAGCCAGCCTAATTTCTTGTTATACAGCACAAGACCAACTCTCAAAAATCCCAAACCAGAAACTTTGTTCTTTCCAAGATGATATCTAAATAAACCATCTCCATAATGCAGGAACCTAAGTTATCAACAGACCATGTTCTACCCACGCATATAAAGGCAGTGGTATATTCTTCAGGCTGGCTTTGGAATAAAATCAGAATTTAAATTCTAAGAAAATACGCTTTCTTGAAACCTCTTAAGGCAAGGTATTTGGTAACTAATAAAAACATTTCAAACTGGCTCCTAACTAGTCCTATTTTTAGTTCAAAGGGGACAGATAGGTCCAAAAGTTTGGGAGGTCTGTGTAATTACTATCTGTTGGCACAGGTGTGAACTCATGACATTCCTGAAGAAAACACTCAGCACCATGGAAGACATCTTAAAAGGCTGAGTATTCTAGTACCAGGAAAGACTTTAACGTGTACCCAGGACCGGCACCACCGCCTTCACTGCTACTATGTGCTCCTAGGAGACACGCAGGGACTTACCCAGCAGTGGGCACTGGCACTGAATTGTAATGCAGGCCTCGAAGGCTTCCACAAACAAGCGCTCCTTTGCTTTGGTTCTGAAAACAGCATGTGTTAGTAGCTAAGGCAAATATTTAGGAAGCACATCTTGATTTTGGAAAATTAGCGAGAGGTAGACAGGAAGCCTCTGATTACAATGTGCTTTTGCAGAAAGGTCGAAAACCTAGGGAAACACACCTTAGAATGAATCACTCTTTTATAGGACAATGTAAAGATAATGTTTGTTTGTTTTTTTAAATATTTTCAAGTATTAAAAAAACTCATTAAAAATCTATCACCTTAACAGTACTTTGCACATGTGAAATCTCACACCTAAGTTTGATACTATTTTGGTTATTTATGGCTACTTACAAGACTCACAACAGAATGTCCATTTATTGAGTCTTTTTTCTTTGGTAAGAGTCTGATGGGACCATGCAGATGGACTATTTTATGCACACAAGGTCGCTCAAGCAAATCATGGTGATATGAATTATGATGGTTTTCCGTAGAGGAAAGGAAATATAAGAGGATTCACGCACTTCCCCCATTGTGGTTTTAGCATCTTGTTCAGAAGTTGAAAGAGTTTGAATAGTTCACACAATCCTGTAAAAATCACAACTGACTGCCTTTTAATAAATAGTCATTGTAAAGAATTACATTTACAGAGTGAAAAGTGAATACATAGCATTTCAAAGTCAATTCTGGAAGTACTAAGTGTACTGATCCACAGCATATACACTATCTGTTTAACTGTCCGTCATTAGCACCAATAAAGATTCAACAAAATTACCTTTATTCCCATATCTAAAACAAACAAAAAAACAAAAACAGAAAACAACACATTTCTGAAAACCCTTAAGTGAAGTTTAACTATAGTCCCAGACCTTAAATATTCACATTGTTTTCTATGTCATACTGAAAATAAATCCACTACGTCTCTGGATACTCTTACAAAAAGCTGATTAAAATTCCTGGCATCACTCCCAATGATACAGTAGCACGACCACCCCATGTCAGTTCACATGATGCTCTGTTGAGGTTTCACATCTAAATCACCACCAACAAAACCCTCCCCTCCCTCACCTTGTACTCTGTTTAAATTCTATGCTAGTTCTTGGATATGTACCACAGTAAAACTGTAACTGCATCAGAATCGCCATGTTTATGATACAATAGTATACCACATAGCAACATAAATCACATAGGTAACAAAGATCACTGATGCAAGACAAGACCAGAGTGAGGACTAACCTATTAGGCCGAGTACCCACAAAGAGGCTCCTGGAATCCCAGGTTCAAATAATATTGACAAAATAACTAACAATTTTTCTTTAAAAAACAAACAAATAGCTACTGACAAATTAGGTAATTGCTAAACAAAAGTAGAGTACAAGGCTCAACTCTAATATTTACAACAACAACATACTTGAATAAAGTTACAATTGTGCACAGATCAGTGGCTTTATAACAAAACAGTTCATATACAGAGGAAAACTTGTGATTCAATCAAGTTGAATCTGACCCATCTTAAGAGACCCAACAGCTAAGACTTACCACAGAAATAAATTCAAGATTGGGTAACTAACAGACAAGAGCCATTACTATTGGTGCTTACACCAAAATTTAGACAAGTTAGTCTATCCCCTGACCAGGCGTCAGGTGACAGCGCAAGCTTTACCTCAATGAGAACCTACTAAGATGTGCAAATGAATGTTAAATCTCCAGCAGCGGCTGGCCTGAGGCTGGCCCTTTTCCTTACATATTCCTGATAATGACCATAAACTATAAATACAGGTACAATGCACAGTCAGCAACTTTTCTTTTTATTTATTGTTAGAATATAAAAGAATCAAGAGAGCATAGGTTTAATTTCATTTTTTATAAGGAAGACTGCATTTACCTGAAAAAGAAATATGGGGTCTGTCTCTCTCTCTCTCTCTCTCTCTCTCTCTCTCTCTCTCTCTCTCTCT
>OU015747.1:84748383-84797239 GCA_907169655.1 Acomys percivali | reverse complement strand
ACACACACACACACACACACACACACGACCCCAAAAATTAACAGGCAGAGCCAGGTGGTGGTGGCGCACTCCTTTAATCCTAGCACTTGGGAGGCAGAGGCAGAAGGAGCTCTGTGAGTTCAAGGCCAGCCTGGTCTACAAAGTAAGTCCAGACAGTCAAGGCTACACAGAGAGACCTTGTCTCAAAAAACCAAACCAAACCAAACCAGGCCGAAGTTTGAAAAAGAGGTATTTATTTGTATAGTACCAAATGTGTTTCCCCAACACGCTTAATTATAAAAAAGAACGGCTTTACAAGGGAGAACTCAACAACACTACCACTGTTACCGTGGCCAGCACTAAGTGAACATGGTTCCATGCTTTGAGAGGCAAGCAGGAAACAACTACTTCTGCAGCATTCTTGCCAAGAACACTTAATCACAATGATGAGAAAATATCAGACAGATAGGGAACTACTTTGTAAAGTCACTTATTCTTCAAATCAGGAGAGACTAAAGAGCAATTGATCCCTAACAGCCTGGAGGTGATTACCTGGACATTTCAACTGGATACATAAGACCCTACACCAGAGAAAATGGGGAGATCTGAATACAACCAGGCTTAACCAGTAGTATTATACCAGTGCTAATATCCTAATATTTTGTTGTTGTTTTTTTTCCAGACAGCCTTAGCTGTTCTGAACTCACTTTGTAGACCAGGTTGGCCTCGACCTCTGAGATGTGCCCGCCTCTGTTTTCCTGAATGCTGGGATAATAGGTGTGCTCCACCATGTGGGCTTACTTTCCTAATCTTAATTAGGTATTATTTAAGGTGTCAACAACAGAAATTAGGTAAAAATATCATAAGGATTCTGTAAGTATTTTAGAAATTTCTTTAAGCTTAAAATTATTTCAAGGCTAAATGTTTAAAAAAAAAGAGGAAGAAGACATTCAGAAGGCAGAGGCAGATAGATCTCTTAGTTTGGGGCTAGCCTGGTCTACAGAGCAAATTCTAGGACAGCCATGGTTACACAGAGAAACCTTGTCTTGAAAATCTTTAAAAAAGGAAACTTCACCCACACTCACACTGCCCAGCAATTAATGCTATACCAGCAAATTACTCTGGTCAGAATCTTATCTATTATCTTAAGTTTGGGATTATAATGAGGTGACCACTGCTCCAAAATTGCATATGTTAAATTATAATTTTTATCACCCAAAAATCATTATTAATAGTCATTGGCAAGCATGTCAAGTGAGCCAGAGTATCATCTGTATTAACCATATCAAGTCAATCTGACACAATGGGACCAATTACAGAGACTGCACATTGACTGATTTTTGGTGCAAATGGCAGGCTTTCCTGTCACCTAGCCTAGGCAAATGTTAAGACTCACAGAAACAAATAAGATAACAGAGAATGTCTCAGTGCAGAACATACAAAAATTATTTTAGTATCACTCGATACAGAGCTATCTAAATGTCATCACAAGCATGACAACAAACCAAACTCAGCCTGTGAGGTGAGGGGGTGCAGCTCTGTGGTAGAGTACTTGCCTAGCACTTATGACACTGGGTTCAATGTTCAGTACCCCAGACAATGATGACTGTACCACCACCACCACCACCACCACCACCACCACCACCAAGATCAGTCTGCAAAAATTGTGCTAAAAACCACCCATCAACGAAAATCTAAACCAGCCATGAATTTTAGATGAACTTCCTCAGTAATTTCAAGATTGTTTCCTGTTTGTCTCACTTGTTGAGACAAGTCTGGATAAAATAAAATCTAATGCTGAGGCCTCCATTTCCTCTTTTGTAAACAACTTTTCGCCCTATTCCAGCAGATGTAGCAAATACTCAGATACTTTTGGGTCCACTGAGGATGAAGGTGTCTTGCCTCAAATTTCATCTGCACACAAGCAAAAATGCAAGCTTTCTTTTTTCTTTCTCAAGCATCCTATTCTGTCAAATTTTGTAGTAATCCATTAATGTAAATAAAGACATGCATTATAGAGGTCTAAAACAGAGGGACTAAGTAGCCTAGGCTGGCCTGGGATTATAGCTTTAAAATGACTTTTCTGGCTGTACCTCCTTGGGGTTTGGATTTCTGCCAGCACTCCCCACTGAGGTCTTTCTCCCTTAGAGCTACTTCAGAAGAATGGGAGATAAATCACTCCACCTGTGTACACACCCACACTCACATGCAGAGAACCTCATAACTAGGCTGATGCTTGGGGATCAGTTACTAAATGAGTGGACAGGAAGTAGTAATAGTAGAAGTACTAGCAACCACGTCAAGATAGCAAATCACAACAGAAACCAGGCTACTGCTCTAATGAGCTTCAACTTCCAAATCAGTAATGAATCTATGCAGAATAGAAATGAAGGAAAATACAGGTGGCTCTTATGTTAACAATAACAATCACAATAAAGTAACTGTACATGGGACCTAAAAGGCAGATAACTTATAACGTGCTAAGGTGAGACAGTGATATAGTACCCTGATTTTTCAAGGTATAGGACAAAGGGAGCAAATGAGAAGGCCCTAAGTGGCTTTTTAGATTTGGTTCCTCCAAATAAATGGGGTAAACAACAACAACAAACAAAAAACCTTAACCATTTAAAAACAGCATGTTAGGTGCCAGTAGCACAAATATGTCTGTGTATAATATATAGTACATTATTTCCATCCTCTGGTTAGAATAAAAAGGAGTTTTTGTTTGTTTTAAAGTATGATTTACAAGTGGGGCCGGCTAACCCTAGCCAGTTAGGGCCTGCAACCCACAAGTCTATGGTATACGCATGGACTGACCACAGCTGGCCACTATATACGTTCCACAAAGGAAGAAGTGATGCTTACCATCTAGCAGCTCCAGGGTAACTGTAGGGTCCACATACTCCCACCAGTGTTTTCCATCTGTTGACACAGGGATCTCCCAATTGGACCATTTGCAAGCCAAATGAATGCACACACATGCTATCACTGTGGGTTTGTACTGAAGACAGAAGGTCGTAAGATGCAAACTGGTGTAGAGCAGATTTAAAAGTGGAGGACCACAGAAATTCAAAATATGTAAAACAAAGAAAAATATTTGCCAGTAAGACAAAAAGCAAACATAAAATCAGAAATGTTTTTCTTTACATAATAATATTCTATTAAATTAAGAGCTAACATTACTGAAAATTATAATAAAAGTCTTTATAGGTCATGAAACACTTCCCTCATTTTCACTTCTCCACAGTATATTAATTATTTACATAACTAATACTAATAAATTTTGTTTTAAAACCTAGCAAAGTATTATATAAAGGAGAGAGTATATTTACAATAATCACCATATACAAAAATATAACCTTTTAACTGTTTTCGTGGTAATCTTGGTTCTTTTTTTTTGTAAACATTATGGCAAAAATGTAAAAACTTTATAAAACAAAGCAATTTCAATGTCACAATCAAGATTAGACCATTTGATGTGGCTTAATGGACAAAAAAAAAAAAAAAAAAAAACCAAAAAAACAAAAAAAAAACCCAAACAAACCCCCAAAACCAAAAACCTTCTTAGTAAATCGGAGTTTTCAGTCTTCGTTCATGTATTTATTTCTGTGTCCAGCAGAGTCTCAAGGAGAACTTACCTTATGCCAAAAAATTTCAAGGCTCAAAATAGCTCAATACTTATAAATACTCTTTCTCATTACGTAACCAAAAATTGGGCATGTGACATTTCACAGGCTAGCTTTTCAAATAAAGTTTTTTTTGAGACAGGGTTTTATATAGCCCAGATTTGCCTCAAACTGAAATTCTGATCTTCCTGTCTCTACCTTCCAGTGCTGGGACAACAGGTATGCTATTATGCCCAGCTGATTAACCAAAGTTTGGATAATCCAAAAGCTAGTCTGGTTCCTATTTCCACAGTGCCCACACTTAAGAAACTTTGCATCTTTCATATCAACCCAAAACAGAATTATACATTCATTTTAGAACCTCCTTCAAACTATTCTTCTAGTTTAGAATAGATGAAACATTTACTGAATAGCCATAAACAAACACTACATTTTTACTTTATATAAATGGAAAAACAGGACTTTTAAAATAAAGACTATCTCTGCAAACCTAGGCACTGATAATAATTGACTACTTCTAATTTACTATTTGGAATATCATCTGGACAAGCCCAAAATTACATAAATTTTACTTAAACTTTAACAATTATTTTAAGACTGGATCAATGTGAAAAAAAAAAGTCATTTAACTATAATTGTAAACTAGAAATAGCTTTATACTTACCAAGTTTCTAGGTTAAGTTTAGCTCTGTGTAATCTTTAGCTGCTATTCAGGCTACCAAGTTTAGACTTATGCACTCACAAATCGAGAATATGCCACCAGAAAGCACCACTACACTTCACAGTGTGCATTTAACCCCTCTGTGCCCAAAGTCCCTTGTACAATACACCGCAAAGCAACCAGGAAGGTACCACCACAGTAGATGGTCCAGTCTCCTGTTGCAACAAGGGCAAGAGACACGTTGAGGGGGCCCTGCATTAAAGGAAGCTATAGTGTGCTACAACAGTGCAACAAAGAGGGTCAGGATAACAACCTGTTGGTAGCCATGAAATAGGATGTCTGTGCCAAATCCTTGCTTGCTGTAAGAAAAGAAAGAAGAACGAAGACAGTATCATCAGCTTCGACATGTAAACACCACAAAACTCTCAATACAACAAAACATCAAAGATTTGTACACAAAAAGTAAATTTTACTTACTACTTACAAATATCACAAGAGCGCCATCATTTTCTATACTACTGAAAATCTTCAACAACATTCACTCAAATGTTTCTTGCTATCCCCCATAGATCTGAGAAACAAGCCGATTTGCTTTTAGCTAGCCAGTTACAAGGGCTAAACTTGTTACTAAGTTAAGCATCTAGTCAGCTAAAAGTTGAAATAAAGCATTCTCCTGGATTTAAAAAAAACAAAAACAAAAAACAAAAAAGAAGAAAAGATTTTTGAAGTCTAATACAAAACACAAAGAGTTGTCTGCCAAATTTAACCCTGTCATCATATTTAAGCTGACGTAAATGTTTCCTTCCAAATGGAACTAAACAACCCCCACCCCAAACTTAAGAGCACAAATCTCAGTTCTTTATCGCATTATTACATATTAACTGAATATAGGAAGCTCCACTGTACTTTTTAAAATACATTATTTTTTTTAAAAGATTTATTTATTATGTATACAGTACACATCAGATCACATTATAGATGGTTGTGAGCCACCATGTGGTTGCTGGGAATTGTACTCAGGGCCCCTGGAGGAGCAGTTAGTACTCCTAACCACTGAGCTATCTCTCCAGCCCCACTGTACTTGTTTTTAACTTACAGATCTGATTAGCGATAAAACATAGAAAGATGAATATTCTAAGGGGAATGCTTCCGACACTGGTCCCCAACAGGAGAACAGTTTTTAACTAGTTTCTTAAGACACTAAACAGTTTCCCGTGCCCCTCTCCTATCCCATATCCTTCCCAGAGATTTCATAAGCCCCCACCCCTTCTGTTCAAAGTCACTGTTCGCCTCGCTTGGCAGCCCCAGCCCCACCCTCCCTAGCCCCCAGATTCCTTCCCCTCCTAAATTTCACTCTTGGCACCTGTAATCCCTGCTGCCCCATGTGATCATCAAGGGAAGGTTTAACAAAAGGGATTGGGTCTGGCAGAGCTGTGCTAAGAAGACTGTCAGAGCACCAGAGGTCTTGGAGGCAGTGTGACTTAAGTATGGTATTCTTTCCTGGTGGGGAGGGAAGGAGAAATCAGAGTGAAAGTTCCCGGGTAAAATGACAACAGCCAATTCTGCAGCAAAGTAGCAAGTGCCTCATCTGGAGTGGGATGTGAGGGCTTTACATGAATAGAAACTACCCACCACCACCAAACAAACAAACTCCCCCATAAAATAATAAAAAAAAAAACCCACTCAACTGTGGTATCATGTTTTGCAAGGACTGTATCTAAATTCAATGAACAAAAATGAAGGGAAAGTGTTCTTGTTAGTTCAAAGTTATAACAGAGAAAAGGAAACAAAGACACTAATGATGATGAAAGAAAATCTTTAAAAGGAGGAAGTGCAGCCATCTCAAAGTGGAGTCAAAGAACACACACAGACACACACACTCTTTGTACTCAAAGTTTAAGACATCACACTTTAACAGAACAACATGAAATAATAATTTTAAAAAATCAAATCTAGCTTTCACTAAGTGTCAGTTTACAATCCAGCCATATTTACTAAGGCAATACATATGCACCTTTGCTAAATACATACTAATGTCTTTCTTCATTAGGCCCTTGACATGGTTGGCTACCTTGCAAAGATTAGTTCATTCTTTCAAGTTTTCTGTGAGACCAACTTACAAGCTTTTCTTCTTAACTCAATGTGTATGACTAGCTGCTATTTGATTCTTTACCTTCCTGTGACTAGGGAAGAGTGTGTGTATGACTGTGAAGAACAGGAACCGCAATTAAAATACTGTGGTTTACAAAGTGACTCACTGGCAATGTATGATCCTCAAATTAAGAAGTTCAAGTCTTAGAATTCTACTTTGTTAGCAAGGATGCTGGTTATGTTGTTATCAAGACTCTAGGCTTGCTTTCCAATGTTACCATTAGCAAAGTAAAATGCTATGTAGATGAACACACACATACACACACACACACACACACACACACACACACACACACACACACACACACACACACCCCACCACCACCACCACCACCACCAAAAATCCCAAGGTCTTTAAAAGTCTTACCCACTTTATTTAAAAATAAACCTTAAAAATCCTGCAAGTAAGAGACCAAACCCACAGAATTTTATTTTCGAAAAGACAAAAAAAAAAAAAACAAAACAAAACAAAACACAGGAGTGGCCCCCGGAGTCTATGATGTACCCATAAGCAATCCAAATAGGCACCAAAGAAGCAATGCTGGCGACCTGTGGGAAGGGTTCTCATACCACAGATACAAAGGGCTCGTGCTTACAAAAGGTGTAAGGTGTAGTAGATATGCTTTGGTAGTTTTCTTCATTACCATACAACAGCAACCAAATGCACTTGGAAAACACAGAAGTAGATGGCTAAGATACAGAACACTATTTCAAAATGACATTTGCCCTTGTTCATAAAACCCAGCAAAAGATTAGAAGAATACACAACACCCATCCACACCAATTCTAGAGAAGAGAGAGCATCAACTTCTCCACATGGCTGAGGGACCACTCACCTCTTACTAACTGGGTGCATTTCACTACATCTGTGTGTGGGTGTTCAATGGTGATCTCAAAACCTGAAATGAAAAGCACTTTTTTTCCCAACTACTTACCACTACAATACTTGCCTGAGCAATGAGGCTCACCATAAAATCACAAATGTCTAATACACTCTTCAGTTTCAAGAGAAATCCAAAGCCAACATTAGAGCTTCCTTCTCATTGCTGACACATGTATTACCCTCCAGAAGAAACGGTAACTACTTTCTTATTTCTCAATAGGAAAACAGAAAATTATTTAAACAACAAGAACAGTATGATCTAAAATTCAGGATTTTAATTCACCCGGGCTTATGTTAAAATCATCAACTAATTATATCATGGCCACAGTTTATTTATTATCTCTCTTTAACATTAAAAATCTTTGCTTCAGAAGGTGTAAAAACATTTCTCATAAACATACCTGCTGCCAAGAGCAGAATCAAAGAATTTTACACACTGCAGCTCTCTGTCTTACTGTTAAATCAAAGGGGTACAGCTACATCTCCTAAGGGAAGTCATGTAGACAGTGGGCTACACAGGCAGGCAGTTTCTAATATCTTCAAAAATCCAAGGGAAAAAATTTTCGAAAGCTGTCAGTGAATATCAAATCATCTCTTACATATGGCAGGATTTTTGCTTTTAATATCTAGAAAACTGAGTAAAAGTCTACACAAATGAGTAATCATGGTTTACAAAGGTGTATTTTATTTCTCTCTCTCCTGTAATTAACTAGCAAAGTAACATTTCACGATATCTGTTTTTTAATGTATCTTTAAATACTATGCATCCATTCTCCATGTGTAAGTAAGACTGTGCCGTAAGGCAAACATACTGTGCAGTGACTACTAGTCTGTGGTACTAGGGATGAAACATGACCCCAGGAGCACACAAAGTCAAGAGTTCTGTCTGACTCTCATCTTCAGCTCCTATGAAATGCCTTTGTACCATAAAAATTAGTTTGTTTTATAATGTAACACAGTAATCTTAAACAAATTTTTGTAACTTTTCAGAAATTCATGTAAATTTTGTACTCAAGATAATCACATGACAGATAGACTCAGATATAATACACTCAATTTCATTTTTGAACCTTTTAATAAAACTTAATGTGTTTTAAATAAGCTACTTTTATAATAAAATTATGCCAACGCACATGCCAACACTCGTATTTCTTTTCTTAAGACAGGGCCACTCTATAGCCTTGGCTGTCCTCAGACTCAGAGCCGCCTGCCCTGTCTCCTAGTGCTGGGTTAAAGGCATGTACTACCACTCCTGCTTGTACTTATACTTCTATTCAACATTTTAGGATGGAATAACAGTGAAATAAAAACAAAACTGTGCTATATAAAGCAGTCTCTATTCCATATATGCAGGATGGACGTATAACTGGTAAGGAAATCGCCCACATCTACAAAGGTGGTCAGAATCCTGTAGTTAGAGTCTGGTCTCCCAGGAGCGCAGATTTATCTGACCTCTACTTGCTAAGTTCCTCTCTAAAGAACACTTAACTTTAGATATGCCCATCTACCATTCTTTTGTCTCAGTCTGCTCGTTAGCAAAGCTCCCTCAATTACTAAATTATATTACAGAAAATATTTGTACATACTACCACCTCTGTACAAAGACCATTTCACATCACTGTGCAAGAGAGCTGCTACTGTGGAACCTGTCACACTGTGGCCACAGGCACCATTCAACTAAGCTATGCCAAAAGAAATTTCAGAAAAATGGCTTTTTAGAATAAGCAATACTATTTCATTCCAAGTTTTAAACAACTTTCTTCAATAAGAAGCTATTCAAAAATTTTTTTTGCTTAGAGTACTGCATTAGTGAACACAAAATGATATGAGCACATACCCAGTGTTTGTAGCATTATGGTTTCAAGTAAAACCAGCTCTTGAGTCTGCTGAAGATAAGCCTGTCAGATAAAAATGATATTAGATATTTAGAATACACACAACATGAAGAGAGTCCTGGACTGTTACTGTTTGACCTCATGAGGATTACAGAACAGCAGCTGCTTACTAATAGGAGTCAAAGAGAGCTGGCGTGGTGGTGCACACTTTTAATCCCAGCACTCAGGCGGCAGAGGCCAGCAGACCTCTGTGAGTCTGAGGCCAGTCTGGTCTACAGAGTGAGTTCCAGTATAGCCAAGGCTATTCAGAGAGACCCTGTCTCAAAAAATATTAAAAAACAAACATGCAAACTATAAAGATAGAAAGCTATAGCTGCCTCTAAAACAAATATGGAGCAAAGAAACTGAGGCAACAGATGGAGCATTCCATTCCTGGAACACTTCTAAGTGGAGCCAATTTTAAAATCAGATGTAAACAAAGCCGAAGGAACCAATTCAACAGTGGAAACAGGGTGAGGTAGCTAAATAAAAAACCCACAGTCTATACAGTACAAGCTTCCAGACACTGAGCTATGAAGAGCATTTAACTCAAACCTGCCTTGTCAGAGGAAACGTACCAACGCGTGTCTGTGAGTTACTTTAGAATGAACTTCCCCAGAAAAGGCAAACCTTAAGTCTCCTAGATCAATGAACACCATCCATTCACCAGAAAGATAGAAATTGTCACAGAATCTTTCCCCTAAAACCCAGGAGCCAGTCTCCCTTTCACAAAGCTCTGAGAACAAAGCACATAGACATCTTCCTGCCACCCCAGTCTCGAGACCCTAACAACTGACCCAGGTGAGAAGGAAGCAACAGGCTGCATAAAAGGTGGTCGCGGATGCTGGGCATGGTGGCGCATGCCTTTAATCCCAGCACTCAGGAGGCAGAGGCAGGAGGATCACTGTGAGTTTGAGGCCAGCCTAGTCTACAAAGCGAGTCCAGGAAGTCTACACAGAGAAACCCTGTCTCCAAAAATAAAAACAAAAACAAAAGGTGGTCGTGGTATTTATACCATTGGCAGGCTGAGGCAGAAAGACCGAGTCGAGGCTAGCCTAGACTACATACAGAGATAGACCCTGGTACATCTGCTTTAAATGCATGTACATAGATGTTGCATGCCCATTTTTCTGAGAACACACTAAGAGCAGAGGGAAATCATTTTTAATGTCACTGAGCTGATTTTTAAAACATTAGCATGTGTACACTAGTATAAGTGAATTTATTATATTAGTAGGAACTATGAGAATTACTGTTAAAAAATTACAAATTGCTTATTATTTAATGTACACACTGATATTCTGTTCATTTAAAAACCAACATCGATGCTGAAATGTATCAATCTTCTATCAGAGGCTAAACTTAGGACTTTAAATTTGAACTAAATCAAATGAAGATTCTCAATTAAAAGCCTTACCTATGATGCTAGAAAAATAACTGCAAAGCCCCACACTTGTAGCTCTTACTTTAGGATGTCACAGAACTTAAGGAGAAATTCTATCTTTTTTTTTTTTTTTGAGACAGGGTCTCTCTGTGTAGCCTTGGCTGTCCTGGACTCACTTTGTAGACCACGCTGGCCTGGAACTCACAGCGATCCGCCTGCCTCTGCCTCCCAAGTGCTGGGATTAAAGGCGTGCGCCACCACGCCCGGCAAGGAGAGATTCTCTATTCCTTCCTCTGCTAACAGGTTCACACCTACCAAGTCATGGGACCTACCCTTTCCACTGCAGGTGCACTGTGAAGGTAAGTCACTGAATTCACAAACATTTCAAAATAGCTGTGAATCAAAGTAGAACAATTCAAAACCTTATACAATTCAGGATGACATACATACTCATGAACTATGCATGAAGCATTCCTGACAGACAGCTGTTGGTTTCAAATTTATAAAGAAAATGAAAACATTCCCTCTGTTTTTACATACATCACATTTTGTATCCAGCAGTGGCTCTAGGGGATGAAGACAAGCATGTGCTACTTTGATAACATGTTCAAGCTTTCGAGCCTGTTCTTCCACTTTTGCAGCCAAAAACAATGCTGTGGGTGATATTATCTGTAGAAGAGATTTAAAAAAATAATGGTCATTTAAAAGCAAATACATTTTGGGAATAGTCTCTACATCCTAGGATAGGCCAGGTAGAAAAAAGGAATATATTATTATAGCATAAAACATACACCGAGATTGAGGTAAAAAGTGAGACTGATGTAAAAGCTTTGTGTTCCTTGGTGCCAGGGATGGAACCAGAGATTTGTACATGGTTAAAAACATGCTTTGCTTTTGAACTGTATATCCCCGGCACGAATCTAATTCATTCTCATTTCTCTCTCCCCTCCTCTAGCCCAGCTTAGCAATGAGGCACACTGTGTGTATTAACTTTAGCGACACTGATGCTAACAAGTTCTTATAACTCAGGACCATAGGACCAAGCAATATCCAACGTTTTAAGTAATTATTCATTGTATTTATTTTGAAAATATAACATAAGGGGGAAAGAAAAAGATTTTGACCATGGTTAACTAAGGAAACTTTAGTATTAGTGTGTACATATTACAAGTAAAGGAAAAAAATAACGTGATGCCATAGTTTTAAAACAGTTAAGCAGGCCAAGCAGAGCACACTGCTTTTTCTTCCGCTCAGCCGCTACTTCTGAGTGCTTACTAAATCCAGCATCAGCTCCCAATGTGTCTAGGAGTCATGTTATCTTATTTATAGGGCACCAAAAGACTCTATGGGGTATATCACAAAGAAAATTCTGAAAATGAATAGGTTACCCAGAATTTTCATTACAGCTTTTTTAAAAAGGAGAAACCTAATAAAGACTAAGATAACAGAGTCTTTTCTAAAAGGAGATCTGGAAAATAGTGCCCCCAACTCCTCTAAGTACAGTAAGGTAAATTCTTGGGGTAGTAAGTACAGACAGCATTAACGACATAGTCACTGACTATGACAGAGAGACACACGAATTTCAACAATTATCTACTCCCGGGGTCAGTAACAAACCAAGTAATTACTGACTCAGAAACCAAAGAAACTATAAATTCAAATGTTTTTTTTAAGAATCTGCACAAAGGAGGTGGCGATGCCTCAGTGGTTTAAACCACTTGTTACTTTTGTAGAGAACACAGTTCAATTCCCAGTACTCACACTGTGGCTCACAACCATTTGTTACTACAGTTCCAGGGTTCTGATGCTTTCCTCTAACCACTGAAGGCAGCAGGCACACACATGTGCACAAGCATACATGCAGGCAAAACACTCATACACATTAAAAAAGTTTAAAATCATACACACAAAAGTTCCCCCATAGAATGGTAATTTCTAAATGCTAAGATGCAGGTACCTATTGTTCAAAAGGCAAACAGTCTGTTACCTGAGGGTCATTCATTCAGAAATGCTGCCGTAAGAGAGGTGAGGAAAGTGGCACAAATGATAACCAACAGATTTATTTATGCCTTTAGCAGAAGGAGAAGACATCTGATAGAGCCAAGAATCCTCTCCTGAAAACACCTGAGACTGATGAAATTCATACTGGACTACAGATCAGATCTAAAGGAGACCTTTTCAGTTTAACTGCATTAGCATGAGAGTAATAAGAGTAGAAATGACTTTGAGAAATTCTCTTTCTGTAGCAGAACTTTTGAGACAGGGTCTCACTATGTAGTCTGAGCTGGTCTCTAAAAGACATCCTCCTGCTTCTGACTTCTGAGTGAAGGATTAAAGGGGTGTGCTACCATATTGAACATAGTCTGTATGTTCAATATCCCTCAAGGTTCATGTACTAAAGGCCTAGAGTAGCACAGTAGACTTTTAGGTCACTGGAGGGAAGGCCCAAAGGGACTGTGGCCTTTTCCTCCTCATCAATGAGACCAGTAGTTTGCTGTGCCTTGGATGTGTTTTCTTTGCCAGAATCCCAAAGCAATGGCATCAGAAACATAAACCTTAAATCTTTTTACAGTAACAGAAAGCTGATTAATACTCATTAGCAACCAGAAATAATGACAGTAATGTTAAAGAATTTCAAATTATCTTGAGTGCTTTAAGTAAATGAGTCTGCAATCAGCTAAAGCACAGGCTGAATCATTCATCTGAATTCCCATTATTTATCACTGAGTAGCTGATTTTAGTGTTTGCCGAGCGTATGATGTTGCCAATGATACCTAAAGGTACCAATATCAAATTCCAAGTACTCCAGATGCCACTCTGAAAACCTACCGGCCATCAATATGGAGGAAATTCAAGAAGTCCTCACTACAACAAAGGTGAGTGCTTCTTCCTGATACTCTCATTCACGATCTTGCTCACAATCTAGCTAGGATAGCCCTCAAGTGCTAACACTATCAAGAGGAAAGCAATGGAGAATCAAATGAAAAAGACCAAGGCAGATTTAACTTTCCTTCCTGGTATCAGCCGTCTGAGGCCTTAAGTTTAAAGTTGACTTTGATCTCACCAGGTTCTACTGCATCCTGTATGGAAGACTGTCTTTTCTGGGTAGCTTAGAAGAATTCTTGAGGTTTTGGGCAACATAAGCATTACTAGCAGCCATGTTTATGTTCAAGGATGAGTCTGAAAGGTGCCAACATTCTCTGGCACATATGAACATGGTTTAAAGCCAAAGAATTCACAGCATTATTAGAAAAGTGCAGATAGTTTGGTTTCTGTGATAAAACAGAAACAGATTCAGTTCACTGGTGAGAGGCACAGGCAGTATTTCAGTGTTCTAATACCTGGTTCAAGAAATCTCCAATTACTCCAGCTAAAGGAAGGGGGACAAAGTTTTCAGTCATTCATTCATTTATTCATTCGCTCGTCCACTCATTTGAGACATGGTTCACTACGTAGCTCCGGCTGTCCCAGACCTCAGAGCTCTGCCTGCTTCCTCCTTCAGAGGCATGGCATTAGAAGTGAGCACTGCACCACCATGTTCAGCTTCCCCCTCCCTTTTTATGTTACATTCTCAAGCCAAGACAAATTTTTGCAGAAATGTTAACACACAAATACTGAGAATGAGAGTAGAAGTGATGAAGCCAACTGTAGCCAAGCAGTCAAGATTGTTTCACTGTAATCCCAGCTGTTATCTGAGCAGCACAGGCACATTATTCCGTGGCTCAGGAAACAATACCTGTTTATACAGCTGTGATAAAAATAAAACCAACTAACATATGCACAGCACTTTGGGTAGGAACATGACTGAGATCTTATCTGACACCAAACAACTGTGTACTGTGTTAGTTCTGATCTTAAGTTTAAAACAGCTTGCTTAAAATGCCCTTTTTTGCTCATCTTCCTTCAAGTTAAATTCAGTTCTTTAAAGATTTGTTGCAGACCTAAGGATATTTAAGCACTGAAATCATAACACTTGACATCACTTCGATGATTCGCACCCATACTCTTCTCTCCTCTTGGCATATTCCTTTATGTGTTTTTATCTGTACCTCTTGGTTTGGCTCCTTTCTCTGTTCTCCTCCTACCCATTTCTGGCCTCTCTCTCCTTTCTCTGTCATGACACCCTCTCAGTGTTGACATTTTTCACTGCAATGTTGGCTTCAACCTTGATGGTTGTAAGCAAAGCCAATTGAATTAACAGAAGGCTGGGATAATTACTAGTTGTTGAAGATGGATGCAATCAGTAAGTTTCAAACAATTCCATTTGGTTCTCATTGATTTAATAGTTTTGATGAGGATAAATGCCATAGCTAAACAAACAGGCTGACTGCGAAAGGTACCAAAGAGACATAGGTTTTCATGTCTGCTGAGAAACTAGTAGCAGGCTCACTCTAATTGGTTATGTTGTATTTTTACGCTCTCAGAGTAGGGAAGACATTTCTCCCCTGCCTTTTAGCTAACTGCCCTGTACACTTTCTCATCTCTGCTATTATCAACTGAGACTAGACTAATTTTTTAGTGCCCTTTAAGGAGGCATCACTAATAAATACCTCACTCTAATCACAGCTAAAACACGGGAAAGCACTTGCAGGGGGGAAACTGTACAAACTTCAGGAAAAGTTGGTAAAGGCATACAGGAAGACCTCAGAATAAGAGTCAATCAGAAATATTGGGATAAACCAAATGTTCATTGTTACCTCTGGAAAGACTTTAAAACCGGAATTAATTGAACCAATACTCTAATACGTTAGAAAGCAGCTCATGACCTTACTTCTGCTGTATGGAGGCACTGGCAGCAGAGGCCCAGATCACATCAGTGACTCAGTCTAGCACCTTGGTTGCTTTTTCATTAAAGTAATTACACAATATGTCACAAGAAGATTCACATTGGTTTAGAAAAATATTCAGCTTAGAACTTATTTCAATTAAAAGTTACTATTCAATACTGTTGAAAAGTAGCACAGAAAATAAGGACTGATGTTTATAGACTGAACACTATAAATAATATATTGAATGTGTTATACAATCTGCCATCTGAAAAAGCTGTCTAGGGGAAATTATTTCAACACTACAAATCAGTTTCTAAGAAAAATGAAAAATGTTAACTCGCATGTTGAAGGCTAGGTGGCATTTCATAGTTGTCTCTTTACAATAGACACAGCACCTACCAGTCCACAGTTAATGAGCAAAACCACACAGGACTCAAGAGATGGCTCAGCAGTGTAAGAACACTGGCTGCTCTTCCAGGAGACTCAGCTTCAATTCCCAGAACCCACACGGTAGCTCACAACAGTCTGTCACTCTAGTTCCAGGGGACCAAATGCTCTCTTGTGGCCTCCAGGCACACTCGAGGTACATACACACATATGCAGACAAAAACACTCATAAACAAAACAAATAAACAAATCTTAAGAACAACAACAGAACCCTGACATACTACTGTATGCACAAGAGCATTAATGCACAGGCTTTCATGTACTCTACGCAAACCTTACTAAGGACACTTGCAGTGGTGTGCTGGGAGGACAACAGTAAGAACTCTCCATGCCTAGCTGACAAGCTCATCTGAAAATTCACATGGAAATAACAGACCAAGAGAAACAATCTTTAAAAAATGAACCAATATGGAAGACTCACACTCCTTGAATTCCAAACTTGCTCTAAGACTGTATTAGTCCTCATAACCGTGTGTGTGTGTGTGTGGGGGGGGGGTAGGTGAAGGTGAGGTTGCGCTGGTATTTTGGCAGGGTCTCACCAGAGAACATGCAATCAGAAGCAGGGAGACTTGTGTAGAATATCTTGAAGCCTGTGAGATAATAAGGGCAGGTATAACACACTGTACTGGGACAACTTGTATATTCACACTAAAAAAAAAAAGGAAAATGGCTACTTTACATCACAAACAATAATTAACTGAAAATGTGTCAAAGGCCTAAATCTATAATATTCTTATAAAAAAGCAGAAATAAAAGCCAGGCGTGGCTGATGTCTAGAGTCCCGCACTTCTGGGGTAGAGGCAGAACACCAAGGGTTCAAGGTTATCCTTGACTACACAGAGAATTCAAGTGAGCCAAGGCATGCGACCCTAAAGCAAATAGATATTGTGTTTTAATTAGCAAAATAAATTCTTAAACATTAAAAAATTATTAATGATCCTAGATTAGCCAAGGGTTTTCCCAATGTGACACCAATATGGCATCAACACAAGCACACAAAAAATAACGAGCAGATGCTTATGCTACAAATAATATTGCCAAGAAAGTGAAAAGCACAACACATACAGAGTGTTTACATGAATTACACACACACAGACACATACACTAAAATCCAAGCATCTGTAATGTAGAGTTACTGGAACCCTCAAACAGCATTTATGAGAAGGCAAAATGGTGTAACTACTTACTTTAGAAAATATTCTTGCATTTCCCTGAAATGTGCTTCAAAAAGGCCTCTAAAACACTTAAGTTTAGAATTAACACACAATCCAGAACTTCCATTAAAAAACCTGCACTTGAGGACAGCACTGCTCTAAAGTTGACAAGCAGGACTGACCTAAATGTCCACCAACTGAAAAATGAGTGACAATGCAGGTACATAACAGATGAAATACACTGCAGTGAGAAGGAATGAAATCCCAACAGTGCTGCATCATAAACAGATCTTTAAAAAAGCATGCTACACTCAAGATCTTATCATTCAAGATTTCATTAATATAAAATATGCAAATGTATGGAGACAGAAGTAACTTTTAGCACTTACTAGATCTGAACTTACTAGAGGAAGGGGCTTGTGAACACACTTGCTATGGGGCAGAGTTTCTTTTGAGTGGGAAGAAAATACTGTAAATTGCAATTGCTGTCGTGGTAGTATAGGACATGCTTTGAATTATGGCTCTAAATGGATACAGTCTGTGAAATATCACTCAAGAAAGATACTTTTAAAAGCAGCTACTGTTAGCTGGGCCTGACAGTGTATGCCTTTACTCCCACACTGAAGAGACAGAAGCAGGTGGATCTGAGAATTTAAGGCCAGCCTGTTTTACAGTGAGTTACAAGCCACCCAGTACTACAAGACTTTGTTATTAAAAATAAATACAAAAGTAACTAATGCTAAAGATCACAGATTCCTTCAGCAGTAGAGTAGCAGAAAATACCTGCTAATGCCCAATTTGGAGAGAGGCACAGAAAACTCAGCCTCTCTGAATTCTTGAACACTGCCCAAATTCAAGTTCTTCTCCCTGGCATGACTCGCCATCGGTTTTTACTGTCTTCAGATTTAAGCAGGATACGACAATTTTTTCCACGTAAAAAAAAAGTCTCAGCATTAAATTTAAAGCAGTTCTCAGCTTTAAATTTAGTTTTAATGTACAGATGTGTGTATACAGCAAATTACTATAGCTGAGCCCCAATAGTTTTTGATGGATACACCAATATCTATAGCCAAAGCAGACTTGTTAAACAGAAAAACTCAGGCACAAATAGTAAGAAACTTGTAATCTTTTAAAAGTAAAATTAGTTCAGATGTACTTTATCACAATAAACTAAAATCAATATAAAACCTGTTAAATGTGGTAAGTTTATATTTCTGTCATATTAGAGCTCTAAAATGTGACATTTTACAGAGACATTGTAAAGACAAAGTATGCTTAATAGAAATTACCTCATACTGCCTGAGTTCTAAAATAAGATTCATTACAAATCAGCTTCCAAACTGAGCGCGGTGGCGCCACCACGCCTTTAATCTGCTGCCCTCAGGGAGGCAGAGGCAGGCAGATCTCTGTGAGTTCGAGGTCAGCATGGTCTACAAAGTAACCAGGACAGCCATGGCTGTTTCACAGAGAAACCGTGTCTTGAAAAACCAAAGTAAGTATATAAATCAGCTTCGTAGTGCAACTACCACACTCCATGTGTCACACAGCCACTTCTGCTTAGGGCTTATCATGACCGCCCAGCTTCAATCCAGGGAGACGCAGCAAACATTTGCCAATGTAAGCCAGCTCAAATTACTTGCTCCCAGGCACTTCACATCAGACTCTAAGCTCCCTCGTAGGTAATTTTCTCTCCCACAGGATGTGTCCTTAAGGGACAGTACTGTGTATATCTTCTGTATTTATGAAGAAAGTGGCAAATCTCATCTTTGCTTGTCACTATAAACTCAATCTGTAGACTATTGGTCCTGTGGCCAGTAAATGAATATACTATTACTAAGTACAAGTGACTAGCTTTACATCTTTATTATTGGCCTACACTCTGTATAACAACTTCATATCTAAAACAAGTAATGAACAAGTAATGCCAAAGCCTTCAGAGAACCCTCCAGACTTCCCCCTAAACATGGCCATACCACACCAGCTTTAAAACTAGAACCTAGTGTAAAATATTAGATTAATGCCTCCATGTAATGTCAACTGTTAGCTCCCTCAGCTGTCCCCATTTCCTAGAACATGTTACCTATTTACAATAAGATAACAATCGAATTGGCTTTTCACTTAGAAAACTATTCTAATCACTCACATACCATTAAAATCTAACTCTAAAGTTGCTTTGAAAGTCAGTGGAAAGAGGGGAAAGTCAGTGTAAAGGTTCCTTCTCTTGTGTTCTTGCCTTCTTCATAGGACACATTTGAAGAATAGCGTATTGTAGTGAGGGGAGTTATCATGGTCTTGGGGTATTATCAAAGGGACCAACAAAAATCCTTTCACGACTTACTTGAAAATTTTACCAAGCCCCACAAGATAACAATAAAATAAACAAAAACAAAACAACAACAGCAAAACCCAAAACAAAACAAAAAATCAGAGAGAGGTCCTATGGATACTTATAACCAAACTACATGACAAGGCATGCTGGGAAAATCTCAAATACAAATGTAGAACAGAAAACAAAACAAAATAAAACAAAACAAAACAAAAATGTAGAACAGGATGCTCTGCAAGACACAGTGCCCAGCATTACATGGCAAGAAACCAAAGGAGGGACAGGGTATGAAAAGATTTGATTACAGGAAAACCTTAACAGAGCCGACAGGTGTCCACTGGGAACTCAGAAAAAGTGTTGCTGGTGAATAAAGAACTTCACAGCTTAGAATGAGGTTTTGAGGCTGCCTCTTATGCTCTCCTGGGAATCCACTCCTGGGAACAAGGCACACTGACTGGAGAAGGCAAAGAGAGAAGACAACAATGAAGGAAGAGGAAAATGAACAAGAAAGCTCTGTGAGATGGGAAAATACCTCTGCAGCGCACATTCTCACTACAGTACAGGAAAGCGGAGCCTCACCACACCGAGTAATCAGAGTGCTTAGTCCATGGAAAGCCACTATAAACTTGGAAAGCTGTGTCAACTAATCATAATGAAAACAACTACTTACAAAATGGTGCAGGACATCCATACGGTAAAGAATGAACTTGGAATCTTACCTTATACTGTATATAAGACATATAATAAGCTTAGGAACTACAACTATACATTTTTGGATGAAAAGAAAAATTTTAGAACACTGGGTTTCACAGTAACTTTTGTGCTCAAAAAAGAAAAAAAACTAAACCAAACTAGGCACTCCCAAAAAGTAGCCTGGCATGGTGTCACCGCCCCCCCCCCCCCCCAAATACAGAGGGCTTCTCTGTTTAGCTCTGTAAACCAGAATCCCAAAGTCAGAAATCATGTGCCTGTCTCTTGAGTGAGCCACTAGGCCCCCAGTGTCTTTTAATGCCAGCATTCTGGAGGCAGGTGAATCTCTCTAAATTGAGACCAGACGGTCTACATAGTCATTTCTCAGACAATCTGGGTAACATAGTGAGTGAGACCCTGCTTAAAACAGCAAAACCCACAGAAAGAAGTGTTGGGGGATGGTCTTGTGGCATTGCCATTTCTACGAAGAATCCCCTGTCTTACTGTTGTGTAAAAATTGGTCTCCATCATCTCCTATTGGCTAATGAAGAGCTGACCAGCCTGTAGCTGGGCAAGAGGAGAGGAGGCAGGGCTTCAGACCCCAGTCAGGAGGTCTAAGGTTGAGGACAGACAGATGGAGCAAAAGCAGCCAATGCAAGACTAAAATGCCAGGCAACAGGGGAAGAAGCATGGCTGGGAAGTGCTGGGCTAGTATAATCAAGTTAGAATAAATCAGTATCTGCCCAGCTGCAGTGTTTATGGCTTATTAATAAGTGTAATAGGTCTCTGACATTATTTAGGAGCTGGAATGGGCAAAGGAAGAAAAAGCCCCTACTTATACTGCATTTCTACAAAGAAGCAAATCACACACGCAACAGAAACTTACATCCAGCAGCTGCTCTACAAAGTGATATGGTAGGCTGCTCAAAAATTAAAAGTAGAGGTCGGGTGGAGCTGGTACATGCCTTTAATACCAGCACTCAGGAGGCAGAGGCAGGCGGATTCCAGAGTTTGAGGTTAGGCCTGGTCTACAGAGCAAGTTCCAGGGCAGCCATGGCCAAACAGAAATCTTGTCTAAACTCCCGTGCCCCCACCCACCACAAATCAAAGCAGAAGTACTATGAAAGGCTTGCCTGGCTTGCTGAGTGAGTTTCAGGCAAGCCTTGGCTATGTAGTGAGATTTTGTTTAAAAACAAAAACAAGGCCGGGCATGTTGGCGCATGCCTTTAATCCCAGCACTCAGGAGGCAGAGGCAGGTGGATTACTGTGAGTTTCAGGCCAGCCTGGTCTACAAAGTGAGTCCAGGACAGCCAAGGCTGTACAGAGAAACTCTGTCTCAAAAAACCAAAACCAAAAAAACCCCAGAGAGGTGGCTCAGTAGTTGAGAGCATTGGCTGTTCTTCTAGTGGACCCAGATTCAATTTCTAGCACCCACATGGCAGCTCACAACTGTTTGTGGCTCCAGTCCCAGGGGACCTGACACCGTCACACAGACATACACACAGACAAAACACCAATGTACATAGAATAAAATAAATAATTTAGAACAAAAAGCAAAACATAAACCACTAGCCTCCTGTCATATATTAAAACACGGTTTAGATGATTCAGCAATCTGTTTTTGGCAATATGCAAAAGAACGTAAAGCAAAGCCTTGAGTGAGCACTTGTGACACGTAGGTGAGAGGTAGACACCGATAGGTTAACTCAAGTATACACTGATAGGTTAACAGGGAACACACAAGAGAAGAGACTACTAGTTAGGCCTTAAAGTGAAGTTCTGAATGCTAAGACATGAACTGAACAAGCATTATGCTAAGTGGGAAAAAAGCTGGCTATGGAAGGATGAATGCTGTATGCTTCGACTTTGTCAGAGTAAGCAGCAGGCATGACAATGGCATAGGAGGAAGGGGAAACTCCAGTTTGAAACAACAAAACAACACGACACACAGCCCCACAACCAAGAAGAAAACAGAGTGATGGCTGCCACGGGCCTGGGAAGCTGCTACTGGCAGTCATTCAGTCAGAGGGAATGAAGCAAAGTTCTGGTGATGAACCAGGCAACAGCTGCAATGTAGTCACAGGAGTATGCACGAAAGGCCTTTTCACATCTTACCAGAAAATTCAAATTGCAACCTATTTCCTGTCATAGTGTGACTATGAAATGTTCCTTTGGGCTTCTGGCTAAAGGCCTGCTCCTAGCTGATGCTGGTGCTTCAGGAGGTCACACTGGTACAACTGTTAGGCGATACAGAGTCCATGGTTCTTGCCAAGCTCTTTTGCTTCCCATACCAAAATGATGTAAACAGTTTTCCTCCACTCTGCAGAGCTGCCTTACTTCTGTGAACGATCCCCTTTGAAATATAGTGAGTGAAAACCAATCTTCCCTGTAGTTGTTTCAGTCAGGTACTGCAGTTACGACCTGAGAGTACCTAACACCTTGCTAAACTAGTGAGTACCTAAATGGTTAGAGCACGAAACAGCGCACGCTAGAAGGGAAGTGTGAACTGAGAGCGCATCATCTAACTACCAGCATCAAGATATGCTATGAACTAGGTTATGGACACTGCAGCTGCTTAGAGAAAAACACACGTTAATTCACTAAATGAGTCTGCTTCTTCAAGAGAAAACTCTATCTGAGAAGTGTACAGACACGCACACTCTCTGTAAATGCCAGTCACATGACGGGACCTTTAGCTTTCCTAAGATACCCACTCCAGAAGGTAAAGAACTACACACACATGGCTCTGACTGCTGTGACGCCTGAGAGCATACAGCGGTAGAGGAAAATCACAGAAGAAAAAGCAAAAGTTCAGCCACCAGCCTTAAACTTCCTCCAGCACAGGCACCACAGGGGAGGCTGGATAAGGTAGCCGGTGCCTTCCCATAAACCCTAATTACATAAGTTGGTACAGCTCAGTGAGGCTTACTTTTTAAAGATCCAGTTGCTGACACTGGTGCAGGTAGCTAATGAATCACTCTTCCCACACAGAGCCTTTCACAGTGCTTTTAGTGAGAAGTTTCAGGGGTACAAAGAGGCCCTGGCAGCACAGAGATACAAAATTCACATCTGAGTTAGACTGTTTGTCACTGTAGCTATGCGACTTCAGAAAAGGAATTCAACCTTAATGATTCCTAGCTTCCTTATTTGCATGAAAAAGGAGAAAGAAGATACCAACCCCAAACAAGTGTTTAGGAGCCCACAACAAGAAATCTAAGAATTAAAAGAAGTCCCTCTACAGGCCAGGTGTGTGGGGCACACCACTAATCTCAGCAATAGGCAGGTGGATCTCTGAGGCCAGTCTGGTCTACAGAGTAAGTTCCAGAACAGCCAAGGCTATACAGAGAAACCCTGTCTCAAACATGAAACATGAAATCAATGAAAGCAAAATTAAAGCAATATATTTGATTAATAAATTTACAATAAAAAATTAAAAGACAAAATAAAAATGTGGAGCAAGCTCAAATAACCTAAATAACACACATTAGTAGTTCCCAGGAAGGCAGTGTTTAACACTAAGGTTAAAATTTTAGAAATAGCATACTATCTCTAGAGTCTTTAATTTAAAAACAGAAATCATGTACATAAGTTTTATTAAGATCCTTGGAGAAAAGGGCATGTGATGGTTTATTGTAAGGAAACTGAATCTGCAATTAATTTAGTAGAGATAATAGCTTTAATTTCACCAGCTCTGCCCTTCTCCACTCAATTTTTAAGGTCAATCCAGAACTCTGGAACTAGTGAAAGCTCCCCCTTCCCCCCCCCCAGGGCTGGACCAGCTGCAGTCCTATTGCTTATCACTGTTTAAAAGCATTCCTAGCCTCAGTGCACTTAACAGCAGGAATAACCCCGCACTCACTCACCCCAGTAACATATACGTTGTCTCCTGGAGGACAAAACTAGCTCTGGCTGAGAAAGACTCATCCCGTCTACACTATGCCTTCTGACGCCATTTTACAGATTAATACCTCCAGGCTTAGGAGGTAGCCCAGCTGTAGAACACAGGTCTAGTATGTATGAGGCCCGGGGCTAAATCCTTACTACTGTAAAAACTGATTATATCACCCCTCTAAAATCTAGGATCCCATGTTAATGCTGTGTGCTACATATAAGAACTATGGGGAAAGGAGAAACTTCTGTGATGCAAGACACACACAGCCGTATATGTGGCATATGCGCTTATACATGCAAAAAATATTTCAGAAAGGAGGCCCCCGAATGGTTCGAAGCTGGCATAAGACAAGGAAGATTTATCCTAACCCCCATTCTACTGTTTCACTTACCACATACCTATAATAATTTTCAATAATGAAATACTTAAATCAGTGGCTTTTAACTTGTGGGTCCATCTAAGACCATTGTAAAACATATTTACATTACAGTTTGTAACAGTGGCAAAACCACAGTTATGAAGGAGCAATGAAAATAATTTTGTGGCTGGGGGTCACCACAGCACGAGGAACTTTACTAAAGGGTCGCAGCGTTAGGAAGGTTGAGAACCACTGTTTTAAATGCATCTATGTGGAGAATGTATTTATCAAGAAAATGTAGATGACACATTCACTAGCCCAGTGAGCCGAGGCCAAATCTCTCTGACAGGCAAATGCTTCTCTAGGCACCAGTGGCACGACAGTGAGTAAAGCCCCCAAAGAAAACACCCTACCCTCACAGCCCAACAGGCCACGTTCTACATAGGAATAGAAGAAAAGGAGCAGCGCGCTCCCTGAGTAAAGAACAGCCTTCTTCCAACCAACGAGGAGGTAAGCAATCTAGGGAAAGACTGTCTTCATGCTTCTAGTGACACTAATAAAATGAAGTCACTTAGAAGCCTACTTTAAGCAAGAATGTAAAAATAAAACTTTAGTGTAACAGGAGGCTGAGGTAGGAGGACTGTGGGTTTGGGAACGTCTAGGGCTCAAAACCAGCACGACTATAGAGTCCCAAAACCAATCAAACAAAAAAAGCACTCAGCACAAGCAGATACAGATTTGTTTTGTGTAGCAAGAGATCAAGTAAACATGTATAAATGATGTATATGAATAAAATATGACGCTGATGCATTCTCAGAAGTCAATACAGTCATTCTTGAAGACTACTGGCTCTGAGTACTTACCCCACCTAATTCAATATGTACTCCTGGGTCCTTAAAGAGGAAGGACTACAATATGTTGAAGTTTGCATATTACAGGTAGGTCTGACTGCAGGAGCAGTACTAGTACTAAGGCACTAAGTAACAGTACTAAGAAACACACAATGGGGCTGGAGAGATGGCTGTTCTTCCAGAGGACCCAGGTTCAAGCCCCAGCACCCATGGTAGCTCACAACTGTCAACTTTGGTTCTAGGTAATCTGACACCCTCACAGACATCCTCACAGAAGATTGATTCTATTCTTAAATAAACAGCACAGAATCACTTCTTTACATTTAAATCTGTTAATCTGATACTAAAATGAAGCACTGAACACTGAAAGACACCTTATGACAGTTTAAGACCTTACAGTTTGTACTATCACCTTGGCTTCTTATTCCATTGCATTTAACTTATCAAAGGACACTTGCTTGTTTGCTTTAATATGACACTTGATTATAACCATAAGAAAACATTTCTCAGCCATGCCTATAATCCCAGCACTCAGGAGGCAGAGGCAGATGGATCTCTTGTGAGTTTGAGGCCAGCCTGGTCTACAAAGCAAGTCCAGGCCAGCCAAGGCTACACAGAGAAACCCTGTCTCAAAAAGAAAAAACAAAAACAAAAGAAAAAGAAAAAAAATCTCAAAAATGCAGGAAAATATGAAATTAAACATGGCCAACATTCAATTTGAGATTATCACGGAAGGATCAGGTGTGCAGGGAGGACTACAGAGGCTGTGGAACTGATGCAAGCGTACAATACAAAGCGCCTTTAATGCTGCAAAGCAGAAAGAAGCCTGCTGTAAGACGAAGGTGCTGCTTCCCCAAACAGGTATTTCAAGTATCCTGCTAAGAGACTTAGTGTCAAGTGCTCAAGCATTCCTCACACGTGTTAAGAGGTTAAGTGAGGTGATTAAAACATTAGATGGCTTGTAGTAAAAGTGGTGAAAGCAAAAATGAAATGACCTGGACTTAACAAAACGAATTTGAAGAGACAGATTCTACTCTCAAGAAGGATGTTTGTTTAAAGCACACAAACCAGGCCGCAAAAACAGAGAGAGGGCTCAAAAAGCAGGGCCTTGTGACAGGAGTTTCTAATGAAAATAGAAAAGTAAACCCATTCACAAAATAGGACATCTACAGCTCTATAAAGAATTTCCACTTGAAGTTTCTAACAGCATTATCCGGGGCTACTTTAAAAAGGCCAAATGTATTTAGTGCTCACTAATTCCCTGCTACTTTTAGAGAGAATTGAAATAAAAACTCAATTCTCTTAGCCTAACCATGACAAAGATAGGTTCTTTTCTTCTCTACAACAGCACTGCTGACCTGAGTAATACTAAAGAATTAGGAAAGAGCAAGACCCACAACAGACTAAAAGAGCATAGAAGAAGATCTGCATATAAAAATACTATATAAAAGTACCCAACCTAAGAAAATACTACTTGTGAATTCGATAGGTTAGATTTAAGATCAATTAAACTTAAAGCAGGAATTAATCTAAACTGTGAAATTTCTACCACTTCAAAAGCAACAATGTAAGAAACTTTTCTTAAACTATTTCCTTAGCAACAGAGCTCCTAATGACTATCCACAAACAAACTGTCCTTATGTGTCCTATTTTCCTACTGGTACCTTTAGATAACAGTTTCAAAATTGTAATAAAAGGCAAATAATAAAGAGATGAGAAATTAAGGTGGAGGCAAAACAAGAACCCACAAGAACTGGTTTTTAAAAAGGTATTACATATTACTCTGAAAAGAACAGCCATCAACTCATAACTTTGATAGCTTTAAAATGCTAAAAGAAGTCAGGTACAATGCCACAGGCCTAAAATTTCAGCACTCAGGAGGGCTGAGGCAGGAGGATTGTAAGTTTGAGGCCACCTTGAATTGAAAAGTGATAGTGTCTCTAATAACTACCTATCAGTAAAGATGTACATGTTATATTCAAGACTATCTGACCGGCTTTCTGCAACCGAAAATAACAGTGTAGTTGATGGGTGAGACGGGAGTACTGACATTGGCACTGCCAAAAAACAGAGACAAGCAATGCTCAGCCCTTGCTTGATGCCCTCTTCACACTGTAAGAAATTTCACTGTGGGCTTCCTCTAGACAGCCTGCCTTTTCAAAGTATCACTTCAAAGCAATGTAACTATGTAACTATGCAAGTCTCAATTCAAAACATTGGAAACAACGAGTCCTATACAATTAAGATGTATCCTCCCCAAGGAGTAGACTTGCCCAACTATTCTGTATGTGACTACTGAAATTATTCTAATATAAATCACCCCCCCCCCCGCAAAGTCTAAATGAATAAAACACTGTTGTCTTTTTGAGTTAAGAAACGTTTGTTTCTCGGCTGGCTTGGTGGCCAGAGGCAGGTGCCTCTTGCGTTCAAGGCCAGCCTAGTCTACATAGTGACGTGCAGGACTGCCAGAGCTTCAGTGAGACCATGCATGACTCAAAAACCAAAAAACTAAACCCAAAAAACAAAAACCAACAACAACGAAAGGCTAACACCATGCTTTCGAATTTAATTAATAAAATTCTCACACACACTCACACACCTCTGCATTTGAGGCAAAACGTTTATTACATAACTCACATTTTACGATAAACGCAAAACACTCAATCCAATGATCAACTAACTTTTTTTTCTGCACTATCTATTCATTTGAACATCCGGCGACTAAGACTGTAAAACAGTACTTACATTTCTGTTGAATTTGGTGAAAGAATGGTGCATATAAAACCTGTGCATATAAACAATCGCAGTGTTTATTGTAAGCTGAGAGCTGGGATACAACGTTTAGGAAATAATCCGAGAAAAAAATATCTCTAAGAACTAAATCAATTTGGAATGGACAACCCCCCCCCTTTCCATTTACTCACAATCCAACCCCCGAATTGAAAGTATCTAAGTCTGCGGGGAGGAGAGAGGCCAGGTCTGACGCCAGATTTATTCTACCACGCTACGTAGAGGGAGCCCGGGAATTATCTGTAATGTCTACAGCTTAGTACAGTCGAAAATAAAGTAGTCGAAAGGCGCGCGCGCCACACACGTAAAGAACACGAGAGATCTCCATGCGCTCCCACGGCGCCAAAAGAGTCGCCCTGGAGCCGGCAAGGAAGCCTTCGAAAACCACTCTCTGGGAAACGTCTGGGGACCTTCCTACGTCTCAAGGCTTTTTCCGACTTCCGAAGTAGCGGGAAGGGCCGCCCCTCGGTTTCGCTCCGCCGGGCTTCCCCTCTCGCCGCGGCAGCGCGGCTCTTCCCTTAGCGCATCACGCGCTTCCAGGCACAGGTTACACAACGCGGGCTCCCGGGCCGCCTTCCCCGGCACATCTCCTCTTCGCTGGGCTCGCCTCGGCAGCTGGCGGCGGAGGGGGACACAAGCTTCCTGTGCTTCTCTCTTTCCCCAGGCCAGAAGGCAGAAGAAGCAGCGGCGCCATGTTCGGCCGGACACTAGGCCGGGTCACCCGGCGAACGCGACCGGGGCGTGAGGAACGCAGGGCCTCCACTTAGGAAAAGGATACACATTGAGACGTTGCCCCATGTCCTGGATGAGGTTGGCCGCCTGCTGGCGATGCGACAGCTCTTCATCCGCTTCCACTCCGCAGCGGCGGCTCGGCGTGTTCTCCAGCTGTTCTCGAGTAAAGAACCAGCGAGAAGAAGCTCCACGGCCCGACGCCATGACACTTCCTCCTCCGCCCGCACCCTTAGCCCGCCCCCTCCCCGCCTGCCTCCGGGACTCGGCGCCAAGGCCTCGAGGCCCCGCCCCAATGCGCTCGCCGTAGAGCGGGCCACGCCCTTTCCGGTCCTGCCTCAACCTATGCGCATGCGCAGGGGCCCTCCCTGCCGGTTCGCCGAGGCCTATTTCGCTTTCTCCTTCCGGCCTCCCGCCTCTCTCTGGTCCGCGGGACCACAATGCTCCGCGCCTCTTGTCATTGAGAAGGCGCCGTAAATAGGGGTCACACTCGGAAAGAAAAGGTCGACGCGGTGCACTCTGGGTCTGGAAAGGGAATACGGCGAAGGGGCGGCGGGGCGGGCAGGGAAGAGGTCACGCGGCTGCGCAGTAGGGTTTGGGCGTATACTTTCAACTCGGCGCTTTAATTCTCGGTCTGTGTGTTTGCGATGTATTTGAGACAGAAAAAGGCTTTTTCAGTCACGGCTCCCACGCCAAAGCCTCCATTTTCTTTACAAGTTTGTGGGTGTATTTTCTTAGGTGTGATGAATCTTGTGTCCACGAATGGCTACCATCCCGAGGACGGCTCTCAGGAGGAGTTAGCTAAGGAAGACTGGGAAGAAATGACGCAAATTCTAACAATGGTCAGCGCTTAGGTATCTTCTGTGGTTTAAAAAAAAATCGCTAGTAGATGCTGGGGGCATGTGTCTTTAAACATGTTACTTTAAATAAGATCATTCAAGGGGCGGGTTATTTCATTTTAAAATGTGTCCCAGGCTGGACTTGAGTTCACTTCTGTAGCCAAGGATAACCTTGACCTTCCGGTCCTATTGCTGGGGTTGCAGGTCCGTGGCATCACTATACAGATAGCTTCCTTTTTAAGTTACTTGACAAACATTATGAAGTTAAATAATTGGAGGGCATCTAGGCCTTCCATCCAGATTGGGTGTATGGGTTTAAACTTCTGTGTGGTTTGGGCGGGTTGGGGAGAATCAGAATGTCCTAACCCAGGTAGCCTAGACGCTGACAGGCTGGATGACTTTGAACATCAGATTCCCCTACTGTTAGCCTCTGGCGTGCAGGGATTATAGGCCCGTGTGTGACACATCTTGGTTGACTGAAGTGCTTGAGTTTACAACCAAGGGCCTTAGGCATACTAGGCCAATACTCTACCAGCTGAGTGCAAGAGGAGCCAAATAAAATCCTTAGAAATTTCTAAAGTAGTCTCTCTTATAACTGAGGCACCACTCACTTAATTAAATGTTATCTGCCTCCAAGTTAAATGCCTATTGTATAGGATCAAAGTACATTTTAGTTTTTAACTTTGCTGAAGAGGAGCAAAAGGGGAG
Organism: Acomys percivali; assembly: GCA_907169655.1. Taxonomy (NCBI): domain Eukaryota; kingdom Metazoa; phylum Chordata; class Mammalia; order Rodentia; family Muridae; genus Acomys; species Acomys percivali. The sequence goes on along the minus strand of OU015747.1, from coordinate 84,767,128 downwards.
CAAAAAATGGCTTCTCAAAAAGCAAGTGAGATGGCTGCATAGCTAATGGCACTTGCGACCAAGCTGGACACCTGGAGTTCAGTCACCACTGCCCATATGGTGGAAAGAAAGAACCAACACAACGTGTCCTCTCAGCTGCATATGTGTTCAGTGGCGCACACGCATGTACACACTCATGTGCAATAAACACTTGTGCAGAAAAATGACCCGATCTAAAAAAGAAAATAAATACAGAGGCCAGTGAGTTTGTGATTACAACTTGAGGCTTTTGTTTGTCAGTATTTTGGGGTTCCTGGCCTTAGCCTGCTGCCTGCCCCCGTTGTACTGTGCTAGTGTTTTGATTATTGTAGGTGGCGACTGTGAACAGCTGCCTAACTGATACCTAGTCACAGACACTAGAACAAGATCTCACATCTTGTTAAAGAAGTCGAAATGCAGAAGGGCTTCTTCAGCCTGGTAGCATCTACAGAAGACCACAGCCAGCGTGATGCCTGATACCAAGGTGATTTCCATAGAAAATCTGGGACATGGGCCCTCTCTGTTGACTCCTTTCAATATGGTACGAAGTGTCTTAGGAATGCAATAAGAAAGAGAAACAAACTGTAAGCAGATTGGGAAGGAAGAAGTAGATTTTTAATTTTTTTCCAGTTTCGCATCTTGCTGCAGCACGCCAAAGCAGACATGTGGGGCTCTCCTTGCCTACCGTGTGCACTGTGGGATTGAGCTAAGGGCTGGGGGGCGGTTACTTTTATCCTATGAGCGATTGAATTAACCCAGTAAAAACTTCATCCTTTTTTTTTTCTTTTTAACATTTTTTTGTAAGTGTTTGAGCATCTGCATGCATGAATGTGCACCACATAGGGATGGTACCCACAACGGGGCCAGATTTCATGGAGCTGCTGGATCATGGATGCTGGGGTCTAAACCTTGTGTCCTCCTAAAGAGCTGGACATGCTTGTAACTGCTGAGTCATCTTTTCAGCCCTGGCCTTCATTCCTTTTTTTTATACATGAAACTATAACTGACCTTGGCGTTCCATAGCACTTCTATAACTGGCCTCACATGACCTTGCCACTTTGCCCTAAGAATCTCTTCCTTGTCACTTGCGTCCCCTGTCCCCTTACGCCTCAGGGCTTAAATTTATACTATTGAAATTTTTTTTGACAGTTTCTTGTGAGATTCAGTATAAAAATGCTTCATTGTGTCCTAATAATCTGGCCAAATTTCTGGCTTCATCGTCTTCCGGTCTTGCTTGCCCAGGCTCTCTAGCTACAGACTCTTCCTGGCCTCAGTACTTTTGTGCTATTGTCACGCAGGAAGCCTCTTCACCGCTAACCAGTGTATCATTCACGTCTCAGAATCCTCTGGGGCTGGAGAGATGGCTCAGAGGTTAAGAGCACTGCCTGCTCTTCCATAGGTCCTGAGTTCAATTCCCACCATGGCTCACATGGTGGCTCACAACCATCTATAATGTGATCTGATGCCCTCTTCTGGCCTGAAGGTGTACATGCAGGCAGAGCACTGTATGCATGCTAATAAATAAATAATAAATCTTTAAAAAAAAAAAAAGAGGCTACACAACTGAGTATCTCACTTCCCAGCTGTCTCCCTGTCGCCATCACACTCCCCGTCTGTAAGGTATTCAGCAATGAAGACCCATTTCCTTCAGTCCTCCTGCCCCTCCTCTTACCCTACCTGTGTCCTCGTCCCTCCCTCCTTAATGCCCCTCACTTTTCAACTTGTAGGGAAGAAATCTCATCCTTTCTGTTCACGTCTCTACACCCCAGTGCCTAGAGCACACCTGCACCTCTGACATAGGGAAAATGCTCTTGTGAAGGTGAGTGTGAACACTATGTGACTGGAAGTTTGGGGGTGCTCCACTGGGGTGCTACATGTTACATGGAAAATCTCAGTCCCTTCTTAGGCTTCATTAATAAAATTAAAATAGAATCAGAAGGAAGTTCAAGGACAGCTTTAGTAGAGTAAAAAAGAAAAAAAGAAAAACTCCCAGGGCCAGAAAGCTATAAACCTTGGCGTCTACCCAGAGGGAGTAGACAGGAAAAAGGAAAAGCTATGTTTGTAAGCTACATGCTGAAAGTGTGTGTGTGTATGCGTGGCAAGTATCAGCAGCAAAAAGAAGAAAAGGGAAAGTGTATGCTTTTTTAAGTGAGAACTTAGAAAAGCAGATAGGGTTAATGAGGTTGTGTGGCTGTGGCCCTCCTGCCACCCTGCAGAGGGCAGAGATTCTGGGGAGAAAAAGAACACAATCTCATTAAAGGTATAATTATTTCTTTCATCCCTTCAGCATACAAAGTGAGGTCACCTTTCAGAGAGGTAATTCCTTAGCTAGACTGTTGGCAAGCCTAGTTGGTGTCTTAGGACTATTGAGGCCAAAGATCCCATCCCATTTCCCTTAATGAGCCTTTTACACGACTGTAACACCTGTATATATCTAGACATTGAATAAACTAATCAGGTTACATGATAATGAACCAGCCATATCATGTGGTTGGTCTTGCCTGTCAGCTTGCGTGGATTAAGACACGCCTGAGAGATTAGTACAACACACATCTGGGTGTGTCTGTGAGGGTGGAGGTGGGGGAACACCACACCGACAATGACAATGACGACGACCCCTGCTGAACACAAGTGGAACCATCCTGTAGAACAAAGCAGAGAGAAAAACAAAACAAAACAAAAAAACCTATCACAGGTACTCTCCGCTTACTGCTCACCATGGCAGGAACGCCTGTGCTCCACCATCCCTGTGGTGCTGGCCTGAAATCTGGTACTGAGCCCGAAGAAACCTCATGTCTCGTGTTGTTTCTATTGTATTCAATTACAGTGGTGGAAGAGTGACTAGTAGAGAAATCAAGTGCTGCAGAAGTGGGGTTGTGGCTGTGGTTAAGAAGAACTGATGAGAAGGGAACTCGGAGAAGCCAGCTATAGAACCCTGGGATTATGCAGACAGAATTCCTGGCAGAGAGCCAATGAGATGTGAACGCACCTTCAGATGAGAACAGGGATTGTATTAAGAATTGGACTAGAGGCCGTTTGTGTTATGTTGCCTATATTCTGCCCAGGCCTTAGACCTATGGGAAGCTAGGTTTATTGGTAATAGACTAGTTGCTCTAGAACAGGAAGTTTGAAGGCAGCCCATCATTCCATCACAGTGGGCACTGCTGGCTGCTTTTAAACAGTTTTATAGTGAGAACTTGGAGCAAAAGAGCAGAGAAGAAGGATTTGGAAAGTAATTTAGTTTAGAAAAAGAGTGTGGTATTTGAAGAGATTAATTACGCTCTTAGAAAGAACCCAGGATGGTGTGGGTGCTCTGTTGGGAGACAGGGCATTGAGGATGCATTAAAACCCTGGGTTCTATTGCCAGTAGTGCATAAAAACAAATGGCATGGTGGCACATCCTGTAAAGCCAGCGCTGGTGGGGTACAGGGTAGACAAGAGGTGTCAGGGCTAAAGTTAACCTGTAAGCCCCGCTTGCCCAAGGACAATTTCCTGGAATGCTGGGGGCTATTGTACACTCGTGATAACAAGTCACATGCTTTCCCTCCAATAAACAAGGTTGTTGCCCCAGCTGCACAGGCTGTACTTGATCGCACAGAGGCAGGAAGTACAATCAGTATACGTGCTTGCTCCCAACTGGACAGAGTCAAAGTACTTAGCCCTGTGGGTTTGGCCTTTACAGGCACCTGGCTGACTTAATTCAATGTCAATCTCTGGAAATCCTGGGTACGGACCTGTCCAGTTTCCATCTTCCAGGCCAGCATTAAATAAAGTTTGCTTTAATTGCACAATTGTGGATTTGGTCTTTCTTCTTAAAATTACCAGGTTGAACAGATGAATCAGAAGTTCAAGGGTACTTGGCTACATCCCGAGTTGAGCTCAAGGTCAGGCTAGGATCATTGAGACTGTCTTTAAAAAATAATAAAATAAAATAAAAAGGCAAGTCTCTTGCACCAGGACAGTAGAAAAGACTTTTCCTTGAGTAGACATCGGACCAGCGGCTTTCTAGGAAGGTTTGCCAGAACTGACCTCTCTGTGCGCCTGCACTTTGAGGCTGCTACGTCTCTGGTCAAAGGGGCTCAGCTACTCCTCAGATCAGAGGCAGACACTACGCATGTCCACAGGACGCTGGTCTTGCAGGCCTACACGATGAAACAGTTACAGAATCATAGATGTCAGGCCACCCCATGGCCACCAAGGCTGAGCTTCTGAGAAGCGAAGGATATTCCAAAGGTCTGCTATGTGGGGATAGGCAGGGGACTCCAGGTGTTTGAGCTCCAGAGTCGTGCAAACAAAGCACTTCTCATTTTTGTTACTAAAGCAAGCAAAACATGAGGTGATGTTTACAGGTAGCTTAAGCCAGCACAGCGAAGGAACACGCCTGGCATTGTGGCTTACCATCTTTGGTCATGTGGAAAGGGCCAAGAGCATTCTTTCCAGGCCTTTGTCTTTTCTCCAGAGACAAGGCATGCCAGCCAGAGCATTGCATCCACGGCCTTGCTTCCAAGGGCATTACCATCGTAGAAGGCCACCTTGTGGGAAGAAGGTTCTGCACTCTGCCCAAGGTCACAGTGAGCTCACAGCGTTCTTACACAGTCTTTCACAAGAGAAGCCTCCAGTCAGATTTTGGAAGGAAAGTCTGGGAGGCTAGGCACTGTGTACCACACTGTTGGCTTCTCTGCAGGCAGCTCCTTGGAGGGCAGTGCATGGAGCAGTGAGGGTAAATTCTAGGATGGATGCAGGGAAGATTCTACGGTGTTGGCGATGCCAGGAAGGTGGGATGTCTCCTGAGGAAGGCTTCAGACAGAGCGGAGCCAGCCAAGGCTAGTTAGGTTACAAATAGCGAGACCATAGGGGCTGGGTTGCCCAAGCTTATTGGGCACAGCACTATGAGCTCTAGGTGCTGGATATGTAGCTATGTGATGTAATATTTGTTCTACTGGGTCTCAGTGTTGCTTTGGGTGGATCCTTCCTGGATTCTTTGGGAATGGAAACGTTATTGTATCTTGGGACTATATAACTTGATATTAGCAGATCACCCAGCTAAGTGTTTGCCCCAGTCTCAGGGGAAACTGGACTAGAGCTTTGGAGCATTGGGAACAGGGGAGGGATCAAATTTTATGATTTAAGATGTCGGGTTGACAAGGGATGGACGTGGTGTGGTTAATTGAGAGTGGTAAAGCACACTTCTACATGTGGCTGTGAAGACTCTTCCAAAGCAGACTAAGACAGTGACCTTCCTTGAATGTGGGTGACATCATCACTAGGGCTGGGTTCCAGGTTGAAAAAAAGAAAAAGGAGAAAGCCCATTACTACAGGCGTTCTCCCACTCCCTGCTGCGTTCCCATAGTATTCTGAACTGTTCTGTTCTGCCAGGCCTCCCCAACACAATGGACTGAACTGTCCCTTAACTTTCTTTGTAGTTCTGTGTCCCATTTGGCAGGAGTAGTCTCCTGGGAAGCTTGGGCTTGGTGGAGCACGAAACTGGAAGTGCATGGTCTGGAGAGGAATAGGGTGGAGCTCGGGGTCAAAGGAGCTTAGCAACTAGGGCCCAGCCTGACGGGCAAGTCAGTGGCTGTTTCTTGAGAAGCCAGTAAGAGAAATTTGCTTGGAGCTCGAAAATCCAGAGAGGCAGAGGCAGAAGCCTGGTTTTGTCCTAGTGGACAAAAATGGTTGCTTTGAGAACAGCCAACTACTTGCTCTCACAGACAGGCATTGTGTGGGCGGAGCAATGATCCAGGCTGACTGACTGGCAGCCAAACCCTGGGGGTCCAGCCATAAATTCTTCGGAGAGAAGGGGAGCCTGTTCTTTCCCAGAATGAATGACAAGTCTCAGCTGGTGGTGGTAAAATAGATGATGCTGACCCATTTATTTTGTGTGAAACAGGGACTTAGGTAATGGGAGGGGTTTTGAGGGTGAATGCATCTGATTTGCTGGAGTTATGGGTTACATTTCATGTAACAACCCAGCCCTATCATAAGAGAGAGAAAGTGGTACTTAATTATCCTGTGGGTGGGGGAAGAACTCCAGGTACAGTTAAAGGTCATTGGTTGAAAGTCAAGACACCAAAACATCTTATTAGCATAGGATGAGTGTTTCCGGGAATCCCCAGGTGCACACTGAACGGGTTTCTTATCATGAAAGGGTTAGGGTTGTAATCTCCATGAGGAGTATGTGATGCTCTTTAGAGGATCTGGGGTTCCTCCAGAGAGGGAACCCGGCTGAGAAATGGAGTCTGTCTTCTTATACCAAGCTCAGAGGCTCTCCAGAAATGCTTTGCCCTTAACAGCAGGGTCCCACATTTCTTGTGTGTTCTTTCTTATTGTAGTGAGGCAAAAGTAAGCAACAAGAATATTTTGTGTGTGGTGCTCAGATAATTTAAAGGGGGGTGGGTGGGTAGACATTTCTTCCAAAGATTTGGGGAAGAAAAAAACAGCAACATGTGCTTCCAAGTCTTGATCCATTCAGCTTTATTTCTCTTTCAAGACAAATTGGAGTAGTAAATAAAGTGATAGTTGGGGGAAACTCTAGAAAGCAATGAGGAGCATTGAGGAGTATTGAAACACACAGATGGTGAAAGTAACAGAATGGGAGCAATGGTATCATTAGAACTCTTTTTTCTCTGTTGATGGGCCAGGACAAGTTACATGTTAAGAGTGAGCCTGATTTTGTAGTATAATAGAAAGAAAAATAAGTATGAGTGAGTCCAAAGTTAAGAGTATGGTATGGAGGGATTGTCTGACTCAACCAGAGGCATGTGAAGTAGAGATGCTGCCTGCCATCCCATCCCAGGCTCAAAATCCTTTGCAGCAACTCAGGTGTAGTGGTAAGGTCCTCGAACAAGGGTATCATGGTGTTACCCATTTACTTTCTAGAGCTGAGTCTGTGTTTCCTGCTCTGGTAAAAGTAAACTTATAGATGGAACAAGGTTCATCCACTCTGAAGTCACACCCATGTTCCTGGATTTTTTTTTTTTCTCTTCTCGTAAGATGGTCTATCTTACATCTTCTGTTTATTTATTTACAAGACAGGGTCTCACTATGTATCCTTGGCTGGCTGGCCTGGAGCTTGCTATGCAGATCAAGCTGGCCTCAAACAGAGACCCGTTGCCTACCTTTCATCCTGAGCGCTGGCATGAGAGGCATGCACCACCATGCCTGGCCCACTGTCTTTTTACTTTTTAAAGACGTGTCCATCCATCCTTCTGGACTCAGCCCAAGTTCTAAGATCTGTGAGAGACTAGAATGGGTTTTTACTGAAGCATCTTTGAGCTTTGCGTTGGGTAACCAAACAATTATTTCATGAACATTTGTCTTGTTTCCTTACTGGAGTTTGGAGCTTGTGTATATCCTGTGTGTACTTTACAAAGATAAAAACATAAATGACTAAGCTAGGGGAAAGGGTTACAACTGAAAAAAAAAACCATATTATTTGGGTACAATTCTCATATCTTTGATCAAAACAGAGAACCTATCTGAGCCTTCTAGAATAAAACTGATGCTAGATTTTTTTCTTTTAAGATAATTAATTAATTATACATTGATTTTTAATATCTTCCAAATAAAATAGTTTTGATTTGCATATGTAGTAATGTACTGCTTTTCAGCACATTGCATTTCAGAATAAAGACCTTAAGAAACATCTTGCTATTAAGGGGATACTTGGGGATATTTCCCCCTTCTTTTGGACAGTTACAAATACCCCAGGGTGGCTGGGAACTGAGTTCCTAACTCTCCTGCTTCATCCTGAGGGGGAATATTCCATTTTGGGGGTAAAATAATTCAGAATACAATTTTAGCAACATATGTGATTCATGTTCAAAGACAAAAGTGACACATCTTCTTAAAAGTTTGTTTTTGTGCTTAATTCTGTTATTCAAATAGTTTTCTCTCAAGACCCAAAAAAGCCAAGGCATTGTCCGCTGTGAGTTTGTCCTGGATGAAAGAGAGAGAGAGAGAGAGAGAGAGAGAGAAAGAGAGAGAGAGAGAGAGAGTTGTTTTATTTAAAAGCATGATTGACTTGATAAAGCACTTAGTAGATAGCATTACTTTTTGTTTGTTTTTAACATTTATGTGTGTGTGTGTGTGTGTGTGTGTGTGTGTGTGTGTATACACGTGAGGGCAGAGGATTTACGCATTTAACTATACTGAGCTTATTTTAAGATATTCAAGCATTTTTTTTTTAACAGTCTAGCTATTTCAGAAAATAGAGTCATAGCTGCAGGGAAATGAACTGCCATGGCTTCTGTGTTCAGTTCAACAAGAGGACGGAAGTTCAAGGCATGTACCTTTGTTTCCTCATCAAACTCTGCCATGGACTCTATCAGCTTCCCAGGCTCCTGCTCGCCTAGCGGAAAGGGGTAATCAGTTCCCAGAATGACTTTATCCTAAAAGGAGAAAATACAACTTTATTTGTAAATGTGAGGACATTAAAGAGCTCCCTGAACAGTTAACTTACTTATTATATGTACTAGTCTAGTAAAAGAACAAATTTCTTCCTGATTTACTAGAAACAGGACTGGTTTAACATTGAAAGGCTGAGTTTTCAGGTTGCTATCTTTGTCCCAGCAGGTGTCACTGTTAGGCCTTCTAAGAATTGCTTCTGTGTGTGCATGCTTACAAGCGGGGAGGCCAGAACACAACCTTTGTTGTCATTCCTCAGGAGCTGTCCACTTTGGCTTTTTGAGACAGGGTCTCTCACGGGCCTGTAATTCATTAAATATGCTCATCTGGATGGCCTGTGATCCCCAGAGGCACCCTTCTCTGCGTACCCAGTGCTTAGATTATAGGTGTGCACCGTCATGCCTGGATCTTTTTAATATAGGTTCTGGGAATCGGACCCAGTTTAGTGTGCTTGTATGCAGACACTTCACTGAATGAGCTAGTCTCCACCTCAGCCTGTATTTTCCCTTAATAACTGAAATACAAATAATGAAATATAAGAATTAGATGTTTGGTAAAACATGGATATATTTAGATGAAATGAAATATTATACTTTTCTTATAATGGCACATGATAAGTAACTCTGTAAGAATATAGTTGGAAAGAAAAGTTTTGCACTAAATGGTAGGGTAACTATGCATAGCTTTGTAAATAATCCCTTTGTTGATTTCTCTTGAGCTTTCCCAGATGAAGTGTGGTATCCTTTCTGCTAGAGCTCTCTACCTGAGTCAGCTGCTTCCTGTCACAGCAAGCTTTTCACAGGTTGCTGACTTTAATGGATCGATTCTGCAGATTGCAATGTCCTATTTATCTTGAACTATGAGGGGGGGGAGGGAGCACCACATGTGTGAAGTTGTTGGTAAAGAGAGCAGAAGATAGCGTCAGATCCAGTGGTGCTGGAGTTAAAAGTAGTTATGAGCTGCCTGCTGAGGGTGCTGGGAATTGAACCTGGGTCCTCTGGAAGAGCAACAAATGCTCTTCCACAGAGCCATCTCTCCAGCCCTTTGAACTCCACTCTATACCAAGTCATTAATGTGTTATTTAGTTTTAAATTTTATAGAGTTTTAAAGTTACAGAAGAGTTGGAAGGTAATTCAAGAATCTGCCATATAACCATCATCCAAGTTAAGAAATTGTTTAAATTTTCACACTTGGCCTCATTATTTTCATATGTTTGTCTGCATAGATGTACGAATGGATCGATAGTGAGTTTGGAGGCATCATATTCCTTTACTCCTAAGTAAATTAGTGTCTGTTTCCTAAAAACAGGACTTTTTTCTGCTCTTTTCTTTCCTTTTTTTAAAAATAACATTTGTTTATCGGTGGTGGTGGTGGTGGTGGTGGTGTGTGTGTGTGTGTTGTGTGGTGTAGTGTGAAGGGGGGGTGACATGTGGAGATCAGAGTACAAATTATGGGAGTCAGTTTTCTCTGTCTACCCTGTGGGTTCTGATCACACCCAGGTTGTCAGGCTTGGTGAAGATCCTTTAACCCGTGGAGCCATCTTGACCTCTTCACCTCTTCCTTCTTTTCTTTCTTGAAAGGGTCTCACAAGGTAGCCATGGTTGGCAAGCAACTTACTTTGTATGCCAGGGTGAACCTAGAAATTCTCAGAGAGCTTCCTGCCTTTACCTTTAGAGTGCTGTGATTAAAGCTATTTGCCAACAGGCCTGTCTAAGAAGACACTTCTCATATAACTACAGCATACATTTCAAAATTCGGAACTAGAGCATGGGGCTGAGGAGGCATCTGCTGCAGTGCACATGTGAAGGTTTAATGACAAATTTTTGGGAGTCAGTTTTCTCCCTTTCAGAGATGTCACTGACACTGTCCGTCAGTTTGTGTGGGAAGTACTTTACCTATTGAGTCAATTCTCTGGCTCAACACAGTGTTTTGTATTCTAACTGATACTATTTTTCAGTTGTAACAATAGTGTGATTGATCTGTCTGTCTGTCTGTCTGTCTATCTATCTACCTATTTATTTATTTAGATAAGATCTCTATATATAGCCCTGGTGGTCCTGGAACTCACTGTGTAGACCAGGCTGGCCACAAACTCACAGAAATCCACTTGTGCCTCTGCCTCCTGAATGTTGGGACAAAAGGCATGCACCACCACACCCAACTTATATAGTTAATTTTGTATTTGTGCTTTGATACATATTACTTTTACAAGTTCCTCAGTAACATGAAGTGTTTGATACAGGCCTACATCGTGTAATAATCAACTGGAGGCATTACACAGATATCCATTAGCTAATCATTATTGCTTCTTTGAGATGAAACAATTTTCTCCTATAGCTTTTTGCGACAAACAAGACATTTCTGGCTAGAGTCACCTTTCTGTTCAGGAGAACTCTAGACCTAGTCTTTCTTTTTAACTTTCACTTTCTGTTAATCTCTTCTCTGTTGCCTTCCCCCTGCCCCCCCCCCCCCCCCGCTTTGGTAAACATCGTTCTGTGCTGTTTCTACAGAGATGGCTTTTGTAGATTCTACCTATGTTGGGTTATGTAGTGTTTCTCTTTTGGAGACTGCTTCGTTTCATTGATGTTCTCTAGGTCTATCTGTATGCCTGCATGCATGTATGTATGTATGTCCTATATGCATATGTGTGTGTGGGTACACATGTCTGGACACACATGTGGAGGCCAGATGAAGATGCCAGGTGTCCTGTTATGGTACTCTCCGCCTTATTCCTGTGCGAGAGCATTTCTCACCAAGCCTGGAGCTAGGCTGACAGGAAGCAAGCTTCAGGGATCTTCCTATCTCTTTCTCCTTCAGGGCTAGGGTTATAGCGAATCCCAGCTTCTTACATGGGTGCTGAGGATTTGAACTCACGTCTTCACACTTGCACACAAGTACTCTTACTTTGAACCATCTCACCCACTGTCCATGTTATGTACTCCAAGTGAAAGTCTCTCAATACAGTGAAGGCCATGTATGACAACCCCATAGCTCGAATTGTACTGAGTGGGAAAAATGGAAAGTTTTTCTGTAAGATATGGACCAAGACAAAGATTATGCACTTTAACCACTTTTGGTCAGCAGAGTCCTGAAAGTTCTACGCAGAGCACCGAGGCAGGAAGGAAGAGGAAGGAACAATTCAGACTGGTCAAGAGGAAGTGAACCTGTCTCTCTCTCCAGATGCTTGTGTCATATGTGTAGGAAGCCCTAGGAGATCCACCACTCTTTAGAATTACTTATAGAACCCAGTAAAGTTGCTGGATGCAGTACCAATGTGAAGAACTCATTAGTGTCTCCATAGCAGCAGCAAACTGTCTGAGAAAGGAATCTCACTTATAATAGTTACAGCAAAACACTAATTAATTACCTGGCAATAAACTTAACCAAGGAGGTGAAAGATCTCTGTAACGAAAACTGTACTAATGAAACAAATTGAAGACACAATCCATGGAAAGATATCTTGTATTAATGGGTTGGAAGAACTAATTTTGTTAAAATGGTCACACTACCCAAAGCAGTTCAGAGTCAATGTAACTCCTCTCAAAATAGCAGTGACTTTTTTTTTTTTTAATGGAAATAGAAAGGCAATCTTATAGTTTGTATAGAACCACAAAAGATCCTAAATGCTCTTTGAAGTGTTGGACCAAAAAGACAAAACAGGAATGACCACATTGATTTTTAAAATATACTACAAAGCCACTGTCACCGAAACAACATGCTATTAGCATACAGCAAGCACTCCAGCAAATAGAACAGACTAGAAACTAGAAGTTAGTTGCAGTCATTGAGCTTAAATGAGTCAGGCAGTGTTTCCATACCGAAGAAAGGTCCATCCTTGATGAATTTTTTGTGATCATATATTCTCATTTCAAAGAAGAATGAAATGTTTCCATTTTAGCAATGTGGATGGAACTGGAAGCCATTATGTTGGGTGAAATAAGCTTGTCACAGAGAGATGCCAGCAGTCAGATGTTGTCTATAAAATAGTTGGGCCCATAGAAGTTGACAGTTAACTGTTTAGTCACCAGAGACTGTAAGAATAGGACAGAGAGAAAGAGAGGGAGAAGTTGATTAATGGAATAGGGACGAGAAGTTCTGATGTATGCCTGCTGGCATGGTGCATGCCTACAACCCCTGCCTTAAGAGGTAGCAGATCAGGAGTTCAAAGCCAGCCTGGGTCATATAGTAATCTGGGCTACAAAGTAAGACCCTGTCTCTAAAAGTAACAACAACATAGTAACTAAAGAACTCCAGGAGATCTGACGTGCTATTATACAGTGGAGTGTACATATATATATATATGTATTGTGTATACAGTAATACACATAATATATTGGGCAGTATATGGCAAAAAGCCAGGAGAAATGACTTGTAATATTTCATCATAAAGGCATGTTTGGGTAGACATGTTTAACCTGATAGAAACATTACACCATTTACAAACTTACATAAACCACATGATATCATATATACATATGTGTGTGTATATATAGCACACATACATATATTTATATGTATAATCTGTTCAAAATAACTTTAACCTTAAAAGGTACTTCAGTTGATAGTAAACACTGGAAGGAATGGTCACCTAAAATTAAAATTCTGACCTGGCTATGGGTGGCACATGTCTTCAATACCAGCACTGAGAAGGCAGAGGGAGGGGGATCTCTGTGAGTCTGAGGTCAGCCTGGTCTACATAGTGAGACCTTGGCTCTTGTATAAGAATGTGTTTGTATATGTATTTATATTTGATGGATAGGGAGATAGTTCAGAGAATGCTTTTTGCCCAATCATGAGGAACTGAGTTCAAATCCCCAGTACCTCAACTGAATATGTTTGTGCATGTGCCTATCTACAATGCTAGTGCTGTGGGGAAAGAGACAGCAGGAGTGCTGGGGATTGCTAGCTGCCAGCCTAGCTCAAAATTCAGTGAGAGACCTTGTCTTAAGAGAATAAAGCAGTAAGCAGGGCAGTGGCAGCACAATCCTTTAATCCTAGCACTCGGGAAGCAGAGGCAGGTGGATCTCTGAGGTCAAGGACAGCCTGGTCTACAGAGTGAGTTCTAAGACAGCCAGGGCTACACAGAGAAATCCTGTCTCAAAAACAAACAAGCAAAAAAGAACAGTGGGGGGGGCGGGGGAATAAAGCAAAATGTGACAGAACACATGACATTCAACACACACACACACACACACACACACACCCACACACACACACACACACCATACAGTTTCAAAGGCCATGATAGACTACCAAGACTATTTTTAGATTTCTGTATTCATCTGTATATGAAGCCAAGAAAATACACCTGCTGTAGAAGCCCCAAAGATGTAAAGTTCTGTCTCCTCACATCTGTGCCAACAGCTGATCTTGCTCTAGCTCTCTGCTTGGTAGTCACCAGGGGTTCATCTCTTCCTCTTGCTAACGCTGTTTACATTGCCAAAGTACAACATGGTTTTAAATCCCACGCTTATAGTACACTCATCAGCTACATTAGCATGAAGATGAAATCCAGGCATTCATTTTCTAATTAGGAATTCTTCCCTTCCCAGCATGATGGCATTCTCTGATATAAATACGCTTTAGGAAGCAGTCTGTCCTGTTTTAATATGAAGAAAGCAAATGAATCTAAAGCACAAATGAAAAACCAGTCTTCTGGTCTTCTGTAATTATAGTTTCTTCTGTGTGTGTGTGTGTGTGTGTGTGTGTGTGTGTGTGTGTGTGTGTGTGTGTATGTGTGTTCAGAGGATAATGTCAGGTATCAGAACTTGCCTTCCATCTTGTTTCAGTCAGGGTCTTTCTGTTGTTTTTCTGCTGCATATACCAGGCTAGCTGGCCCGTGAGCTTCTAAGAGCATTGGGATTAAAGATGCTCATGTTACAATGCCCATGCTATGATGCCCATGTTACGATGCCCATGCTATGATACCCATGCTACAATGTCCATGCTATGATGCCCATGCTATGATGCCCATGTTACAATGCTCATGCTACCTACATGTCCCACTTTTACATAGGTTCTGGGGACTCAAGCTCAGGTGCTTAGGCATGCATTGCTAGGGCTATACCCATTAAGCCATCCCATCTCCCCAGTTCCTTGAATTGTGTATGTTTGTTTTGTCTGCTTGTTTTTAATGCTCTCACAGAACATCAAACTCATGGTTTGGAAACTTTAAATTATTATTTAGACTTGCTTTTAACTTCTTTCTGTAGAAGGTTATATATCTACTTGTAATTATCTGGTTTCTTAACTTTTCTTATCTATTATCTATATGTTTACCTTTTGTTGGTAACTGTCTTAGTCACTGTTCTATTGCTATGAAGAGATGCCATGACCAACATTTATAAAAGAAATACTTTCATTGGGAGCTGGCTTACAGCTTAGAGGTTTAGTCCATTATCATGGTGGGGAGCAGGCAGGCTGGCACTGGAGCAACAGCTGAGAGATACATCCCTGATCTACAAGCAGCGAGAGAGACAGCAGGCCTGGCATGGCTTTGGAAACGTCAAAACTCACCACTGGTGACACACTTCCTCCAACAAGGCCACGCCTCCTAATCCTAATCCTTTCAAACAGTTCAATTCCCTAGTAACTAAGCATTCAAATATATGAGCTAATGGGGGCCATTCTTATTCAATCTTCAGAGTAACTTTTGATCATCTTCAGCGTGATAGTACTTTTATAAATTTATTAGTCTTGAAACTGGTCTAGACCTAGGCTATCCATACTTGCTTAGATTTTTTTCTTTTTTAAAAAAATCTATCATCCTTAGATTCTTTTACTTTAAAATAAGTATAGTTGATAAGTATTATTTAGCCTTTTTTTTTACCCCCTCTGCTAAGGATAATTCTTTGAGCTGGACGTTTGAGAAACCTTCTCTGGAGATGGTTGGAATATTACTTTGACACACATGCTTATAATCAACTTGAAAATTGCTTTAGTAAATGTGTTAGTGAGGTGAAGGGACAATTTCTCGAAAGGGGGTGGGGCTGGGGAGATGGCTACGTGGTTATGAGCATGCGTTGCTCATGGAGAGGACCTGAGTTCAGTTCCCAGCACCAGTCTCAGGCTCCTCCTCACAATGGCCTGTAGCGCCAGCTCCTGGGGATCCGACTCTTGTCTTTTAGTCTCTATGCACACTGCACTCATGTGCTCATAACCATACCCTCATATATATGCACATATATACATATATATAATAAGAAACACCAACATTGTTTTTTAATGTTTGAATATAAGAAAGAAGTAACCATGATGCAATTAGTCCTGAAATATTAGGTGCAGGAAAGCAGGCGTGAAAGAACTCAAAATGAAAGTCTTGTTAATTTAGAGCTCTTGTTCTGAGGGAAAGGAGACACAGCAGGGAGGAAAGTGGGGGAAAGAGATTCCTCAAGGTTTATGTGGTCCTGCAGGAAGGAGATCTCTACTTGGCAGATGCTTACTAAATACGTGAGTTAAAAATAGTTTGAAAAGTTGCTGCTTCTGTCCCTGGTCAGGATGGTTAATGCAGGTCCTCAGTTTGGCAGCACTTAGACTCGCCTAGACAGCACCTCTGGCCATGCTGAGGAGGGGGTTTCTAGGTTGAGTAAACTGATGAGAAGACTCGCCCTGATTCCATGGGCTGAATAAAGTGGAGAAAGCAAGTTGAGCACCTGAATTCATCTCTTTCTGCTTCCTAACTGTGACTGCCATGTGACCAGCTGCCTCACACTCCTGCAATGATCAATGCTTTCCATGCTGTGATAGACTATAAGCTGGAACTGCGAGCCAAAATAAACCTTTTCTTCCTAAGTTGCTTTTGTCAGATGTATTATAACAACAAGAAGAAAAGTAACTAATTCACCTACTTTCTTATAGCAGGAATTGTCCTATGTGTTAAATGGGTCGTAGGAAGAGTCAGGCCGAGGAAGCCTAAGTATGGCCTTGCATGGACAGTTTCTCTGTTATCTTTCTGCCCAAGCTCCCTGGGACACACAGACTGTTGAGTTTTCATCACGTCTGTTCCTGGGTGTCTAAAAACTGAACTTTAAAGAGTCTACTTTTACCAGGTAGTAGTGTCATATGCCTTTAATCCCAGCAGAGGCAGGCAGATCTTTGTGAATCTGAGGCCAGCCTGGGCTACAGAGTGAGGCCAGGACAGCCAGGACTGCACAGAGAAACTCTGTCTTGAAAAAGCAAAAAAAAAAAAAAAAAAAGAAAAGAAAAATAAAATAAATAAGTAAAACAAAAACAAAACAAAAAAAGTCTATTTCCTGGGGAATCTACTAAGATTATGGGCCATTTTCCAGAGGCAAATGTCTGAATGTACTAACATGACATTTCGCATCTACTGTATTTTGGAAAGCCCCCTGTAAGGATTCTGTGAGAGCCAGCTGTAAACTGAGGTCCTTGGAAGTGAGTATGAGACAGATGAGGTATTGGATGCTGAACTGTTTCAGAGTGGAGAAATCGAAGTGTGCTCCTGACTGTGGATGTGATGTGCCCAGCTGCCTTGACATCTCTGCAGCCATGGATGGGAACCTGGAAATGTAAGCTCAAAGAAACCGCTTTCTCCTCTGGGCTACTTTTTGTCAGGGTGTTCCACCACAGCGACGGAATGCCGTGGAGCTAACAGGGGTTAGAACCAGGACTTATTCTCTCAGTGTCCACAGCTTCTTGAAATGGGAGTTAGAAGCCTCTCAGGAGGCTCTCGCGGGCATCTAGATAGGGCTTCCCTTGTTTGTACACTGAAGACATAGGAAGGCACTATTTATCCAAGGTATTTGGAGATATAAAATAAATGTAAATGCCAAGTTGGTGAGAACCAGGCAGGGAACTCTGTTTTAAGTCATGTTATAAGTATTTCTACTAACGTGGCATTCTCTACTGCCTGCCATAGCCCTGGAAATAAGAAAATCTTTCTCGGATGATAAAGAACCTTTTCAGTAATGGCAGGTAACTGAGTCTGGATGTCCAGGATCACTGTGAAGCCAGATTTGGCAGCTCATATCTATGATCCCAGCAGCAGTGTATACTTCAGATATTTTACTACCTCATATTTTCATTTTCCCTCAAAAGTGTCCAACTTGTCAAGTTGCTGTCCCCAGACCATCCACTTTACCTTTCCTATGACATCTGTCAACAGCTTCAGAGACCGAGGGTCATGAACCAGGGAGTCTGTATAGAAGGAGCCAAGGTATTTCCTGGGGTCAGATGAATTGTCCTGGGCACAGAGATCAGGGCGCATGTTGAATCCATGGGCGATTCTTCCTACGGTGAAGGGGAAAGCGCCACCTGCAAGGGGACAGAGGCAGGAGGACTGCAAGCTCAAAGACGGACGACGGACGATAGCTTAGGCTACAGAGTGAGTTCAAGGCCAGCCTGGGAAACTTTAATGAGACCTTGTCTCAAAATAAACTCAAGGAGCTGGAGACGGAGCTCAGCAGGTAAGAGCTCTTGCTGTTTTTACAGAAGACAGAGTATGGTTCTCAGCACCTAGTTTCCATGAAGGTGCCTTACAACCACCTGTAACTCGCTGGCTCTGACACCCTCCTCTGGTCTCAGAAGGTACCTGCACACACAGCGTACATGCAGATGCATGTGTACGTGCATCCGTGTGCGCATGCGCACACACCCACACACACCCACATACCAATAGCAACAATAATAATATTTTTTAAGAAATAAAAAGGGCTTGGATGTAGCTTGGCATAGAGCACGTGTGTGAGGCTCTAGATTCAATGCTCAGTAGCACTACAAACAAACAAACAAACAAACAAACAGTAAATGGATGGGGAGCTAGTTCACTGGGTAAAATGAATCACCATGCTGTGAAACCATGAGGCCTAGATTTTGAATGACAAGCACACATGTGTAATCCCAGCTCTGGGGAGGTGGAGACAGAAGGATCCTGGCCTTGCTGGCCAACCAATGTGTTCAGCCAAATTGCTGAGCTTGAGGTTTCTCGAAAGATCCAGTCTTTTGTTTGTTTGCTTGTTTTTTGTTTTTTGTTTTTTGTTTTTTTTTTTTGAGACAGGGTTTCCTCTGTAGAGCCCTGGCTATTCTGGAGCTAGCTCTGTAGTCCAGGCTGGCCTCAAACGCAGACATCTGCTTCTTTCTGCCTCCCGAGTGCTGGGATTAAAGAAAGTCATGAGCCACCACTGCCCAGCTGAAAGACCCTCTTTAAAAAAAAAAAAAGGAGGGGGTGGTGGATGGCGCCTGGGGAACAATACCCAATACCCAACATTGTCCTTGGCCTCTACATACTAATGCATACACAAATAAACATGATAAACATGCACACACACACACACACACACACACACACACACACACACACACACAC
>OU015747.1:84724404-84744808 GCA_907169655.1 Acomys percivali | reverse complement strand
AGAGAGAGAGAGAGAGAGAGAGAGAGAGAGAGAGAGAGAGAGAGAGAGAGAGAGAGGTTTTACAACTACTAACTGGTTTAATCACTTATGAGACATGCACTCCGTGTGTTATACTGAGTTCAGAAACCTGTGCTCACCCCTGCCTCATTTTACAGTGAAGACGGAACCCAAGTAACTTAGTCAGGTCTTGGCAACCGATAAGTGATGGGAGTCAGACTGTCAGCTGCTAACACTCTGCTTGCCTCATACCAGCAGTGAAGTCATTTTGTACCCGAGTGTGTGTTACTAGGTTTATTCACGTGGGGGCAGGGGTGGGGGCAGGGAACGCATTTGGATATGTTGGAGTGCCAGGACTACCTTGAAATGACAGCACTAACTTGGCTGTCAGAAACTCTTCCCGTTTTGTTTGAGCATGTTACTGACGCAAGCTGGAGAGGAGCTCAGCGAGCCAGCGGTGCTAAGCAAACAAATAGATGGTCATCCCAGGGACACTGTGGGTCAGCTGGAGTCAGGATGTACTCCTAAATCCCTCAGAGACTGGCACGCTCCCAGACAATCTCATTGCAGTGATGGATGGGTCAGCTCATCGCTCCTCTCTGCGTACTGCAGCGGCCACTATTGCTTTCTAAGCCCCTAGGATTTTAAAATCCAGTTCCGGTGAATAATAAAAATGACTTGTAGCCGAAGACTCTCTCACGCCGTGCTGAAGCCGGTTGGATGCATGAGTAAATACATCCTTGTTTAAAGCCCACTGGAATTTTCAGGAAACATCCTCTGCATCAGCCGGGCCTCTGCAGCCAATGAGTTGCGAGAGTTCGGTACTGAGAGGAGTTCTAGAGCTTCAGGAGCCGGCTTCACAGGCAATTCCCCACACGTTGGGCGCTTGCCACAGACACAGATAGGGAAACTTTTTTTTTTTGGCTTGTAATTAGAACTCCATAAGTATTAAATTAATAAATGACAGAGACTAGAATGCCTGGCGAGTCTGTAAATATCTACTTAAATCAGTATTAAAGATTTTTGCATCAGGATGGAAATAATAGAAAAATAATCGCATACCACTATAATTGTGAGAGGGGAGTAAGACTTGTGAAAATGGCGTGGAGGATGATGGAGCTTAAATCCTGCTGCCAAGGATGGCTGACTCAGCTACAGGATGAGGGAGGGGGAGCAGTGGAGAGGATGGTGGGGACGTCAGAACTGGACAGTGGCATTTCGAAAACACATTTTAGTGTGAAGTATTTTAAATATAGAAATCATAAGCAATGACACAATAAGTGCTCATATGTTCACCATCTGAGTTTATAAAATTCTAACATTTTCCCAGAATTATTATCTATCTATCTATCTATCTATCTATCTATCTATCTATCTATCTATCTATATCAAACCTCTACTTATGTATGTATCTATCATCAATGATCTATAATTTATCTATCATCTATTTATAACCTATCTGTATATCATTCACCTATCTATTGATATATTCATCTATCCATATTTGTTTTTCACCTCCTCTCTCCTCTTTCTCTCCTTTCTTCTTATCTGTCTCTGTTTGTTTCGAGGGTTTTGAGATAGGATCTTGCTATGTAGCTCAGGCTTGCCTGAAACTCACTATGTATCTCAGGCTGGCCTGAAACTCACTATGTATCTCAGGCTGGCCTGAAACTCACTCTGTAGCTCAGGCTTGCCTGAAACTCACTCTGCAGCTCAGGCTTGCCTGAAACTCACTATGTAGCTCAGGCTTGCCTGAAACTCACTCTGTAGCTCAGGCTTGCCTGAAACTCACTATGTAGCTCAGGCTTGCCTGAAACTCATGAACCTCCTGCCTCAGACTCCTGAATGATGGAATTACAGGCTATGCCTCCATACTCAGTTTTATTATGCATTTTTATTATGTACTGCCCAAATACACACTTGGCTTCCTAAGTTTATTTGTTTGGTTGGTTAATTTTGGTATTTTTCAAGACAGAATTTCTCTGTGTAGCCCTAGCTGTCCTGGAACTCACTTTGTCAGAGATCCTCCCACCTCTGCCTGAGTTCTGGTATTAAAGGCGAGCACCACTATATCGAGCTTCTTCCTAAGCTCTTAACCGAGGAGTGATGAGTTAAAACATGTCAACACAGTGGAATATTTTGCAGTTTAAAAAAGGTCACTAATTGAAATAGTCTTCATTGGGTTCAGCATGTGATCCAGTGGGTAAAATGCTTATCACACAAGTGTGAGGACTAGAGTTTATATTCTCAGAATCCACCCTAGAGCCAGGCAGGCATGGTAGATTGCCTGTCACCCTTGTCCGAGGGAGGTGGAGACAGGGGCTGGACCAGCTGAAATAGGCATACTCAAAGTTTAGCAAGAGACCTTGTTTCAGTAAATAAGGTAAAGAGCTACAGAGGCAGATGCCTGATGTTATACACCACATGCCTGGACACATGTGTGCACCCCCACATGCAACTCTGAATATAAATGTGCATGCCACACACATGTATACAGACAGAGATAATGCTTAATTAGTTTGTAAATTCTCAGCTAGGCTATGAGATCACATGTGTAACAGAATTCAATTTTGTTAAAATATAGATATGCAGAGTTTTAAAATGACATGAGACATAATAGTGGTTACTATCGTTGGGTGGAATGAATGATTGGTGTGTTTGTTTTCCTTTGGATACTCTTTGTATTTCTACAGTCTCCTCAAAAATTACTTCATGTTTTTGAAAAAAATATATTACTTGTATTTTTTATCATAGCAAAAAGAAAAATGTGCGTGTGTGTGTGTGTGTGTGTGTGTGTGTGTGTGTGTGTGTGTTTGTGTGTTTGCTTATGTAAAGTGCTAGCAGTTTCAGCTTCCATATAAAATGAAAAGAAGTGCCGGTGTGATCCAGGAAGAGAGAGACTTTGATCTGAGTTACCTCAGGGCAGGCCTGGGAATTATCCCATATTTTCTTTTGTAGAATGGCTCACTCTTTTGGGAGGATTCTTGGTAGGTTTTTACATCTCTTACTTACATCTATAGTCACTGCCCTACTGTCGCCTGCTCCTTCCCCCTGTCCTGGGGCGGGGGTGGGGGGATGATCCCCTTCTTGGTCGTCCCCCACCAGCATGGTGCCCACCCGCCCAAGGCTGTGCGGCAGCGCCTTGGCTGAGCTGAAATGGCGGTACTCACAGTGTAGACCGGGAAGAGTTCTGGGTCATTCAGATCCCACATGTTGATATGGGAGCCAATCTGGACTCCTGGAAACCTCAGCTCCTTCACACAACGCTCCATTTCCTCAACGGCCAGCTCCGGCGCTTGCATGGGCAACGTTCCCAAACCCACAAACCTTCGAGGGTATCTGGCAACGGTGGCAGCTAGGTCATTGTTTAAAAACTGGCACAGCTCCAAAGTGTCCTTAGGTTTGGCCTGGTGAAAATAGGGAAGGTTCCACACCAGTCAAAACCTACTTGGTTAGACATTTGTTCTGAACAACACTGCCTCTTGGCTGAAAATATTCACCATACTCGATGATTCCACGCCTCAGAAAGCCGAGGCACGGACTGAGAAAGGTACTGGCTATAGGAGACCCAGAGTCTGTGAAAGCAAAGAGAACTGCTGGGCTGCGGCTGGTTAATTAGAACAGCCCCAGATGCTGTCTCTGGGCTCGATGTGCTAACTACTGGGCTGCTCCAGCTTAGACAAGGACTGAGGATGGCCTACTACCAGGAGTGGACAGACCTTGAAGGCCTTCCAAACATCTGAAGCTGCCATCAAGGCGTCTGTCGTGGCTCCTTGAAGCATACCAGGCCTGCTTCCATACTGGCCCTGCCCTCATCTGTCTTCCTCACCCTTCCTGATGGCTCTGACACTGAAGCCGATGGGCCTGAATTGCCTTCCCCTTTCACGAGGCTACAGCGATGCTATTTCCAGCTTCTACAGTACTAGGGGTTACAGGCTTGAATGTGGCCATGCCTTTTCAAGTGGGTACTGGGACGGAAACCCAGGTCCTCACAGTTGAGCAGCCACTGACCCATCTTACCCACCGAACCATCTCTCCAGCTCCCATACCCACTTCTTTATGCAGGCTCTGGGGGATTGAACTCAGGTCTTTGCGCTTGCAGAGCAGGCACTTTATCTCTCCAGACCCACGCTGAGGTCTCAAGACATTTGCTTTGCGTAGTGATCTAATCGGAAGCAGAGAGAACTGAGTCGCTCGCTCCGGCTGGGTTTTGTGAACACGGGCGGGGTAAATATGGAGAGCGGTGGTTGTGTCGCTTCTGAACTGTGCTTTTACTGGAACAGCTACCAAGTTGGCACATTCTTAGCTCTGTCCCCCAAATTTCCCTCCACCATCTCAGAATGGATCCCGAAACTCTTAGTGCCTGAGAACTGTTGACTTGTGGAAAGCGGTCTAGGACTCCCCTTTGCCATTTTGTCAGGAAGCCCAACATAGCTGGCCATTCTAATCCTATTTCTCAATTCTTTTTTTTTTTTTTTTCTGGTTTTTCAAGACAGGGTTTCTCTGTGTGGCCTTGGCTGTCTGAACTCCCTTTGTAGACCAGGCTGGCCTCGAACTCACAGTGATCCACCTGCCTCTGCCTCCCGAGTGCTGGGATTAAAGGCGTGTGCCACCACGCCCAGCTTCTATTTCGAAATTCTTAACCTCAGCAATTTGGTAAGGCAATGCAGGAGTGAGTCCAGGCAGGTAAGCTCTGGTGGGGAGTCAGTCTACAACTGAACTATGTGATGACTCTAGATGTGGGTCTGATAGCCAAGTACTTGCTACTGTCCTGAAGCAAGGACATGGCTGAGAAGGCCGTCTGGGGCAGAACGTGCCTCTGACCTATAAAGGAACCGCTGGAGTTGGGATGTGGCTTGGAGGACAGAGCGCATGCCTAGCATGTAAGAAGCCCTGGGCTCCAGCCTTAACACTTCAAAAATGGGGCATGGTGAAGCCTGCCTGTGATCCCAGCTCTTGGGAGATGGTGGCTGGGGGGGGTGGGATCAGAAGTTCAAGGTTCTCCTCAGCTACAAAGCAAGTTTGAAGCCATCCTGGGCTATAGGTGAGCCCAGAAACAAATGACCAAAGAAATAAAGAGGAGGAGAGTTAGGGAGGGGTGTTGATGGGACCATTTTCAAAGTCTAAGTCATCTGTCCCTTTCTGGGGAGCTGGACATGAGCCATCAGCACCAGGGAGATGGTTGGAGGCTTCGCACTCACCCAGTAGCTGAACATAACAGGAACCGTGGAGAGAGCTTGCACTGTCACCCCTAAGACACAAAGAAAGACAAACCTGTCAGTAGGAGACCCTTCCCTGGGCAAGGATGCTGGCAGCTCCACCCCAACCTGTCGTCTCTCCCTCACCACTCCTCCTTGGGGCACTCTCCCTCTCCTCCATCCTCAGCTCTACAGAGAAGAGGTTAGACAAAATTGGGTCATTCAAGAAAACTGGCCTGACTCCATTTGTCAAGGATTTCTTCTACCCTTCATGTGGCAAAACTTTGTTTAGGCAAGGCACTTCTCCACCATGAAAAAAAAAGTAGCGTATGTTAATTATACACAGCAATGCACTTCATTATGATCCTTTCATGCATGTATATAAGGTATTTTGATCATCGCTCTCCCTGGTCCTCTCCATTCCGGTTCACCCTTTCCCTCTCCCCAGCTTCCCCCCTCCCCCGCCCCTACTTTCTTGTCATTTTCCCCATCTTTTTTTCTGGTCTTCATTCCCACCCTACAGAGCTTTCCATTGTGGGCCATACATGACAAGTGTATCTCTCAAGTCCTTTAATTCAGCTCCTAAATTAGCCTGGATAAAGCCCCCAGGGTCTGCAGTGCCCAGAGCTTGGCTCCGAAGTCTAGGATCCAGGGATCTTAAAATCTGTGATCTGAAGAGAGCCTACTTCCCGGTGTCACTGTAGGAACTCAGTGAGTTATTTTTGCGTCAGGTGTTTAGGACTGTGTGGAGGAGCAAACACAGTACTCAATGAAAGCGTCATGACTGCCACCTCACAGGCAGCGATTGGGATAAATATACCAAAAAAAAAAAAAAAAAAAAAAAGAAGAAGAAGAAGAAGAAGAAGAAAGCCCAAAGGAGACACATGCACTTGAGTAGCGGTCATAAATGACAATTTCTGACCCAGGTAGCCAAGTCTGAGTGTCACTGTTTTCCTCTTGCTCTCTCTTAACATTTACAGTGCATGGTTGTTCCTTGTTGGAGGTGCAGGAATACGTTCTTCTCCAAGCCCTGCCCCCACACAACCCAGTGTACTGAGAGAACCAGGGCCACACAGCTCTTCTGCAATGTGGCCCACAGAGTTGCTCCCAGCTTTCTGCAAAGTGGAAGTTGACTGTTCCTTGGCTATTGTGTTTAACTGCTGTTATAAAACAGCCCCTGGACAGAAGAGCATGCTGCTGGATTTTTGTGTGTGTGTGATTTTTGAAATAAAATAGAATATCCTTGGGCCTGGTGGTGCATTCCTGCTATTCTAGCACATCCAGAAGAGGACAGAGGAGGAACAAGACTTCAGGGCCATCCTGGGTTACATAAAGTGAGTTCAAGGCCAGCCTGGGCTATATACATGAAACCCTGTCTTGAAAATCTTAAGTAAGCATGGTGCCTGCTTGAGACTGGTGCTATCGACAGTCAATTCCAGACCGACTCATTACGGCAGGGCTCACTGGGTTGTAGGCACCCTTGCTGAGCTACTGGGGATAGATTGGTAGATTCTGGGGAGGGACAGTTACTGTTTTCAGTCGAGGAGCTAATAGGGAGCTCAGACTCCGGTGGATCGTTCTAAATCTATGGTCACACAGAGGACCCTGGTTAAAAATCAGTGGATCACAAACAAAAGAAAAGGGCATGGAAGGGACTTGCAGGGAGTAAACGAGTTGACAGGAGACAAAAGCGAGTACGTGTGAGTGTGAATGTGTGTGCACATGAGTGTGTGTGTGTGTATGCGCCTGTGAGTGTGCCTGCGTGTATGAGTGAACCATCTGTGCCACAGCACACATGTGAAGATCAGAGGGCGGTCTTCGGTATCCATCCTCACCTTCCTCTTTGCTCACTGCTGCTGGCTGCCCAAGAGATTTGGCAGGTTTCCCCCTCTCAGCTGCCATCTCACTCCTGGAGCACAGGGATTGTAGTGCTGCAGGCTGACTGTGAGCTTCTGGGGGGGTCTCCTGTCTCTGTCTTCCACCTCACTAGAGGAATGTTGAGGTCATACTACGTCTGGCTTTCTGAGGCTTCTGTGGGTCTGAACTCAGGTCTGCACAGGTGTGTGGCAAGGGTTTTACCCACTGAGCCATTTCCCAGACCGGAACTAAAAATATTTTAAGTAATAAAGCGCACTATTATCATTTTAATGGTATACCATTTAAAGCTTTCAAATACATATTTAAAAGAACAGCCCTCTTTCCTCTAAGGAAGCGGTAGCCACATGGCTGGCGGCAAACAGGGAATCAGAAGTTGCCATCCCAGAAATCATATCAGGTCTCCCCAACTTTAAGGGCAGGTGTTGCTTTACGTCAGACTGAAACATCGAGAGCACTTCACATCGTAAGTACCTTTCTGGTTCATTTCTCTGATGCGAACTTCCGGGTCCCAGCAGTTCTGTTGGACCACTCTGAAGACTTTCCCATCCTTCATCATCTTTGCTTCTCCCTGGGTCAGAAAAGCCACGTCATCAAAGGCAGCCTGTTTGGATAAATCCTGTGTTCCCAAGCGTGAACATTGACGTGGCAAGCACATGCATGTGGGTGCGTGTAGAGGTCAGCCTCAGGGATCCTTCGTCTGGTGCTGTCCACCTTGGGTTTGTTTGCCTGCCTGTCTGTTTGATTTGCGACAAGGTCTCCCACCAGTCTGGCACAAAGGAAGCTAGACTAGACAGTCAGAGAGCCTCAGGGACCCACCAGTCTCTTCCTTCTCAGTGCTGGGATTACAAGCATGCGTCACTATGTCTGTTTTTATTTTTATTTCTTTAACACGGGTACTGGGGGAATCGAACTGAGATTCCTCATGCTTGCAGGACAAAGACTTTACTGATCTCCCTGACCTGGATTGATTTTCTTTTTTCTTTCTTTCTTTCTCCTTTCTTTCTTTCTTTCTTTCTTTCTTTCTTTCTTTCTTTCTTTCTTTCTTTCTTTCTTTCTTTCTTTCTTTCTTTCTTTCTTTCTTTCATGACAGGGTTTCTCTGTGTAGCCCTGGCTGTCCTGGACTCGCTTTGTAGACCAGGCTGGCCTTGAACTCATAGCAATCCACCTGCCTCTGCCTCCCGAGTGCTGGGATTAAAGGCGTGCGCCACCACACCCGGCCTGGATTGATTTTCTTGAATGCGCTGGAACATGTTTCTCCTCTCCTACAGTTTTAGGGATTTTTCCTTAATCAGCGTGGAGATAAAAATCCCACTGCTTAACGGGGCTCAGCTTTTCTGCTTCCTGCCTTTTCCGTTTGGTATTGGAGGGCTGTGCCCTGTGGGGATGAGCAGCTGAACACAGAGACAGGTCTTTCTGCCTGTGTGACTGACGATGGTGCCGATCCATCATCTGCTGATTTGAACCACTGGCTGTGAGACACGTGAGGGTGACCTGTGTCTAGAAAATGTATCGATGATACAACAGGACTGGAAAGGACCTTCGAGATCGACCGTACTCTGGTTTTCTAGGGAAACAATACGTGGGCAGCGAAAGTAAGTAAGTTTGTGTAACAGTACAGGGCCAGCTGATTCGCCACCTTCATCATCTTAAGTAAGTTTGTGTAACACCACAGGGCCAGCTGATTCACCACCTTATCATCTTACTTCTCCTCACCAATCCACTAATTTGTTCAGACCTAATACACTCTGGTAACCCACAGAGAGGGCCAAGTCACTTCCTTGGAGTAGAGTATATAAATGCTAACTTTGGTTCAAAGGGCAAATATAACAAGATCAAAAACGTTAAAAAGAGAGCTTTTGTAGTGGTGCTTCCATTTCAGTTCTTATTTCATAGATGCTGTTGTTTGAAGCCACTCCAGTTTTTCCTACTGTTTCTGAGAAACTGCAAGGCTGCTTCCTTTCCTGCTACAAGAGTAACGCAAGGGTGGAAGAGTTGATTTCCCAGCCTACAAGAAGCTAAGCCAGGCACACCATCCCCGGGTCACCCCTCCGGTATGTGCTAGAGGAAACTCACCTTGCCTTGCTGTTGGAGCTGCACCCAGCCTCCATAGCCGAACCTCTGCAGTGAGGAGAAGTATAGTTAGATTTAGTCAGTAAAGCAGAGGGGCCTGCAGCCAAGGAGCATCCTCCAGGCACCGGGGCCCAACCTCCGTCCTAACAGACACCATCTTCCTATGCGCTCCCTCCTCCAAATCTGGCCAGTATTTTCATTGATCAATTTACCCTTAATTGATATATTTACAGAGAATGAAAATCTCCTATATCTGAGCTGGGGATATAGCTCAGTTTGTAGGGTGCTTGGCTAGCATGCACCAAAGCCTTGGGTTCCATCCCCAGCACTGAATAAATTGGGCAAGGTAGCTCCCATCCTCGAATCCCAAGATCCAGGAGGTGGAGGCAGGAGGACCTAGAGTTCAGTGTCATTCCTGCCGACTTAGTGACTCAGACCAGCTTAGTTTTTGTCACAAAAATTTGAAGAGAGGTGGAGGAGGAGGAGGCTAGTTTTGTTGTTTGCGATATTTCCCCTCAAACTCCTGGCGGAATCCACCAGCCTGTCTCTGTCTCTGAGAGACTTGAGATCAGATGGATGTGCTACCTTTCCTAACTATTAAATGATATTTTAACTTCCTGGGGACTTCACACCTTCACCATATGGCCAATAGAGCTCCTGAGTAATGAAAAAAAATCTATTTTATTTTCTTGGGGTGGGGGGAGGTTAGAGACAGGGTTTCTCTGTGTGACCTTGGCTGTCCTGGAACTCTCTTTGTAGACCAGGCTGGCCTCGAACTCACAGTGATCCACCTACCTCTGCCTTCCAAGTGCTGGGATTAAAAGCATGTGCCACCATGCCCGGCTAAGATCTATTTCCGTAAAATAGCAGTTTAGAGTCAAATTATGGGAGAGGAGACAGCTCAGCTGGTAAGATAAGCCAGAGACCCTGGGTTTGAGCCCGAGAGTTCGTGTAAAATGCTGGCTGAGCCAAGATCCTATTATTGGTAACTGCGGAGAGCGAGTCCTGATTCCCCAGCGACCATTTAACTCTGTCCCCATGAATCTGTTGTCTCTCCACCTCAGATCACCTGTTTTAAAAATGCATGTATGTAGCTGGGCAGTGGTGACACATGCCTTTAATCACAGCACTCAGGAGGCAGAGGCAGGTAGATCTCTGTGAGTTTGAGGCCAGCCTCGTCTACAGAGTGAGTTCCAGGACAGCCAAGGCTACACAGATAAACCCTGTCTCAGAAACAAAAAACAACAAGAAATGCATGTATGTGTTTCTGTGGGTGCACATAAGAATGTATGTGAAGGTACACCTGTAGATGGAGGCCAGGGGAATCCTTAGCTGTTGCCCCTCAGGCACCATCCACCTTGAATTTTGAGACAGAATTTCTGCTAAGTAATGAGCCCCAGGGATCTACCTGTCTCTGCCTCCCCAGTTCAAGGATTACAGGATTGGGCTTTCTCCCTCTCTCCCTCCCTCCCTCCCTCCCTCCCTCCTTCCTTCCCTCCCTCCCTCCCTCCTTCCCTCCCTCCCTCTCTCTCTCTCTCTGTTCGTTCAAGACAAGATTTCTCTGTGTCACTTTGGCTGTCCTGAACTCACTTTGTAGACCAGGCTGGCCACGAACTCACAGAGCTCCTCCTGCCTCTGCCTCCCTGAGTGCTGGGATTACAGACATGCACCCCCTCTCCGAGCCAGAGTTGCTTTTTAATGTGGGTTATAAAGGTCTAATTCAGGCCTTCCTGCTTACAAGGCAAGTCCTTGACTGAGTCATTCACCCTCTCAGCCCCTGGAATTTTCTTTTTTGAGAGTCCTGACCGTACCCCGGATTGAAATCACCACCATCAAGTAAAAATAAAAGGCCGTCAAATACTACTCCTTTATAACTGAGTTAATCATCATCCCTCAAATGTTGACTCTGCTCTTTTCTCCCTTCATTGCACAAGGTAGTAGAGGTTCTAGGGGTGTGTCTATTAATATTTAAGAAGAAAAAGCAGGTTTGAAAGGAGATAGTATTTCTTCCAAAGACAAATAAGATCCTCAAACAAAATTGTACGGGCTTATTCTCTTCACTGCTCTGTAGGAAAGTTTGGGAAGCCTGTGAGGAAAGATGAGAGACAGGTGTTTTAAAATGTTTCCCTACTAACAAACAAATTGAAAACAGAAGACATCCCGCGGCTGGGCGTGGTGGTGCACGCCTTTAATGCCAGCACTCGGGAGGCAGAGACAGGCGGATCGCTGTGAGTTCGAGGCCAGCCTGGTCTACAAAGTGAGTCCAGGACAGCCAAGGCTACACAGAGAAACCCTGTCTCGGGAAACAAAAACAAACAAACAAACAAACAAACAAGACATTCTGCTATAGTTATACTGCTTTAATTCCCGAGGGGGCTGAAAATGTGTCTCAGAGGGTAGAGTCCTTGCCTGGCATTCACAAAACCCTGAGTTTCATCCCTGGCACTGCATGAACCAGGCATGGTGGTGCGTACACCTGTGGTTCCAGAACTCTGGAGGTGGAGGCGGAAGAACCAGAAGCTTTCCTCAGCTACAAAGCAAGTGCAACGCCATCCTAGGCTATATGAGATGCTGTCTCAACAAACAAACACTATCAAGTAAAAGACACAACCTCGGGGCTGGAGAGATGGCTCAGAGGTCAAGAGCACTGGCTGCTCTTCCAAAGGTTGTGAGTTCAATTCCCAGCAACCACTTGGTGGCTCCCAACCATCTATAATGTGATCTGATGCCCTCTTGTGGCATGCAGGTGTACATGCAGGCAGAGCACTGAACACATAATAAATAAATAAATATTTAAAAAAAAAAAAAAAAGACACAACCTCAAACCAAATTCTTTCTACTCGGATTATATAGACTGTAAATAAGGGAATATAGAGAAAGAGCTTGGCACCACATAAACGTATCTCTGTTCATCTCACACCCATCCTTCAGGGGATCACAGCCCCTCGGGTATACTTACTTCAACACTGGCAAACCATCACTCCTCGGGAAGCTTCTGTGGATTGTGATCCCAGGATGGAGCTCCCTCTGTGGGTTTGTGCGAATGGGAGAAGCTTGGTACCCA
This sequence comes from Acomys percivali, assembly GCA_907169655.1. Taxonomy (NCBI): domain Eukaryota; kingdom Metazoa; phylum Chordata; class Mammalia; order Rodentia; family Muridae; genus Acomys; species Acomys percivali. The sequence continues at coordinate 84,732,601 of OU015747.1, read as the reverse complement.
GTGGGACACAGGGGAATGGAGAAAGCAGTGATCGGTCTTGGGCCAGATTTCTCCATTGGCCAGGGTGAGATTGCTCTGTGGGGAGCCCAGAAAGTTCCGGATGCATTTCTGAATGTTATGTGCCTCACCCATGAAGCTGGACTAGTAATGTAGATGTTAACTGCATTATATTGTGATGTTTAATATAAATCGAGCCCTCTGTCTATCTTCGTGTGTGTGTGTGTGTGTGTGTGTGTGTGTGTGTGTGGTGTGCATACACGCACTAGTGTGTGAGTATACATGTATGGGCGAGCATGTGCCCATGTAGAGTATTGTTCTTCCTTAGGTTTCATTTTGATTTTTGAGGCAGGGTCTCCCATCCATCTGGGGCTGACCAATTAAGCCAAGCTGACCGGCCAAGAAGCTCTGTCTGTCTCTGCCTTCCTGGGTTAGAGGTTATGTGTCGCCACACCTGGTCTCTTACATAGGCTCTAGATTAAATTCAGATCAATCTGAGGTACCCTTTCGGCCTTCCTTCCTTAAAAAATAAATCTCCAGAGATACAAAGTATTATGACTATTATTACCTCTCTTCTTTCTTTTCTTTTCTTTTCTTTTCTTTTCTTTTTTCTTTTTTGGTTATTCAACAAGGCTTTACTGTGTGATAGCTCTGGCTGTCCCCACTTTGTAGCCCAGGCTGGCCTCAAACTCATAGAGATCCACCTGCTTCTGCCTCTCTGCGTGCTGGGATTACAGGTGTGTGCCACCACGACTGTCTGCTGCTCTTACTCTTATGAAGAGTCCTCTATCTGCGCACAGTGTGTGAGACTTCAGGGTGAGCATCTTAGATACTGGAACTAAACACTCCTCCTTTTTCAGCAGAACTGCTGAGAGGAGTGGGAGAGAGTTAAAAAAAAAGTCACCAAGATGTGTGCTTCGGAAGTTTCCCGGATGCACATCTATGTACCCCCAAATTCTTTCTCTCTGAGTTTTCCAAGCAATTTAAACAATGCCTTTAGGGTCCAGCAGGTGGGGCACTTGGCAACTGTCAGCTATAGATGTCCAGTTCTTGGCTTCAGAGGGAGATAGGCTTTGGGGTAGGAGGCAAGGGAAGGGAAGCAAGGACATGGCAGGCTACTAGGGGAAGCTTTCTCCTCCCTGCAAAGAGAAGGCTTTGCGTTAGGCTCCTCTGGGTGTCCAAGATGGAGAGCAGGCAGGGCTTCATTCTTGGGGCTTCTGTACTCAGACAGAGGATTTTATTGGGGCCTTCTGACAAAATGAGCATTCTTCCCAAGGATGCCAGTGGCTTAAACTGCTGGGAGGGAGTTACAGAGGTGGGGTTTAACTTCAAGTCCCACTGTAAGAATCCAAAGGGAGGCTGGGGTGGTCATGCACATCTGAAATGCAGCACTTGGGAAGTGGAGGCATGAGAATCATGAGTTGGAGGCCAACCTGGGTTACATAATGAGAACCTGCGGTGGGGGCCTGGAGAGAGAAAGGGGAGAGAGAGAGAGAGAGAGAGAGAGAGAGAGAGAGAGAGAGAGAGAGGAGGGGGAACAGAGAGAGAGAGATGGAGAGGGAGAGAGAGAGGAAGAGAAAGAGGAGGAAGAGGAGGAGAAGAGAAGAGGAGGAGGAGGAGGAAGGGAAGAAGAAGACGAAGAGGAAGAAAAAGAAAGGAATGAAAAATTCAATTCTTCATTCTTCATGCAGGATGTGTATATGTAACTGGAACTGAAAATTCACGTCTTGGTCCCTTTGGGCTACTCTGACACAAAGCCATCCGCTGGAGTCTTATAAACATTATACATTTATTTCTTGTCATTTCAGAAAGCTGAGACATCCAAGATAAAGAAGCTAGCTGATTCACACTCTGGTGAGGGGCTGTTTCTGCTTCCTGCAGAGCCTCACATCAAGGAAAAGAATGCAGAGCTTCCCGTGGCACGTTCTATAAGGACCAGCCAATTCCTCTCGATGTAATTGCTTCCTGAAGCTCCACCCGTGTTAACTCGTGGGTGTCAAGATGACTGTTGAGAGGACATAGCATTCAGACCACAGAACTTTCTACGCTTTTTCAAGATTCCCATTCCGGACAAAGAGCTGGAGACCGTGGAGCTTGGGACCCTCATAGTGTGGCATTCTCTGGTGGGTGGGTCATGTTGGCCACTCCCTCAAAAAGAGTACAGGTGGGAGGGTCCTCTAGAACCCACTCCTTAAATTGTGGGTCATGATCTCATCTGGTGGTCTCTTAATGTGAGAAGTTTGGCAACAGGAAACCTTGCAATGATCCAAAAGTCAAATGTGTAATGAATCCAAAGTGGTCATGGCAGTCAGTGGTCATGTTATATTGTGCAACTTCTCTCAAGCCTTGGTTCTGAACACACAACCTGTGCACTTTGTACTGTGCAGGCTGTCACAACTGTGCAACACCCGGGAACAACGCCTGAAAGATCTCTGCTGAGAATCGAGACTGTTATATGCAATAAATTGCAGTGACTACTGTACATATAGTTTCTGGCTCTTAGAGAAACATAATGGATTCATTATGGAAAACAAAGACTTTCAATATTTTCCTGCCATCATTCCTCAGCATGTAAGTATGCTATTGGTATATTCTTTGGATTGTACTGTGTTAGAATGTTTGCTTTAAATATTGCTAACCCAGGGCTGGGAATGTAGCTCAGTCTGCAGAGTACCTGCCTTGCATGTTACAAAGTCCTGGGTTTGATCCCCAGGACCATATAAACAGGCATGGTGGCTTATACCTCAAATCCCAGCACTCAAGAGGCAACAGCAGGAGGATCAAGAGTTCAAGGTCATCCCTGGTTACACAGAGAGGCCAGCCTGGGCTATGTGAGACCGTGTCTCAAGCAAGCAAGCAAGCAAGCAAGCAAGCAAGCAAGCAAACAAAAAACATTTGCTGGCTTGAATTTCATAAAATGCCTCAAAGAACTTTGGCTTAGAATTAGGACAGGATGTTCACTACTTTGTGGAATGGCCCTAAAAATACTATTCTATTCACATATTTATGTGATAAAGCATTCTCATGCGAACAAAATACCCATCGATTCCAAAAAGCATTGAAGATGTTCTATGTCCTGCAGTGTCAAATGCTCACCCAAGATTTATTTTTTAATGTAAAAACTAACATGCTCATCTCATTAGCATGATTTGCTTTTTATCCTTAATATATGTATTAAAGAATTATTTTAAAGTAAGTCTCAATAAATGCTTGATTTGCGTACCTATTTTATACACTAGTACATCTCGGGTGGCATGAAAACTGCTTTGCTTGGTAGGAAGGAGTCCTGAGGGAGAAATGCTTGAGGAGCTTCCCAACAGAGGCCACCATGGGAGCCCTGGGCGTTTTACGTGGCATTTGCCTTGTTTACTTTATGAGGTTGAAACCAAAGAAAACCTGTGACTTCGGAGTTAAGTCTTCTTGCTTCCACTCAATGGAGAGCTGTCATGAATCTCCCTCCCTCCCTCCCTCCCTGCCTCCCTCCCTCCCTCCCTCCCTCTCTCTCCCTCTCTCCCTGTGTATGTGTGTGTGTGTGTTTTCCTAAAACTGTCAGGTTAAGGAGTATAACAAGTTTCATAATGATTTATTCGCTGTGATGTTCATCAGATGATTCCTCATAATCTGGGGTTTGGAAATAGTATTGTAAGAAGAAAGACACTGCCAGTGGCCTCCACAGAAGCCAGGCCTGGCATTCCTCTCGTAAAATCATTAACAGCGTGAAATGCTGTTTACCCTTTTATAAGGCGTGTGGGACAGGCAGTTCCCAAGCAGGGTTCACTGCAGCCTGTGAGGTCAGCAAGGGTCTGTCTCTTTTTCCATTGGTCACGAGGGGACAGTTTTCAGAGACAGCTCAGCACTATTCCCACCTTTCAGCCTGCGAGTTCTACTTCGCAGCTCACTTACAAAATGGACAAAGAAATGCTTGAGATCAAAAGCATTTTTTTTTTTCTTTTGAGACAAGGTCTTATATAAGCCACAATGGCCTTAAACTCTAGTGCCATGGATAGTGACCTTGAACATCTGGTCCTCCTGCCTCCACATCCTGAAGGCTGGGACAGCAGGCATGGACCCCTTCATGCAGTGCTGTCAACTGAACCCAGGGCCTCACGCATGCGGTGAGCGTTCTGTCTCCTGAGGCACATCCTAAGCAGGAGGTTAGCAGTTTTATATGAGATAACAGTAAGAACAAAATTTGCTTGTGCAATGAACCACTTTTTCACGAGAGTTTGAGGTCACTCATTCCGCCCCCCCCCCCCCCCGACATCAAATAAATTACTAGCAATGTGAAAGTACTCCAGAATAAGACAGACTGGGTAAAGCCAGCTAGTGACCTAAAGTAACTTCTAGGTAGTTACAAGTTTCTTCTATGTTCCCACCCTTCCCTTTTCAGGACCTCCCTTCCTCCCTCCTTCTCACTTCATTCCTCTCTTCTTTCCCTTCCTTCCTTTATGGTCTGCCATGCACTATGTAATTGCTTTCCTCAGCCCACTGACACCAGCTCTCAAAGGAAGTGGCCTGAAGAGATAACTCAGAGGTTTAAAGCATGTGTTGCTCTTCCAGAGGACCTGAGTTCTATCCCCAGCACCCTGCAAACGCCAGCTTCAGAATTCTGATATCGCTGGCCTCTGTGAGTACACAATATGCTTTTGGCTTACAAATCACACACACAGGCACACACACACAGACGCATAGACACACACACAGGCACACACACATGCACATACACAGACACACACATGCACACACACATGCACACATATACATGAACACACACATGCACACACACATGCACACATATACATGAACATACATACATGCACATACACAGACACACACAAGCACACACACATATAGACATACACACATGATGAACACACATAGACACACATACAGGCACACACACAGACACACACATGCACACATGCAGACAGACAGACAGACAGACACACACACACACACACACAGACACACATTAGAAATGTCTTTAAGGGAAGGTTGTGTCCTTAGGGAAACACAGAGAATGCGTCCCCTCTCAGTGCTTCAGATGGAAGCCAGGGCTTCTCACATGTGAGGCAAACACTCTGGCCCTGAGTCATGCCCACAGCTCCATCCCGCCTTGTTTTCTTTTTTCACAGAGAACACTCTTTAGAGACACCCATTGTACAAAGACTTCATGGTATTGATTCTAGGGATTTCTGAGATACCTGCTTCCCTGGTCTCACAGCTTAAAGATCAGACAGGAAAGGTTTCAGACAGAGTTCTGAAATAGACTGAACAGACATTTCACAAAGCTATCTCCTGGTGCGTCTAGAACCTATTTTAAACATTTTGGAAACCGACCACATTCTATTTTTTAATGGTCTTTTAGCTGCAACCCTGACTTTCGATCCTGCAGTTGGCAGGTGTCCTTCCAGCAGCTGAACCCACTATTTAGAAGGCAGCAAAGCTGCTTGACTTAAACCATGCAGGGATTTGAAAGGATGTGTCATGTGAGGGGGAGAGGAAAGCTCTAGAAGGCCCTTGTTTCTTTGATCCATCGCTCTGCTGAAATGAACGTTACAGTCATCTTTACATAGTAGGAAATTAGAGCTACCAAGTAATTTAAAAATCACTCCCCTAAGAACGAAGAAGAATGGCTCCGTCCGGCTGCCATCTCCACAGAAGAGAGAGAGGTATCAATAGAGGTGTTGGGAGACCCTGGAAAAGATCCAGAAAGCCTCCAGCTCATTGGTTACCATTACCTTCTCTAGGTCAGGCCATTCCTTTGGTAGAATATGAGTGTGGATGTCAATTTTCATCTCCATAGGACCAGAGGAGACACGTGCATATACAAAAAAAAAAAAAAAATTCTGATATCAAGAGATCGTCATGAAAATCAGAGTTCATTGACTTCCTCTCTCCCTTTATGTCTATCTTCAGGTACCAGTCAGGAGGCCTGGCCAGCCCAGCTTTGGTCCATGCCAGCTGCCCTATTAAAGTTCAAGATTCTGTTTATCCACTTGGCTTTGGGTCAATACTCTTTGGCAACTAGGACTCAGCACAAAATTAAAAAGAGGGGGGAAAAACCAACTGGAAAACAGGAATGTACTCAACTTCTGAGGTCAAAAGTACATCACGGTGCCTTGTCTCAGTAATGGCTCAAAACCTGACTAATTTGAAGATTGGGATGTGGCTCCGTTGGCAGAGGGCTTGCCTAACATGAATGAAGCCCCGGGCTCCATTTCATAGCACCCCTTAAAACAGACATGGTAGTTAGTGCACCCTTATAATCTTGGCACCTAGGAAATGGAGGCAGGCAGATCAGGAGTTCAAAGTCACCCTTGGCTTCATAGCAAGTTCAAGGCTGGTCTAGTATATATGAGACCCTGCCTCCAGAAAAAAAGTTGATTAATTTTGTATTTTAATATTTAACATTTATTAAGATGCATTCTATTAAAAATCACCTAGCATGTATTTAGATGTACAATAATTCAGGGGAGTTTTAAAGAAAAATGATATATCCCCAATTCATTCTCTTCTTATATTTGGTTTTATTAATCAAAAGTAACTCACTTCAATGCCTTTTGGGCTTTATTTTTGATCCAATTAGCTATCTCCAGGTCTTTAAATCTTTTTCTTTGTTTGCTTTTGCTTTGTTGTTGTTTTCTCGAGGTAGGGTTTCTCTGTGTAACAGCTGTGGCTGTCCTAGAACTCACTTTGTAGAGCAGGCTGGCCTTAAACTCACAGAGATCCTCCTGCCTTTGCCTCCCAAGTACTGAAATTAAAGGCCTGTGCCACCATGCTGGGCTAAATCATATTTAAAAACTAGCTTGTTTATGAAAATTTAACATTGAAAACATAGTAGGGGAAACTTCCTTTTTCTTTTCTTTTTAAATTATTTTAAATGTATAAGTGTTTTGCCTACATGTATTTCTATGCACCACAGAGAGGGGTGTTGAAACTGGAGTTATGGATGGCTGTGAGGCATTGGATTCTGTGGACTAGGGTGACAGGTGGCTGTGAACCACCATATGGTTGCTGGGAATTGAACCCAGGTCCTCTGGAAGAGTAGCCAGTGCTCCTAACCACTGAGCTGTCTCTCTGGGCCCAGGTAGACCATCTGTACAAGCTACATTTTGTTGTTTGCCTTTGGGTTTTTAAAAATTCATCATTCATTTATCTTTTCACTTATTCATACATGCATGTACTTAGCAAGCACTTAAGAACTATGTTGAAAAAAAAATGGTAGAAGTTTTATCTTGTAGAAAGTGTCCACCATTCAGGTTATATTTTGTCCTCATTGCCATTTCTTCCTTTCATTCATTCATTCATTCTTCATTCATTCATTCTTCATTCATTCATTCTTCATTTATCCATCCATCATCTATCCATTCGTCTGATGACTTATGCATGTATTTAACAAACATTTATGGAGGGCTACTATGTGCTGAGGATATAAGGTTGAATGAGATAAGAGGATGTACTTCCTATAGATCACTGTATACAGTCTATGCAAGGGACAGGAAGCAATCATCGTTCCAATTGTGGGTAGGTAGTGGGGCTCAGGAGAGTGTCCACTGGAGCATAAGCTGGGCTTACAGTCATGCCACCAAGGGGAGCCTGGGAGGAGCCAGTCCTTTGTTGCCTTGTTCATCCTGGAAAGGAAAATGTTCGAGGGACCCGAGGGGCCCTGACAAAGCCTTGCTCTGCTTTAGGCATGTTCCCTTCTGTTAAGTCTCTTCACTATAGAAACTACGTAGTTAAAAAGCTATAACTCACCTAGGTTAGGGATAAATTATAAAAGCAGACTAGTAGCTGGTGCCCTGCTGCTGAGGAAACATGGGACAGTTTCAATTCTCTTCCTTTTTCTTGTTTCCTTGTTTCTTGTTTGTTCTGTTTTGTTTTGCTTTTACTTTTTGAGACAGAGTTTCTCTGTGAATAGTTTTGGCTGTCGCAGAACTCACTCTGTAGACCAGGCTGGCCTTGAACTCACAAAGTTCTGCCTGCCTCTGCCTCCCAAGTGCTGGGATTAAAGGTGTGGGCTCCCATAGTGTAGGCAGATTTTCATATTGCTTAGGCTGTCTTCAAAGTCCTATGTAGGAATACCTTGAACTCTTGATCCTCCTACCTTCATGCCTAGATCTGACAGCAGGCATACACCACCATGCCCAACTTTCCTTCCTTCCTTCCTTCCTTCCTTCCTTCCTTCCTTCCTTCCTTC
>OU015747.1:84690005-84706380 GCA_907169655.1 Acomys percivali | reverse complement strand
AGAGAGAGAGAGAGAGAGAGAGAGAGAGAGAGAGAGAGAGAGATCTTTCCATCTTCTGATATCCTCTTCAATTCTTTCTTCAGAGACTTGAAGTTTTTTGTTTTTGTTTTTGTTTTTTCATACAAGTCTTTCACTTGCTTGGTTTGAGTTACACCAAGATACTTAATGTTTTTTGTTGTCCCATCCAGCAGGACCAGTAATTACGGGGTCACGAGGGGAGCCATACCTGGAGATGGGACGAGAAAGAAGGGAGCGGAGACCAAGTAGGACTCCTATCAAGGTCTGTTTATTGAACCGAAAGCACAAGCTAATATAGGGTGGAGGCAGGAGCCAAGCAGTAGGGGAGGGGTCTGAGAATGCCTCCAGGTGATCTCAGCAGGGGAATATCCTGTGGTTCATCTCGGAACAATTCCTATCTTATCTCAGCTAACAATCTCTTGGAAAGTCCTGAGCTAACCTGTTAAATAACATCTGCAGGGGGTGAAAGGAGGAAGTTATGCAGAGGCTGAAATGAGGAAGTTTAGCTTTGTATTTTGCCTGTACACTCTTTTTGCCTTGAATAACCCTGGGTTGGCTCTGGACATTTTGTGGCTATTGTAATGAGTTTTGTTTCCCTAATTTCTTTCTCAGCTTGTTTTTATTTTGTATAATGGAGGGCTACTGCTTGTTTAAAAATTGATTTTTTATATCCAGCCACTTTGCTGAAGGTGTGTGTCAGCTGTATGAGTTCTTTGGTAGAATTCTTGGGGTCACCTAAGTATACTATCATATCATTTGAGAATAGTGGTACTTTGACTTCTTCCTTTCCAATTTGTATCCCTTTGTTCTCCTTTAGTTGTCTCATTGTTCCAGCAAGGACTTCAAGAACTATATTGAAGAGCTATGGAGAGAGTGGGCATCCTTGTCTTGTCCCTGATTTCAGTGGAGTTGATTTAAGTTTCTCTCCAGTTAGTTTGATGTTGGCTATAGGCTTGCTGTATATTGTCTTTACTATGCTTAGATATGTGCCTTGCATCCCTGATTTCTCCAAGACTTTAACATGAATGAGTGTTGGATTTTGTCAAATGCTTTTTTGGCGTCTAAGGAGATGATCATGTGGTTTTTTTTCCTTTCAGTTTGTTTATATGATGAATTACACTGATGGATTTCTGTATATTGAACCATCCCTTCATACCTGGGATGAAGCCTATTTGGTTATGGTGAATGATATTTTTGATGTGTTCTTGGATTCAGTTTGCAAGTATTTTATTGAGTATTTTTGCATCAATGTTCATGAGTGAAATTGGTCTAAAATTCTCTCTCTTTGTTGGGTTTTTGTATGGTTTAGGTATCAAGGCGACTGTGGTCTCATAAAATGAGTTGGGTAATGTTCCTTCTGTTTCTATTTTGTGGAATAGTTTGAAGAGACTTGCTTTTAGCTCTTCTTTGAAGGTCTGTTAGAATTCTGAGCTGAATCCATCCAGCCCTGGGCTTTGTTTGTTTGTTTTTGGTTGGGAGACTTTTGATGACTGCTTCTATTGCCATAGGAGATATAGCACTATTTAATGTGTTTATCTAAACTTGATTCAATTTTGGTAATTGGTAGCTATCAAGAAAATTGTCCATTTCAGTTAGATTTTTGTGGCATATAGGTTTTTGAAGTAAGATCTAACGATTGCTTGGATTCCCTTAACGTCTGTCATCATGTCTCCCTTTTCACTTCTGTTTTCATTGATTTGAGTACTCTCCCTATGCCTTTTAGTTGGTTTGGCTAAGAGCTTGTCTATCTTGTTGATTTTCTCAAAGAACCAACTCTTGGTTTCATTGATTCTTTGAATTATTCTCTTTGCTTCTAATTTATTGATTTCAGCTCTAGTTTGATAATTTTCTGCAGTCTACTCCTCCCGGGTGTGTCTGCTTAGTTTTGTTCTAGAGCTTTCAGGTGTGCTGTTAAGTTGCTAGTATAGGACCTCTCCAATTTCTTTATGAAGGTGCTTAGTGCTATGAACTTTCCTCTTAGCACTGCTTTCATTGTGTCCCATAAGTTTTGGTATGTTGTGCCTTCGTTTTTATTCAATTCTATGAAGCTTTTAATTTGTGTTTTTATTTCATCCCTTACCCACAGGTCATTGAGTAGGGAGATGTTCAGTTTCCATGAGTCTGTAGGCTTTCGGTTGTTTCTGTTGTTGTTGAGTTCCAGTTTTAGTCCATGATGGTCTGATAAGATGTGAGTGGTTACTTCAATCTTCTTGTATCTGTTGAGGTTTGCTTTGTGACAGAGTATAGGGTCAATTTTAGAGAAGGTAATATTAGGTGCTGAGAAGAAGGTACATTCTTTTGTGTTTGGGTGAAATGTTCTGTAGATCTCTGTTAGGTCCATTTGATTACTGATGTCTACTAGTTTTATTACCTCTCCATTTAGTTTCTATCTTGATGATCTGTCTGTTGGTGAGGGGGTGGTGTTGAAGTCTCCCACTATTAATTTGTGGGATTTGATGTGTGAGTTAAGCTTTAGTAATGTTTCTTTTATGAATGTGGGTGATTCTTGTATTTGGGGCATACATGTTCAGGGTTGAGATGTCCTCTTGGTGTATTTTTCGTTTGATTAGTATGAAGTGTCCTTCCTCATTTCTTTTGTCTAGTTTTGGTTGAAAGTCTATTTTAGATACTAAAATGGCTATTCCACCTTGCTTCTTGGGTCCATTTTCTTAGAATATCTTTTTCCAGTCCTTTACTCTGAGGTAATATCTGTCTCTCTTTGCTAAGGTATAATTCTCCTATGCAGCAGAATGATGGGTCCTGTTTTCACATCCATTCTGTTAGCCTGTGTCTTTTTATTGGGGAGTTGAGGCCATTGATATTGAGAGATATTAATGAACAGTGGTTGTTAGTTCCTGTTTTGTTTTTTGTTTTTATGTTGGTGGTGGTAGTGTGTGTGTGTGTGTGTGTGTGTGTGTGTGTGTGTGTGTGTTTCTTTTCTTTTGGTTTTGCAGATGTGGGGTTATTTACTTCTTGTGTTTTCCTGGGTGTAGTTAGCCTCCTTGGGTTGGAATTTTTCTTCTAGTATCTTCTGTAGGGCTGGATGTGTGGCTAGGTACTGTTTAAACTTGGTTTTGCCATGGAGTATCTTGTTTTCTCCATCTATAGTGATTGATAGTTTTTCTGGGTATAGTAGTCTGGGTTGGCATCTGTGGTCTCTTAGTGTCTACATGACATTTGTCCAGACTGTTCTGCCTTTCACAGTCTGTTGAGAACTCAGGTATAATTCTGATAGATTTGCCTTTATATGTGACTTGGCCTTTTTCCCTTGCAGCTTTTAATATTCTTTATTTGTTCTGTACATTTATTGTTTTGATTACTATGTGGCAGGAGGTTTTTCTTTTCTGGTCCAATCTATTTGGAGTTCTGTAGGCTTCTTGTATGTTTATGGGCATTTCTTTCCTTAGGATAGGGAAGTTTTCTTCTATGATTTTATTGAAAATGTTTTCTAAGCCATATAGTTTGGAGTTTTCTCCATCTTCTAGTCGTATTATTCTTGGTTTGGTGTTTTTATAATGTCCTAGATTTCTTGAATGTTTTGTGTCAGGAACTTTCTAGTTTTAATATTTTCTTTGACTGATATATCGATAACTTCAAGCACATCTTCTACACTTGAGATTCTTTCTTCTATCTCTTATATTCTGTTGCTTGTGCCTGGAGTTCCTGTTCTCTTCCCTGGGTTTTCCAACTCCAAGACTGCATCGGGTTGTGTTCTTTCGTTTTTTGTTTTTGTTTCTGTTGTTTGTTTGCTTTTTTTGTCTAATTCCCCTTTTAGGTCTTGAATAGTTTTATTCACTTCTCTTATTTGATTGTATTTTCCTGTCACTCTTTATAGGATTTATTCAATTCCTTCATCTGTTTGAATGTATTTTTCTGTATTTTTTTTTTTTAGAGATTTATTTTCATCCTTCAAGGTTTCTATCATTTTCATCACATCAGATTTAAAATCTTCTTCTTCTCGTGTTTCATGGGTGTTAGTATGTCCAGGACTTCCTTTGGTAGGACCACTGGTTTCTGGTGGTATCATATGGCTCTGAATTTTGTTACTTGTATTCTTGTGCTGGCCTCTAGCCATCCGTTAGCAGACCTGGAGGTTCCTCCAATGGGGTTGCTGTCTGTGTCCCATATGGGTCAGGCAGTTCTGGTGTAGGAAAAAAAAAGCTCCAAGTCAAAGGCTGTTTGCTAGGGCTCCCCAGAGGCCTCCTCAGGATGGTGGAAAAATGGGTGTTGAAGCCTGCACCCAGCTCAGCTCTTCCTGGTTCCTTGTCTGTGTTCCAGTTGGGTCAGGAAAGAGAGGATCAGACTAAGAGATCTCCAAGCTGAAAGCTGCCTGGGTGCCCCTCAGGCCTCCTTGGTGTGGTGGATAATGCGGGTTGTGGCTGGAGCCCTACTTACCTTTGCTGGCTAACTTTCTGTGGCCTAGAATGTCTGGCTAGTGAGCCCCAGGGACCTGCCTGTCTCTGTCTCTGAAGAGGTGGAACAACTTCAAGTGTATGATACCACTCCTAGCGTTTTAAAGCTTGGGTTCTAGGAATTGAACTCAGGTCCTCATATTTTGCAAGACAAACACATTACCTACTGAGCCATCTTTCCAGCCTACAGGAATGCCTTCTTAAGCTGGTCACACCCTCCTTCTTACTGTTCAGTGCTGACTGTGTCATGTGTTCATTCCCCTCTTCTGACTATGAGACACCTGCGTCTGGACTCCTGGAGGATGGGCCAGAGGTGACGTACCTCTTTTGTCAGAAGTAAAGAAATCACCTAGTGTATCATATTGGTCTTGGTAGGATGAATATCTGGGGCAGATTTATAAGGAAGAAAACCAGTGTGTTTGTGATTGTGTGCACACACCTGCCAGTGTGGACCCACTCGTGCCATGGTGTGAGTGTAGTTAGAGGAGGTTAGAGGACCACCTAATGGTGTTTGTTCTTTCCTTCCACCCCAGAAAATCAAACTCAGGCTGATGGAACTTAGGTCATTAGGCTTGGCAATGAGTGCTTTTGTAAGCTGAGCCATTGTGCTAGCACCAGTTTCTTCATTTCTAAGATTAGCATACAAAGTGCTGGGTTCCTTCTTGGCATCTTCATACATACTAGTCATTACACTCTTTCCTCACTGCCTATCTCCACCAGCTTCTGTTCTTACCCTAGTTAGACACCCCCTTCTCAGAAAAGGAGGCTACCGAAGTTATAAAGAGCCTTAGGAGAGTATGTAAACTGAGCTCTGGGGAGGTGCGAGAGATTAGAAAAGGATACAGGAAAGCAGACTAATTCAAGCAGGAAATATTTAATCAATTAACCAATCAATAATTTCCTTCCTGATTAATAACAATCTTAATTAATTAATTTCTATTTGTACAATAATTTTATATTTTATATAGCACCCATATAATTAAGCAGTAATTTTCTGTCAGTTAATGATAATTATAATTAATAACAACAACCAATTATTAATTATATAATTTATGTTTTATATAATTATCAATAATTAATTAATTAATGATAATTTCCTATTTAACTAATTAATCAATTAGCTGTTTTTTAAAAGACAAGGTCTCATTTCTGTATTCTGGCTGATCTGGAATTCAATACATAGATCAGGCTGGCTTTGAACTCATATAGACCCATCTACCTCTACCTTGGAGTGCTAGGATTAAAGATGTGTGGCGCCATACTCAGAGAAAATTATCTTAAGAAGAAACAATTTAAAGGGAAAGAGATAGAAAAAGTAATTTTACCTTCTTATCTAAAAGAAGCACAAAAAAGGCTTATATTTGCTTATGTTTTGTTTACAGACAAGGCCTCACTGTGTCACCTAACCAGGCCTGGGGCTCACTAGGTAGCCTAGTTCAGCTTGGAACCCGTGGTGGTCTGCCTACTTCAGTCTAATGGGTATAATGTTTGTATGCATGTAAATTTCTCAGCATAATTCTGGCACCGTATTCTGAAGAATAGAAGGGAAAACATTAATTGGAGAAAATGACAAGGAGAAGATGGCAGCTTGCAGCTCATATTGTAGAGTGCTTGCCTAGCATGCTTAAAACTCTGGATCCTACTCCCAGGATTATATAAGCTGGACCCGTTGTCACATCCCTGTCATTCCAGCACTGGGGAGGTGAAGGTAGAAAAATCAGAAGATCAGTGCCATCATTGTCTATATCATAAGTTTGAGGCCAGCATCAGCTAACTACACAAGGGCTTGCCTCAAAACACCACCGACAAAAATGAAACAAAGTAAAATGAAAAATGGAAAAAACAAGATTTGTGTGTGTGTGTGTGTGTGTGTGTGTGTGTGTGTGTGTGGGTGGTGGTGGTGGTGGTGGTGGTGGTGGTGGAGCTGGGTGTCCTGTTCAGGAGTAGTCGCACACTAACCATTTGGACACCAGACTTAAATAGATTGAAATTTGTTCACCACATAGCAAAGTCTGACTAGTCAGGGAGACAGTCTTGATTCAGGAACCAAGACTGTGACCCTGAGCCTTTCTCAGAGTGAGTTTTTAAAGAGAAAAAAATAATGCCCAAGCAGGAAGAATCCATTCTATTCCAGGTACATGGTGCTTAGGTAGCTAGACAAGGCATTGTACGTTGATTGACTGGGATGTAGGCTACGGGAGCTTAGGGCTTTCCTGTCCTCCCTCTCTCTTGGGGGGTTCTGGGGACTTTCCAGGTCCCTACCTTTTCCATGATAGAGGAACATACCAGGGCATTGTGGTTTAACTCCAATAGAAATACATTTATCTTTAACTCAAGCAGAACATGCATTTAACATTTCTGTTATTATTCTATTCAACAAGTATTGAATTGTAAATTAAAGGCTGTTCTTATGTCAGGCAGGCAGAGCCTGAGACCTTGAACTTAATTCCACCTTATGATCAAAATGGAGCCCAAAGACAAAATGGCTACAGTCATGCTAAAGGCTAAAGCAAGTCTCAATCTTTCCCCACTTGAGTTTTGCCTTAGAGTCAAATCATTGACTCTAAATCATCTCTTGCACTTAGAGATTTATTGTGAAATGATTTACAGAGAGGCAAGGGGAGAGACCTGTGGTACACGCAAACCAGGTACCATTAGGAGCTGCTGAAAGGTTAGCCTTCTTCATCCCTATGGAATGAGACAACCTTATCACGTAGTGTTAGGAGGATGGCACATGTCTGAGTATAGTGATGTTGGTAATGGATATTTCTGAGACTTGAAATAAATTTCATTTCCCTTTACGTACCCCAAATTAGAAATGGATAAGAGGCTATGTCATTAAGAAACTCAAAAGTTGCCCTTACTGTGTCTATTAGCAGAGGCCTACTTTTGGTATATCAGTTGTCATTATAGGTACCCATGTGTCCCTTATACCAGGGAGTTTTTTTGTTTTTTGTTTTTTTTGACATAACATTTCAGCCTGTAAGGTGGGCAATGGGTGACATATTCTCTTCTGTAACTACTTTTAGCTGACATTAGGAAGTTGTTATTGGGACCCAGGAAGGCTGAAATGCTAGTCAAAGGCTGGGCAATGGGGCAGTTATCAGAGGCATCTTCTATGTTGATCCACTTGAAAGACAGGGACCAATCACATTAGTTGGACTGGCTAACAACAGCTTTCACAAAGATCAGAGCCAAGCAGCTTGCAGTCCATGGGTGATCTCTGGATGCAGTTTGTTAGCCAAGTGAAAATACACTGAGACAAATATAAATTAGGTACAGAATTAAATTTTTCTAGTCATTGGGGAAGGCGAAGGTGGCGAATCCCAAAATCAGGGGGGAAAATTCCTGTTTTCAGTAACAGGTAGATGTGCTTATCTGGATTCCATTTGACTTGTGGCAGATGGATCCAAGTCATTCTTGGAAGCTTATAGGAATCTTTTTAAGTTTACAAAAGGAGACAGATTGGCTTTGGAAACAATTCAAAATCTGATTAATGCTCTAATTATTTACTGTGAGACATAGGTGGCTGATAGGAGCGGTAAAGTGAGTTTCTTTTTGATAAAGGAACAGCAAATAAAAGGTTACTTCTTTTACTAGTCTAGTCCCCAAACACATCAGAGACCTGAGAAGGATAGATTATAGTAGGAAGTATTCCAAATGGCCCATGTATCAATTAAAGTGACAGAGGCTTACCCACTACCCAGTCAGCTATCCCACTGGGCTCCGATGATGCTGATGGCTCTGTTGGGGGAACAGGTCCCAGTGCAGTATCAGTCTTCAGCTGCCAGGCTTCACAAATCTGAGAGGCCTTTCTGTGGAGGAGGAACATGAGAAAGACTGGCCTCACCTTGTCTTAGGCAATGTGGGACAATTAACTCTCTGGGTGTCCTCTGTGTGGCTTTCTGTGTGGCTTTGAGCCATGGTCAGGACTCTCTCTCCAGTTTCCTGATCTGTCTGTTCTCCTGGCTTTCTCTATTATCATAACTCTCTAAAGAGTCAATGGGGGGTTCTGTGGGTCCCTGAACTGCCTGAGTCACCTTTGGCATATTTGTGGGACACTTGGCAGCAACCTGAGAGATCGCCCCCTAAGAATTTGGTGATAACTCCTAAGTGCCTCACTCCAGGTCCCAAGTCTGGATGGTGGGAGGGAAAGCAGCATTAATCCTCTCAGGATCTTTAGTGTATCTACCATTATCCCCTGGGGACCAATTGACTATGGTCCTGCTTATACGATCCCATCCCTCGGTGGTGAAGAGGGTCTGAGGGAACAGCTGGGTATCACACCACGTAGGCTGATGAGTAGAGGAAGAGAAAGAAGAGGCACACCAACCCAGGCACAGAATCTTCCGCGTACAATCCATCCCACCTTCAATATGTGCTGGGGGCAAGGCAGAACTTGTGGGAGTGGCCAACCAATGACTGGTCTAATGTGAAGCCTATGCCGTGCGAGAGGGAGCCCACGCCTGACATTGCCTGGATAACCAGGAACTGGAGGCTAAATAGCCCAGAGACCTTTGATAGAAGAAAAAAAATCAATAAAATGATTTCTAATGGTTTTATGCTGTTCTCACAGATCGGAGCCTGGCCCAGTTGTTATCAGAGAGGCTTCTGCCAGTAGCTGATGGGAGTAGAGGCAGAGACCCACAGGTGAACTTTAGGCAGAGAGAGCTCAAATTGGAGATCTCCATCAGGAACCTTCTCCTAGAGTTCAGGACACTTAAAAAGAAGGGGAGGGGGAATTGTAGGAGCCAGAGGAGCCGAGGATAAGAGGACAGCAAGGGTCACAGAGGTGCTAATCACAGAGTCTGCATAGCTCTGCACTAGGTCCTCTGCATATGCGTTACAGTTTTTAGCTTGGTGAGTTTGTGGGACTCCTACCAGTGGGAGTGGGGGTGTCTCTGACTCTTTCGTCTGCTCTTGGGACCCTTTTCCTCCTACTGGGTTGCCTTTCCCAGCCTTGATATGGTTTGTGCCTTGGCCTATTATCTTGTTATGCTGTGTACTGCATGTACCCTGAGAGCTCTGCTCTTTTCTGAAGGGAAACGGAAAAGGGGTGGATCTGGGGGAAAGGAGAGATGAGGAGGGGGCTGAGAGGAGGGAGAGGATGTACTGAAGACATTAAAATAATACTGTAGGAACCAGGCCTGACTGGGCTGCCTGCCTGTCTTGCTGTTTCATGTCCTGTTTCTAGCAGCTTCCGTGTCTGTTTATGTTGGTCAGCTGGTCATGTTTACTGCTCTGAGAATGCACCCCACCCCTCCTCGGGACTTTCCCTCCTGTGTGCAATCACTTCTTGAGGGATTTCACCTGTGAGTGGGATTCCTGTTTTGCTGCCTATAAGAAGGCTCTTTGAACACTGAATAAAGGTTGTTGAGGCTGCCGCCGCCGCTGCTCTCTTAGCACGAAGGACCTGCAGTTTTATTGTGTGTGTATGTGTGTGTGGGTTAAACCCGCAGTCCCTAGCCCTTAACTCGGTACCGCATTGGTGCGGGCGCCACGTAATACATAATTAAAACTAGTGAGTTGAAAATACCCCCCCCCCAAATCCCCATAAGTACAAAGATGACTCAGCTAGGGCTGGAGAGGTGGCTCAACAATTAAGAGAACTGGCTGTTCCTCTATAGATCTTGATTCGATTCCTTTTTTATTTTTTGTTTTTTCGAGACAGGGTTTCTCTGTGTAGCCTTGGCTGTCCTGGGCTCACTTTGTAGACCAGGCTGACCTGGAACTCACAGACATCTACCTGTCTCTACCTTCCCTAGGATTAGAGACCTGTGCTCCCACACCTGGCTACTGGGTTTGATTCTTAGCACCCACATGGTGTGTCACAACTGTCTGTAACTCCAGTTTCAAGGGGGATGTAATAACCTTTTGGACACTGCACTAATGTGGTGCACAGACATACATGGAGGCAAAACACCCACATACATAATATTTTAAAAGAAGATCTAAAAAAAAGTCCACAAAGATAACTAAGCTGACGTATGTCAGGGGGTGTGGTAAAGAAACTACTGAAATGGCTGCTCCGTGAGGAGAAGGGTTTTCATTTTGGATAAGAGGGAAAAAATATTCAGAGGCATCTGCAAGAGTCTCTGTGGGAGGGCCAGAAATTGGGGCACAGGAGGGCCAGAAACTGGGAGTGGGACAGGAGGGCCAGAGGATGGGGACAGGAGGGCCAGAGGATGGGGACAGAAGGGCCAGAGAGAGAATGGGGGACAGGAGGGCCAGAAAATGGGGGACAGGAGGGCCAGAGAGAGAATGGGGGACAAGCTGTGCAGGTTATAAGAGGGACAGTAGGTGTGAGGGGGTAGAAAGCCTGTGAGCTGGAGGAGGCCTGGGAGTTTAGGGTAGAAGGTGTGTGTGTGTGTGTGTGTGTGTGTGTGTGTGTGTAGGGCCAGGAGGCTAGCATGGGGGCTTTGCACTGTATACTGTACTTGTGACTAGGGACTCCAATGGATAGCATAGATTTGATATGCCGATAGGAGCCACGGGTATGTGTCAACGAAGAGACATATGATGTGGCCCTTCTGCCACAGGCAAGGCAACGACTCCCTTTGACAGACAGAAGCCTGTGAGTTCCTGAGGGATGCTGCCTTTCAGGTAACGAGATCCGTCTGCGGTCCAGCTGGAGCTTATTTCTGGTACGTACACTGCCCAAGGCCTAACACTAATAGCCAAATGATCATATTTTCGGATTGAATTTTAATAATTGAAATGAGTTTTCATTTTCTAGATCTGCAATTCAATTAAAGGTTCTTTTTGTTTGTTTGTTTGAGACAGGGTTTCTTGTGTAGCCTTGGCTGTCCTGGAACTCGCTTTGTAAACCAGATTGGCCTCTAACTCACAGAGATCCACCTGCCTCTGCCTCCGGAGTGCTGGTGCGACCATGCCCAGCTCAATTAAGAGTTCCTTTTGTTTTGTTTTGTTTTGTTTTGTTTTGTTTTGTTTTGTTGGGACAAGGGTTCTCTGGGTAGCCTTGGCTGTTCTGTACTCAATTTGTAGACCAGACTGGCCTTGAACTCATAGGGATCCATCTGCTTCTGCCTCCTAGAGTGCTCCACCACACCCACTTAATAAAAAGTTCTTAAAAACTGATATTCGGTCATCTTATTTATCAGTTATGAGCTGAAGGGGATACAAATGTATTGTTTTCTACATTGTGGCATTAGTTTAAAAGCAGTAAAATGAAAATAAGAGAAAGTTCTTAAGCTCCATATTCCTTGGGTCCACCATCAGTCTCCTGTCTCTGGTTAGTTTGCCAAGATGTGACAATAGCCAGAAATATAACAGCAGAGAGCAAGCCTCATTGCAGGCTGAGGCTGGTCATTGATGAGCGGTTGCCTAGAGTGCGTGGGACCCTGAGCTTGATCTGCAGACCTTACCACATGGACGCCATGGTGAATCCCTGCACCCTAGTGCTTGGGAGTGAGGTGGGGAAGTTGAAGGCCAATCTGGGCCTAGGTGCATGAGACCTTGGAGAGGGAGGGGGCAGAGAGACAGAGAGAGGAAGAGGAGAGGGAGGGAGGGAGAGAGGGAGAGAGATAAAGAGAGAGAGACAGAGACAGAGATGGAGACAGAGATTGAGATAGAGAGAGGCACACACAGAGAGACACACAGAGAGATACAGAGAGAGAAGGCAGAGGGAGAGACAGAGACAAGTAGAGACACATATATAGAGACAGAGGAGACAGACCAAAAGACACAGAGAGACAGAAAGACACATACAGAGACAGAGAGACAGAGACATGTACAGAGACAGAGACACATGCAGAGACAGAGATAGAGGCACAGACAGAGATGGACACACACACACACACACACAAAGGAGACAGAGACAAAGACAGACAGACATACACACAGAGACAAAGAGACAGAGAGAGGACACACACACACACAGACACAGAGAGAGACAGAGACAGAGACAGACAGAGACAGAGACACAGAGAGAAACTCTGACACTAACCACAGATTTTCTAGCATTGTTCCTAGGGCTTCTGTGTCTTGCTACAATTTTGTGATGCTGTGTTTTACAGCAACATACACTTGGATCCCTCTCTTTGTTTAACCTTTGTTTAAGCCTCTTCCTGGCCAGTGATTCAAATGTTTGTGATAGATGTCGCCCCCTAGTGGAATTCTTCAATCTTTGCATGCTTGGGACAGCCCTCTAGTCACAGCGCAATTTTCAAGCTACTGTCTTTCAGGAGAGCTAAAACTTGTCTTCAAGCTCTTCCATCAAGCTGGTCATGACCAGCAGAACAGTGTCCCCACCAGAGATGCCCATTTCCAACCCGCAGAATCCATCACTGTACAGGACCAGAGGGGATGTGCTGATGTCGTCAAGGGTACCAAGAAGGAAATCACCCGGGATTGTCCGGGTATGCCCAGGGAGAGCACCAAAGCCCTGATTCAAAGAAGAAGGAGGGTCAGGGTCGGAAGAGGTGTGAGGACAGAAGGACAGAGAGAGGGTACAGGATGGGGGCTTCGATGTCACCATGGGCCAAGCCCCACCGGAAGCTTCTTCCGGGTGGAAAAGACAGAAACTAGATTCTTTCCCGGGACTCACAATGGAAACCTTGGCCACCTGTACTTTAATTTAGGTCACCGAGACCTGGTAGTCTAGTACTGTAAGCTGACACTTGTGTGCTTTTTGCATGTATGTATGTATGTATGTATGTATGTATGTATGCATGTATGGTGTGTGCATCCTCCAGGTTCAGTGAGAGAATATCAAAACAAAACGGAGCAAAGTATAGAGTGGCCGAGGAAGATACTCCTTGCTCACCCCTGGGTTTGTTGTATATGCACTAGCTTGTGTGTTACTCGATTTGGAAAACGATCTCTAGATCACGAGAGTGGCAGAGGTGAGTGCAGTGCAGACGGGCACTCATGAGTGTCAAGGAACCCCCTTGTAAGGAATCCCACCCACCCACCCCCATGCTCGGCACAACGCCAGTCTGATGAGATGATCACGGCACAGGAGTTAAAAACAACATCTGCCCCGCACAGCTGACCAGCCTTTTAGGATCGGAATTTGGCTCTGCCCGGGAGCCTAAATGTCAGCCCACCAGTAGGGTTTTTGTCTTGGATGCTTGTTAATTCGAGAAGTTCTCATGGGTACACACCTTGTGATTTCTATGCATTTGATAATGGGAGATGAAGTGGGGATCGTGGCTTCTTAATGTTCTAAATTCCGTGAGATTCTTGCGTCTGCTGTGTCTTTGGTGTCATCAACACTTCTGGGTACGTGTGAACACTGGCTAGGCTTGAAGAAAAAAAGGCCTTCGATTTCTGGGGGTAACATCTGTGGAAAAGGAAAGAACAACTGCTAAAAATAGAGAAAGGAACATAAAAGGAAGAGACCATTGCTAGTTTTAGGTAGATGTGAGAGTGACTTTGCTGGATTCAGGTATAAGAGAAATGCTTTCTTAGTGTGTTAAATGCGCCCATTGTGGTAACATACTCTTAGAACATCTGTCAGCAAACTTATCAAGCCCTGTACAACACCCGGGTTCTACATTTCATGGAAAAGTGTATTTCTAATATAAATTTCTCTTCTTTTCTTTGTAAAGTCTCATATAGGCCAGGCTATATGAACAAAGTTCTGAAACCAGCAAGACGGATGAGCAGATAAAGGTGATTGCTGCTAAGACTTAGGACCTGAGTTCAATCCCTGGAACCTCCGCAAGCAGTCCTCTGGTATTCCTAACACACACACACACACACACACACACACACACACACACACACACACACACACACACACGCACCGGCACACACACACACATGCACGGGCACATATGAACACATACAGACACACAGGGGCACACATGAACACATTACACACAGAAACTTTGTTTAATGCACTTTTCCCTGCACACACTTGTCCCCATATTTCCTTGCAGGTTATTCACTAGAACTGGGTCCCAGGCCCATGTTCATGTTACTCAGATAAGCTGCACCATTAGGACGGGCTCTAAGTAAGATCTCTGTTGGTGTGTGAGTGTGAGGCAGGTTTTTAAAGGAACTGGATTTCTGAGCATTCAGAGGAACCATGTTCTGTCGGGAGGTGGCTTCGATGCCCCCCCAGTCACACAGGCATTTAGTACATATTTGTGGAAATAAACTTGAAATTTGTGTGAGCTTACATTCCTGTCAAAGAGCCACACCCATTTAAAGACCCTCAGAGGCTGAACTGACTGATTAGAATTTCTGTGATCATGGAGAGTTGGGATCTTGCAGATCTGGAGCCAAGTCATGCTGGGCTATTTTAATGCCCCTCAACAGCCAGGCATTGCCTCCCTCTGCTTCTGACCTAATACTTACCCTTGTGACTATTAGACAATCGCCCCGAATGCATAGGCAGACCCTAGCGTCCCCCAATACACATACTAGCGATGTCATCAGATAATGTCTGAGGACTGTAGTGGAGGTCCCTTGCTTTGTGTGACCCAAGATTTCCACCAGTGTATTTGGAGAATGTCTTACTTAAGATTTTCTTTGTTCTGTTACTAGAAAATTTCATGAGACTGTTTTTTATTTTTATTTTTATTTTTATTTTTATTTTTATTTTTATGAAAGAGCTTGGTGTTGGGGTATCCTAAATCTGTGTTCCCAGACTGTGGTCACTTATATTCAGTTATGTATATATATGTGAATATAAACCACTGCTTGCTCCTTCTGATGTGGGAGCTGCATCTTCAGGCTGTCAGTTTATATTTTCATTTTCTTTAGTTTTGAGACAAGGCTTTACTGTGTAGCCCAGGCTGCCCTTGAACTCTCACTCTTCTCCTGCCTCTCTCTCTCCAGTGCTGGGATAACAGACATACCTTATCATGCCTGGCCTGGAATCTGTGTGTAATGGGCCCATTTTTCTTCATCATTGTTTTCCTGAGTGTTTTCTAAGGATGAGCATCTTGATGTCTGGTTCTCTCATGTCTGCAGGAGACCCTGTGAGGTGACCCGAGGCTGCCATGCATCCCTGAGGGACTCTGATGATCCTAGGAAGACATACATACATGTTCCAGTCTTTCCTGATGGAGGCCACGTCTGGACCCAGCAGAGTCCCAATACAAAGGTCTCTCGTGAATCTTCCCCTTCCTGTTCCCGGACCAACCCAGGCACCCTCAACCCTGCCTTTTTGTGAGCATGGCTTTGTGAAGTGTCTACATTTTCCCCTCGAGGAGAGCTACTCACACAGTCCTCAAATTAAACTTCTCACTACAGGTAATTTTCATCTCGATTTTTTTTTTTTTAGGTGCCTCAATAGTGACTTCTTGTCTTTGCACTCACATCACTTTCTATTTCTGTGCGGTCTGCGAATGTCAGTTGTGACGTGGTGTCCTTTTCGGGAGTGCTGCTGAAGATGCCAAAAAGAGAAATGTGTTGCAGATGACCTTCTGAGGTCCCCTAGGGGAGCACACACAGAGAACACACCCTCACCTACCAGATGGGCCCTCCTGGCAAAGGGGAGGACACACGGTCTGTGGTCACTGTGTCACATAACAGGGACACTGCAGCCACCTTTAATGTGCTCCGCCAAAATGACAGAGGGTGTCTATATTAATTATTTCTATTATTGATATAACAACATTTCTCACAAAAGCAACGAAAGGAGGAAAGGGTTTGGTTTGGCTCACAGTTTTGGGGGACACAGTCCATCATGGTGGGGGGAGCCATGGCTGCAGGAGTATGAGGCAGTTGCTCATACAGCATCCAGGAAGCAGAGAGAGCTGAATGCTGGTGTTCGGCTAGCGGTCTCCTTATTTCCTAGTCTAGTCCCTAGCATATGAGATGTTGCTGCCCACGGTTAAGGGCTGATCTTCCCACTTCAATGAGTCCAGTCTAGAAACTCCCAAGTAGACAAGCCTAGAGGCTTGTTTCCATGGTGATTCTAGAGCTCATTAATTTGACAATCAAAATTAACCCCATTCTGTAGCTGTGGA
>OU015747.1:84671745-84684127 GCA_907169655.1 Acomys percivali | reverse complement strand
ACACAGGCACAGATGCACAAACACACACACAGACACACATACACACATACAGACACAGACACACACACACATATACAGACTCACAGACAAATACACACACAGACACAGACACATAGACACACAGACAGACACAGACGCACAAACACACACACAAATACACACACAGACACAAAGACACACACACATACAGACTCACAGACAAATACACACACAGACATATAGACACATACGCACAGACACACAGATACACAGACACACACACAGAGACATTCACACAGACACATACACACAGACACACAGACACACACACACAAACATACACACATACAGACACACAGACACATACACACAGACATAGAGATACACAGACACACACAGACATACACACATACAGACACACAGACACAGATACATATACAGAGACACAGAAGACAGACAGACAGACACACACACACACACACACACACACACACACACACGGTGATGGAGGGAGGGAGGGGGAGGGCCAGAGACCTATGCAGGTTTAAAATATCTACTGTCACCTGTGGTGAGCTGGTGCACAGGTGCAGAGCCCACAGACATGGAGGGCAGACAGCTGAATGTTTTGAGTACGAAAACTTTTAAAATAAACAGTGTTTCTCATAAATATGTCATCTCTCTAAATCCTCTGTGGTCATGACCTAGTTTGTATTTTCCCCTCTTTTTATGAGGAGTTTATAAACGTAGCACTCTCTAGCGCGGGCCCTGTTAATGTACATACGTGCTCGCCACTTTTCAAGAGGTCTCAGGGCCATCCCTGCTGATGCTGCTGAGATGATGCATAGACACTGCAGTGCGGCCCAGCTAGCTCCCTGCCTGCCCCAGCCCTGCAGCACTGGTCTCCCTGGGCGCATGCTCTCCTGTATTGCTTGTGTTTATACAAGAAATGAAAAGAGGGGCCAGGCTGTTAGCTGGCCCAGTTGGTAGGGTGCTTGTCTTAGCATGCACAAAGCCCTAAGCGTGAACTCCCCGGTTTGATCTTCAGTAAGCTGGGCGTTGTGGCAGGTGGCCAAAGCCAGTACCTGAAGGGTAGAGTCAGGAGAAACAGAC
Organism: Acomys percivali; assembly: GCA_907169655.1. Lineage (NCBI taxonomy): Eukaryota > Metazoa > Chordata > Mammalia > Rodentia > Muridae > Acomys > Acomys percivali. The sequence goes on along the minus strand of OU015747.1, from coordinate 84,683,038 downwards.
GTTCAAAGTTGTCTTCAGGCACACGGTGAATTCCAGGACAGCTTGGCTATGTGATATCCTGTCTGAGAAAAAATGAAGTCGACTTTATTTTTTTTTTTTTAGGCAGGGGTGGGTGGGTGGGGGTGGGGTGAGGACCTGAGTTCAAATCGCAGAATCTACATTAAAAAGTAAAAATAAACTCAAGAGGCAGAGGCAGGTGGATTGCTGTGAGCTCAAGGCCAGTCTGGTCTAAAGAGAGAGTCCAGGACAGCCAAGATAGCATTAAAAAAGATAACAACAAACAAACAAACAAAACAAACAAAAAAATAAAAACACTGTTCTCCACGGGTACCAGTCCACCCTGGTACATCAAATCGCAGCAGGACTAGACACATCCTTTCCCACTGAGGCTCCCTTCTCTGAAGATAATGGGATGGGGGAATGTGGGAGGAGGTGTGAGGAGAGGAGGGAGGATGATGTGATCAGGCTGTAAAGTGAATAAAAAATAAAATTAAAACTCTATATTGAGAAAAAAGAACCATTGCTGGGGGCTGGAAAGATAGCTCAGTGGTTAAAAGCACAGAGTGCTCTTTCAGAGGGCCCAGGTTCAAATCTCAGCACCCACATGGCAGCTCACAACTGTCTTTAAATCCAAGATCTGACACCCTCAAACAGACATACATGTAGGCAAAACAACAAAACACATAAAATTAAAAAAAAAAAAAAAAAGAGCCATTGCTCCAGTGCTATCCCCTAACAATTCTTTAGGACCACCCACTGTTGTGACCATGAAATGAATCTATGGGTAATACATACATCTCTAATTTTAAAATCAATATAATGATCTATATGATAGTAGAGGAATAAAAGTAGTACCATACATAATTAATGTGCATTTGCCATGATAGCCATGATAAATGGCCACTCAGGACTGTACCGGAAGCTAGCAGTACTCAGACGTCTGTATGTGCTCGTGATTGAGCAGCAGGGTGATGGAAAGACTCTAGAATATTATCAGCGTCATTTTTTCTTAGTGTTTAGTGTGTTGAAATAAAAGCTCAACAAACATATTCATGAACACACAAGGAACTTTTTGGCCCGTGGCAGTTATCTGTATGGTGGGCACAGATATGCTGACTCACGTGGTGAATGGAACTGCCTTCAGTGTCCCCATTTCCCTAAACAAGAAGAGTTAATCTTCCCTAGACTTACATGCTAGTTGTATTTCCAGAAAAATTTGTGTACATTCAAAGATGCCAACATATCTCATGTTCGCATATAAAACACAGTTAAAGTTGTAAAGCACATTTTCACAGAATCGAAGATAGGTCCCTGCCACCCCCCCCCCCCAAACTGGAGTGGCCCCAAAGAAAGCACCTGCACTTCTCCAGAATGTCCCCTAGGGGGCGGAACTGCTGCGAAGTGTGCGGTTGCTGAATTGGGAGGGAATGCTCCTGAAACATTTAGCAAGGTGCCAGGCACATGGTCTCCCTCCAAGAACGCAGCTAATATAATCTCCCAGTGACTCGGCTGGGACTTGTTTTGGGGGAGCTGGAGCCTAAAAGGCAGGAGAAGCTTACGCCAGCTCTTGTTTCTGAACCCTCTTCCTTCCTTTAAAAGTACTGACTTCGCTAGCGTACAGAACACGAGGGGATGAGCCCTGGTTCCCTACCCTGCACCTTTACGTGTGTGATGATCTGGATACAAAACCGAGTGAGGAATGAGAGGAATGATTCTTTTAGAGTCTGCTCTGCAGCGTGTGTGTGTGTGTGTGTGTGTGTGTGTGTGTGTGTGTGCGCGCGCGTGTTGGGAGGCTCGGGCGCGGCCGAGGGAAGGGAAGGTGTTCGAGGAAGGGGGCATGTTCCAAGATTTCTAGCCAGACCTCAAGAACAATTGAATAAGAGAGCAAAGGAGAAATGCTTGTTAAAATACCTAATGAACGCACAAGCAAACAGATTAGAGGTGGGGATGTAGCCCTGTCCTAAACCTTGTGCTAAACTCCCCTGTTCCTGCCCCCAGCACCACAGAGAAAAAGAAAATATAAATTTCAAAAAGCAGGCTATAAAAGAGAAAGATGGAGTCTACAAAGCACTCACGTTAAGGTTTCAGCCAACTCTGTCGCAGTGTGTGACACCGACCTCACCTCTACAGTGTTCAAGGCCTGGGTATTTTTGTTCTTGGTAGCCTTGTGATTCTGTGAGAACCATTGACAGGACATCCAATAGGAAAACGGGGTACAAAACCCCCCAAAATCCAGGACGCGAGAGGACAGAGAGCTCTGTGAAGCATTGTTATTGAGAGCAGCATCAGGACCAGTGCGGGGAGGGATGGGGGTGGGGGAGTGAGAGAGTCTTAAGCCCAGTAAACAGGCGCGTGTCATTTTCTTTAGAGAAAGAAGGGGCTGCTGAAATAACCTAATTTGACGCTTTCGGTTTATAGTTGAAATTATTGTTAAAACAAAACAAAACAAAACAACAATAACCCGAAAGGGAGCCTGGGCCACTCAGACTTGATTTCAACAAAATGTGTCCCCCTTCCGGAAACCTGCACTTCCATGATCACCGGCAGAGCGGAAACCGGCTATTCTCAGAAGAAAACGGGGTGGGTTCCCATAAATGAAGGAATTGGCATACTATAGTACTCCGATTAAATTTAGAGACTGATAGCAACCTATTGATAAAATCTAGACTCTCCAGAGCTCGGGTGTGAATGCCATGAAACGTGCGCCCAGTTCGTTAGGTTGCGGCTTGGCTGTGAAAACTAGCCCCACCGCGCAAGGGCAGGAAGTTGGCATGGTCAGAGGTGGAGAACGTGGATGAGCCCGGGCAGGTAGAGGGGAGTCTTCTAGGGAGACAGATCTTGGATGCTCAGAGAGGGAAATGAGCTGGTGACAGATGGAAGGGAAAGGCCCAAGGATAGTCGCAACGGAAGCCACTGTTCCAGCAATACTCAGTCTAAGTTGGTGCAGGAGAGAAACTGAGAAGAGAGATAAAGCCCTTTAGGGCTTGGGGACAGGTGACTCCTGATACCGGCCGGAGCAGGCGGGAACCAGGTGCAGCCCCTGTATCCCGAGTGGCTCCGCGAGATAAAGAGGCCGGATGAGCTGCCGTGCCCTCTCTCCTGCCCACGCGCAGCCACAGGCTCGGAGGACTGCAGAGTAATTAGGATGGAGGGGGTCCTTCCTGGGCACCAATCCACGACGCGAGTCGGGGGCGCGTCCTCCGTCACGCCCTCGCCCAGCCCTGCGCTAGCCGCAGACTGGTCCCCACGCCCCTTTACTGTCCCTCAATCCAGTCCTAGGACCGTCCAGGGCCCTCCCTCTCCCGGTGCCCGGGCTCAGCGCCTTGGGGCGGGTCCCTGCCGCCCGCACCTGCCCCCGGGGGCGGAGCGCAGCGGCGACAGCGCGGCCTCAGCCTCCGCCACACGCTGAGCTAGCGGCGGACCTGCCGCTCACCGCGGCCCGGGTGAAGCTCTCTTTCCGCGCCCTCGGTCCCTGGCACTTGGGACTCGAGTTCTTAATGCGATCGGTTTCCCCTCGGGGGATCTGCAGCCCCGGCTCCATGGAGCCTGCTCCCGGCAGCGAGCGCCGCAGCCCTCCTGGCCCCGGAGTCCCGCGGCCGCCACCGCGGGGCCACGCGTCCTCGACCGCCGCCCCCGCCCCGAGCCCGGCCCCGCTGAGCTCTTCTATGCAGTCGGACGAGGAACGGCAGCCGCGGATCAGCGAGAGCGGCCAGTTCAGCGACGGGCTGGAGGACCGAGGTGAGCTGCCACTGCCCAGGGCTCCTTCCTCTTCGCCTCTCTGAAGCCACCTGTCCCCTACACGTGGGGCTCCGCGCGGAGAGCAGAAGCGACAGTCCCACCTCTCGGGATCCGTGTGGGCCGGGCAGCGGAGTCTCCTGGGAGCCCCTTTCAGGTTCCGGATCCCGGCGGGTTCCTAAGCCAGCCTTCTCCGGTGCCCACGAGAAAAGTTTGCAGACCAGGTTCACCGTGGCTTATAGGGAACCACAGGGTTTCTTTCTGTTCCTGGAGACGTGGGTTCCAATGCATCCCGGTGCGCGAGCCCCGCCAATCACCCGGGAGAAACTTCTTTTTTCTGGGTTAGTGGCGGGGCGTCCGCTATAGTGACAGTCAGGGTCCCTTTAGCCTCTGGACTCCTATGGATCCTAGCTCTCTGGCTCCCGGGTCACAGCGGTCACCGCCCCACAGTGTAAGGGTGCTGGCAGAGAGGTTGGAATGTTTGGGGGTTTGGCCACCAACCTGGTCTGCACAGAAGCTACCCAAAGCTGATACTTCCTGGAGAGCGTGTGTCCAGGCTCAGTTCTTCCTTGGACGGTGGCCTTGGACCCCTGCATCTCCCGGAAGGCATCCCCACATCCCTCCCACAGTCGCTGTCTCCATAGGGGGGCTGCATCGAATGCTAGGGCTCCCTCATTCATCCCGCCTGGCTGTCCTTCCAATGCTGCTCTCGTGGCCTACAGCTTGGATTCTTTGCAGAGAAGACCGCATCTACACCGGTCCTCTTTCTTCCTGCTTCCGAATTGGACCCCTCAAAAAATTATCAGCGGTTCCGCAAAAACCCGCTGGTGTTAGAGATGGGGGTCTCTGAAGCCAGGTCCTTCCCAGGCAACCAGCTTTGTACACCGCTACTCATTTTTTTTTTGAAAGCTTTCATCTGTCGACTGTATAGAGTGCTTATATTATTTCAGTTTTAGCAGGTTTCTGTCCTATTCTTAGTGCCTCCTGTACATCTTTATATTCCGGTTTCGTGTTGGGATGCAGGATCTCTTCCTTAGAGATTCTGAATTGTAGCGTGTGAAACAGGATGACATGGAAACAGATTTCCCACAGAAGCGGCAGGGATGCTGTGCGGGGAACTGGAGCTGCTCCAGCTTGGAACGAGTTCCGCACCCGTGTTGCAGGTCCTTTTTCTGTTCCCACAGAACTTGATAGCCTTGGAGACAGCAGAGTGGATGGCATCATCAGAAACCCAGGGGAAAAAAAAAAAAAACCTCTCAGTTTAATTCTGGGGTGTGAGAATTCCCTTTGCCCCGAAAGATTGAAACAGTTTGCATTGAAGAAAGGCGGATGCCAGGGTTGGGCTTAATTCTGTAGCATTGCGGGTTATCTGTAAGAGCTGGTCAGTCTCTCCCAAGCCCTACAGAAGGACAGACAAGAAACCCATGCTAGGATGAATTGATATTTAGTGATATCTAGAGGCCACGCTTCAGTGTTAAGTGAAAACAAAACAAGACACAAACCTTTTCTTAATACATTCTTTAGGTTTTCTGTCAGTGGTCAAGTGAACTTCATTTTCTATTATATTCTCGCCTGAAAGCATTCAGTGTTCATAACCCCGGTGCTGTGTGGAAGCTTGCATACCACACACAACCTCTCTCTGTTAGGATGAGCCCTGTCCTCCACAGAACCCATTCTGAGCCAGCTGAAAGTCGCTGTGACATTTCTTTTGTTCCACCCACTCCTGGCTGCAAAGAGTTAATGATAAGTGAAGTCTCCAGTTAAACAAATCAGAAGGCTGCCTCGGAGGTTGGTTGTAATATCTTATATGTTCATGTTACGTTATCTTTCCTATATCCATTTTTTTTTTTGCTATCTTGTGGGAAAGGCTCACGGGTTGTGACATCCTTCTCGCCAGCCCAGCGGCAGGAACTGGGGAAGAGGACCACCTCCTTGGTCTCCAGCTCTCCCTGGATGCAGTGGCTTTCTGCTGGGCCCACTCCCGCACAGGGTGTGGGGGATGGGCACTGCCTGCACAGCTACCTTCCATACTATTTCTCTGTGTTGACTTCCTTCTGAGGTGTCTACCATACATCAGACCACTTCTGATTGTCATTGGACAGTTGCTTTATGACCTAGTGGTTTGGAATTTTGGAGACATTTTCTTCTTAGAAGGGATAGGGTCTATTTTCCTGAATCCCAGTTTAGCTCAGAATATCCCAACATTACTGTAGCAGCTGACTGAGCCTGTGGGTCGGGAAGCAAGCAAGCACTATGTGGTTTAAGACCTTCAGGAACTCACTCACTCACACACACACACACACACACACACACACACACACACACACGGAGTGCAATTGATCTTAGGGGTTCCTTCTCCCCTTCTTTAATATGAATTTCTCTATGATTTTGTCCCCAAAACCTTAGGATGTCGCCCAACCTTACTGCGTTATAGGCTTTATTTAGCTCTTTCCTCTAGCTGTTCGTCTTAAAACAAATAGACAAACAAACAAATAACAAAAATCTTTCTGCAGAGAATGAAAGCTCAGGGGCCTGGTGTGGCGACTCAGGCCTAGAACAGAAGTGCTTGGGACACAGAAGCAGCAGATTCACTGTGAACCCATGGCCAGCCTGGGCTACATGTCAAATTCTGGGCCAGTCTTGAGTGCGGAGCGAGACTCAACACACCAACAACAAAACTAGATAAACTCAGGAGAAATCAATGAGAGGTAGTTCAGACTTCTAAGGAAATAGTATGCGAGCACACAGACGAGTGTGCAAGCATCTGGCGTGGACGCAGAATTCCCGGGGTGGAGATCAGTCAGTTCCGAGCTGAGCCCTGCGGGTCTGCACATTCTACTTCCCTTGAAAGAGTAGACACAGAGAAACCCTGTCTCAAAAAACCAAAAAAAAAAAAAAAGAAAGAGTAGAAAGTGCCCATATTTTTTTTTGGCATCAGCCATACATGTATCTATGCAAATTTGTGTGTGTGCATGTGTGTGCGCACGTGTGTGGATGCCAGAGATAACCTCAAGTGTCATTCTTCAAGTGCTGTCTATTTTGGAAACAAAGTCTCTCCCGGATCTGGGATTGCTTCTTTCCACTGGCTGGCCAGTGAGCTTCCAGGGACCCAAGCACGCACTACTATTTCCTGGGTTTTTATATAGGTTCTGGGCCTTGAACTCAGGTCCTCATGTTTGCACGGCAAGCACTTTCCTCACCAAGCCACCTCGCGAGCCCCTCAGCTGCATTTTTAGAAAGGAAATGAAGAGATAAGCGCAGTTGCACCGAAAGAGAAAAAAGTCCTTCCTCTTTTGGACAGTGTTTCCATTACAGCGACTTTTTGTTTTTTTTGTTTTTTGTTTTCCCTGCTCAGTTTTACTATCGCTCAGGGGAGCCACAAGGAAGGTCAGCTCTAGAGAAGAACTTCCAGTCCTACTGGTTCAGAAAACCCAGAAGCCACGGTAGCAGGTGGTCCAGCACCCTATGGCTGCCACCTGAATCTCCCAGAGGGAGTGTTGGTTTTGGTGGGGCGACCAGAGGAAGCATCCCCTTGTGTGGTTAGGGCCAGGTGTGTTGTTGAAAGCAGCCAGCCCTGGAAGGAGAAATAAGTGCTGCACAGCAGGACGAGCAAGGGTGAGCCCAGTCATGACTGTCCCAGTTTCTTAAATGGATCGTGTTTTTGCCCCGCTATTGGACAAAACCCTTGAAATGGGTGCTCTCAGAATGCCGGGTAAATGAACCATTAATTCGAACTGGTACTTAAATTGTATAGTTTCACTTCTTCTGAAACCAATGGACCAGGGTGAAAGGAAAATTGCACGCACGCATGCACATACACTCATGCATGCACATGCTAGTGTGTGTGTGTGTGTGTGTGTGTGTGTGTGTGTGTGTGTGTATGGGTGGAGGTTAGAGTTCGATGTCCAGTGTTTTCCTCAATTGCTCTCCACCATATTTTTTTTCCTATAAAATATGTCAACTTAAAAGTTCTTTTAAAATTTTATTCCACTTTTTGAAAAAAAGAACACACCAGTTTTGGAGTCTTTTGTATTATTTTTAAGTTTTAAATTTTCAACTTAGAATATAATTACATGCTTTTCCCTTCCCCCTTTCTCCCTCCATCCTTTCCCATGAACAAACTCCCTTGCTCTCTCTCAAACTCACAGGCTTTATTTCCTCCATTGCTAGTGTATATAAGCACAGCCTACTCTGTATAGTGTTACTTGTATGGATGATTTCAGGGCTGGTCACTTGGCAACCGGTCTGGGGCTCTTCCCTGGAGAAGATTATTTCTCCTGCTCTCAGGGTCTCTTTGTTGCCTGTGGTTCTTTGTGTAAAGTTGAGGCCCCGAATGATTTTCCTCTTCCATATTAACACATCTGTTTTTGTCATCCTGGTTTAGGCAGCTGTCTTAATGAGACTTCATGGGTGTAGCTTCTCTGACATTTCTAGGAGATGAAACCTCACTCCGCCTGTACTTTTCAAGACAGGGTCTCTTGCTGTCCTTGGAGTTGCCTTTTCAGCTAGACTGGCTAGCCATCAAGTCCCATAATCCTCCTGCTTCCATCACTAGGGTTACAGGGATGCCTCCGTGTCTGCCTGTTATGTGGGCTCCTGGGATCTGAACCCAGGTCCTTAGGCTTGCACAGCCAGTACCGTACCCACCAAACCAGCTCTCCAGATGGAAAGATTAAACAAACAAACAAACAAACACTCATTTGGAAAAGGGCAGGGGATTTTTAGGGGTGTATGGGACCTGTTCATTGTAGGTTATAGCTTCCTTTGGACACAAGACTGATTGCAGCTAGGCATAAACGAGAATTTTTCCTAGAGCCCAGGAAGAATCAGAGAAAGGTGAAATCGAGTTATATTCAAAGGCACCAGGACCTACAGCAGAATCTGTCAAGACAAGAGGCCTGTCTTCTTCCCATCCAAGTGCATTTATTTATTATTATTACTTATTATTATTTGCAGATAGGGTCTCATGTAACTTAGGCTGTCCTCACTTTCATGTATCACTGAGGGTGATCTTGAATGTCTAATCTTCTGCCTCCACCTCCAGAGGACTGGGGATCACAGCTGTCTATCCCTACGCCCATTTTATTTGGTTCTGGGACTAGAACCCATGGCCTGTGAGTGTTAGGCAAACACCATACCAACTGAACTACAGCTGCATCTCCCATTTCTGGATTAAAGAGGAAAGCTTGAGGATAGTTTTCCAGTGTGATGGTGAATGGCTGATAATCCCTGCTTGCTTTCTCATTTATCCTTTGCTCCGATATGAGCTCCCCTCCCCACCTGGCTTTACTCATTTTGATATCTACTGGGCTGTCTCCGAAGTCCTGCTTGCTTTGTTTGAAGCCTATTCAAGGATGATTGGACTAAGATAGTTCAGTTTGGTCTTTGTTATAATTTTTTGGGTCAGGGGTTGAGACAGGATCTCTCTATTATGTAGCTCTGGTTGCTCTGGAACACACTATGTAGACCATGCTGTGCTGTGCTTGCCTTGAACTCACAAAGATTAGCTTGCTTCTGCTCCTGAATGTTGGGATTAAAAGCACTTGCCACTGTATCTAGCGCATATATATATATATATATATATATATATATATATATATATATATATAAAAGGATGCATTTTTGGGCAGTGCTGGGGTTCAGAAAATGATCCCCCAAAGTATGTTACTTCGGCATGCTGGGTACTCTGAGCTGAATGTTTCCAGAAGGCCTTAGAAGCAAAGCCTCCCCTTGTCCCTTTTCTTCTCGTGCCCCCATTTCACCCCAAGGCTGGCCATAGAAACCAGAACTTAAGGCTGGGGAGACGGCGCAGTTATTAAATTGCTTGCCTTGCAAGCATGAGAACCTGAGTTGTACCCCCAGACCTCACGTGAAAAATGCTGGGTGTAACGGCACAGGCTTGTAACCCCAGAAGTGAAGGAGGTAAGGGTAGGCAGATCCTTGGGGCCCCTGGCCAGCCAGCCGAAGCAGAATGGCTGAGCTCCAGGTTGAGTGAAAGGCACTGTTAGAAAACATGTGGCAGATGGTACCTGCAGAACAACACTTGAGGTCAACCTCTGGCCTACACACACACACACACACACACACACACACACACACACATGCGTGCACACATACACCAGCGTATATATACACACACACACACAAATCAGAATGTTTAAAAGAATATAGGAAAGAAACCAACCCTCTTGCCTCAAAGATAGTTATAAGCCCAAGAATTATCTTGCGTGCCCCCTCAATCCCCCAAGTGCAGGAGCTGGTCACAGAGAAACTCTCCAACTGCCCTTGTCTAATAGCGACTCAATCAAAACACCTCATTCGAGAACCGGTCCTGCCTGACCCACAGCCACTGCATCAGTGTCTCACAGGGGACGCCAGACCTTGGAGCAGACAGGTCTTGTTGAGGTTCTGTGCTTCATTCATCTCTTATCTAATCTCATCTCTACAGGGATATGCATTTTTCATTGAATCTGAGCATAAAAATAGCTCCCCTTGGCTGTTGGGTCTTTATTTCTAAAGCCTTCTCTGTCACATAGGATCAATGATCTCTCTTTCTCTTCCCCCCATCTCCTTCCCTCCTCTCCCCCCTCCTCTCCCCCCTCTTCCTCCTCCCTCCTCTCCCCCCTCTTCCTCCTCCCTCTCCCTCCATCCTTTCTTTGCTCCCTTCCTCCCATCTTAACTGTTGTTCTTACTAACTTCTGAGACAGAGTCTTGAGTATCCCAGGACACACTCAAACTCCCTGTGTATCTGAAGGTGACCTTGAACTTCTGGTCCTTCTACTGCCATCTCCCAAGTGCTGAGCTTGCAGTGTGCATCACCACCTCTAGTTGATGCAGTGCTGTGGTCAGACCCAGGGCTTCATGTGAGCTAGGCAAGCTCTTTCCTGAGTGCACTACATCTCTAACCCACCACATAGATCTTTGTTTCAATATATTTGGTACCTTTCCTCTCGTGTTAACCCATCTTGTAGATGTGTCAGTCATATCCCTAATCTTAGAGAAAGAATGGTCTCCTGTCCTTTCTGTTCCTACAGTGGTAGTCAGTCAGATGAATGAATGGTGCTCATATGTGATACATCGCACACTGTGACATTTTATAAATGATGCCTAAGCTTTGGCTTCATATTCATCATTGTCTCTAGCTGGTGTGATGAGGCTGCCCAGCCTCTGAAAGATATATTATGTAGCCAGAGCTGGCACAACTGGCTTTTACTTGTATAAGATACATGACTGAAAATTTGGCTCACTGGTAACCAAGAAATGGCACATACAATTTTCTTCTTCTGCTTCTCCTTCTCCTCCTCCTTCTTGTTCTTCTTTTTCTTCTTCCTCCTTCCCCTCCCCCTTTTTTGTTTTACCAAGACAAGGTTTCTCTGTTGTAGCTCTGACTGTCCAGGAACTTACTTTGTAGACCAGGCTAGCCTCAAATTCAGAGATCTGCTTGCCTTTGCCTAAGTACTGGAATTAAAGGCATGCGCCACCATCTCCTGGCTACAATTTTATTTTAAAAATTCTTCTTCTTCTTCTTCTTCTTCTTCTTCTTCTTCTTCTTCTTCTT
>OU015747.1:84658549-84671735 GCA_907169655.1 Acomys percivali | reverse complement strand
TATTATTATTATTATTATTATTATTATTATTATTATTATTATTATTAATGTATATGTACATATGGCTGCATATGAGGACAGGGGTGTCAGGTCCCTGGGAGATGGTGTTATGGGCAGTTGTGAGTTTCCTGATATGGGCACTAGCAAGCAAACTGGGGTCCTCTGCAAGAGCAATATGTGCTCTTAAGCACTAAAACTATTTCTCCATCCCCTACAATATTTTTTCTCAAAGGATAAGAAAGATCAACCTGAAGATGTATAAGTGAGCATTGCTAGTGATTGTAAAAGAGCCCTGCTTTTGTCACGGGCTCCTTATTGTAAAGCACAGAAGATAAGTAAAGCCTGTTGCACTTGCAGCCTTCCTAGGAAGCTAGCTCTGGCTTTAGCAGGTTTACTGACTTTTATATTGTGTGTGTGTGTGTGTGTGTGTGTGTGTGTGTGTGTGTGTGTGTGTGCAGTTCAATTTCAGAAGTCTTTCCTTGGGATTGCTATATACCTCATGAAAGAATCTCTTATTGACTTGGAACTTACCAAGTAGGGTGTACTGCTGACTAGTGACCCCAGGGGTCTGCTGTCATTGTTTCCCAAGTACTGGGAATTACAAGCATGCACTGCCATGCCCGGCTATTTCACAGGGAAACTCAAACTCAGGTCCTCATGTTTGTATGGCAGGCAGTTTCTTGAATGAACTATTTCCCCAGATCCTTGAAAGAGTTTTAATTATTTTAATTAATTGATTAGTCAACTGGTTATTTGCTTAATGCGTGTTTCATACAAAAAAAAAAAAAAAAAGGAGAAGAAATGCTGTAAAATCTGGGCCTGATGGCTACTGGTTGCCGAGGGGTCCAGTGAGGACATTTGTACAGTCTATGATCCTTTGGTTTGTATAAACCTGACACTGTGGTTGGGATTGAACTAGTGGATCAGTGCTCACAGCTGGGGATCCCAAATGCCTATTAGTTACTACAGTTCTTCCCTAATGGAAGGGCTTGGTTGGGATGAGAAAGTTCTACTGAGCCAAGTGGCTTCGGGCAGGGGACAGAGAATGGCGAGGCGTGTCTCAGGAGTGATGAGACCTGTGGAGCTCCTTTACCTGAGAGAGCTTCTGTTGCCCTGTAGAAACACTTATCTGATACTTACAGGGCCTCTGGTTTTATAAGGGATGCCAGAACATGTTATAATTTTGTTTTTTTTTTTTTAAAAAATGTGTAATCTCCTAATTGTGAAAACATGTTGTGGGTCAAACAAACATATCTCGGCCCCCAGGCTGCGGGTTTACAATCTTTGGACGAGATGCTCTAGCTCTGGATATGTGTTCTGTCCTATGGAAATGCCTTATTCTTTTCCTTCCCTGTTTCTCTCAGGTTTACTAGAAAGCAGCACCCGGCTGAAACCTCATGAAGCCCAGAACTATAGGAAGAAGGCATTGTGGGTATCCTGGTTCTCCATCATTGTCACCCTGGCCCTGGCCGTGGCCGCCTTCAGTGAGTATCAGGGAGGCTTGGCAATCAATGCTCGCCAGTTGCCCGCCTTTCCTCTAACCCCTGTGGGATGCGCTTTGCTTTTAGTTGGCTGTTATTGATGAGTAAAACAATTTTTTTTAGATGGCTGGATAGTAAGGGTACTCATGAATTAGTAAGATGGCTTCACTCCTCTGCAAAGGGAAGAGGCATGGGGAAGAAACGAGAGAAACAGAACTGAGAGCTTCAGTTCTCATCAGTATGCAGGTTTGTGGAAGTGGATTCCGGCTGGCACCAGTCGAATAGTGAAAATAGTTTCTTGGCAGATGCCTTCAGCTCGGTCTGACATGACAAATACACACCCTGGAGACGCGGGTTTTGAGCCTAACGCAAGCAGATGAGTGCAGTGTCACAGCGAGCTCTCTCTCTCCTTCTTGATCCTGTCTCTTGCAAGGTCAGGAATAGAATCATATGCACAATTTTAATGAGCCCCCCCACCCCCAAAAAAAACAGAAGAGCCTTCTTCTGGGGGTTTTAAGCACATGAAAATAACACAATTTCTTATAATTCTGAGATGCTATGAAAACGCAGCAACTTCTGGCATAGATGATGCTGTTTCGGGGTCTGGAACTCCTAGGTGGGTTTTCTCCATGGACACTCACCACTTATGAAACATGCATGTGCTATTTTTTCTTATTAATCGTGCAACGATTCACACAAGCTAAAGCAGGGAGCTACATATAGCTCAATCTCAGTAGGAATTGTACTTTTCTTTTTAACCTCCTTTTTTTTAATGGTGGAGAAAAGGGAATGTGTCTTATAAATTTTTTAATAAAAAGAAAGACCTGTGTTCTAATTGCTAAGCATCCTACAAGGTGCCTCAGGGTAGGAGGAGAAAAGGACGATGCTCATTAGGGGACATGGCTATGTGCGAGTTGTTTTAAATTCTCTCATGTCTTGTGCTGCCTTAGATGTGCTGCTGGGAGCTGAGGCTAGATCCCAAGGGGGCGGGGTCAGAACCTGACCAAATGCTCCCTTCAAAACTCGGCATCTATTATTATAGACAATTTATATCGGAAACGCCGTGCAGTAGCCTGGCTCTAAAAAAGCCAAATATTCAGCATACAGTAATAATACATTTCAGGGAATAAAGATTTATCAGTGAGCCAGAAATCTAATCAGGGAGAATTCTGACTTTTGAGAACATAATAGCTTCTCTCTCCCCTCCCCTCCCCTCCCCCCTCCCTTAACACTGAGACCAAAGTAACAAGGCATTGGATGTCCCTTGAGGGTGATTTGGTTGTTGTGGCTGGTAGGGGGACTGGAAATCAGGCATGTTGATTTACATATGTGAAGAAAGAGGAATGGGATGAGGGGAAGTGATTTACAGACAGAAAAATGGTTCTTCAGACAAGTCCTTGTGCCCAGCTGTTTGGATGTCGTGCTCTGGTCATTTGAATGAGGACCTGAGCATGAAGGGTTGTGAAGGAGTCTTTCTTTCTGCGGTGACCGTGTTACATTTGATGCACTTAAGCCATGCAACAGGGAAAAATGTGAGGAAAATTTGGCTTTACTTGTAATATTCAATCAGGTGGATTCTGCTAAAACTGTTCTGTTTCCTTTGATGGAAAACGTCTGCATGAGGCCAGGGCACGGCTTTGTGGAAGGTTTTTTTTTTTTTCTTTTCTTTCGAAAACTATCTTACTCCTTTATCACAGAATTATTTGACTTGAATCTTTTAACTCCTTTTTAAAAGATTTATCTTTATTGATTATTTATGTGTACGCGTGTGTTTGTCCATCCGAGTTCTGTACACCCCAGAAGGTCCAAAGAGGGCATGGAACTCCCTGGAGTTACAAGCTGTGGCAGAGCATGGATTCTGGGGACCGAATTCAGCTCCTTTGCAAAAGCAAGAAGCGTTCTTAATCACCGACATCTCCCCAGGCTCCTCTAACTTCTTGCCTATAAAATGTGGACGTTGCCGTACTGTTTATCGTGACCTGCGTTATGTTCTCTATGTCTTTCACTTTGTTTGTGTGCTGCTTCTAAACTGCTTCTGATTTCATCTCCAAAACATAGAAGATAAACCATATTTTGCCCCCATTCAAACCAGCTGCAGTGCGTGTGTGAGTGTGTGTGTGTGTGTGTGTGCGCATGCCTGTGCATGCTGCAGAGCTCAGGCAGGATGTCTAGTGTCCTGCTTCATCACGCACCACGTTATTCCCTTGAGACAGGGTATCTCTTTGAATCTGGAGCCAGACTGGCAGCCAGCAAGCGCTTAGGATTCCCACTACATCCCCATACCGTCCTGGGGTTAGAGGCACCGGAAGCTACCCTTAGCTTTTTATGTGGGTGCTGGGGATTCAAGCTAATGTTCTCAGGCTTGCACAGCAAGAGTGTCATGGACTGAGCTATCTCCCCCATGCACTCGCTTTGATAGCACTTGGTGAGATAATGATTTGGACGTGATGAAACATCAGCATAAAACGATGGTAATGCATCTTGGAATATTTCAGAAAGAGAGTCCTAGTTTGGTTTTAAAATAGATTCAGCGTGTAATGGGTAGTGTGGAAAATAGCAGCGTTCTTACAAAAGAATATGAAAAACAGGTCTGTTGTGATGATGAAGCCACGGAGAGGATAAAAGTTCAGCTTCAAAACTCAAGGGTTTTGGCAACATTGATGTCTTTGTTAAGATGACTGGAGGAAATGTATTCTGACTCTGGGTTTGAGGCTTGAGAACAAGATAATTTTTAGGGACTGGATACCTGTTGTTCTGTAGGAAATGAAGATATGTTAAAAAACAATATTAAGGAAATTATCTTTTTCTAAGATGGTTGTCTTAGTTTTTGTGGATGTGATCAAATACTCCGACTAAAGCAACTTAAGGGAGAAAGGTCTTATCACGCTAATGGTTCCAGGGTATAGCCCACTACGGAGGTAAAGCCATGGTGGCTGGAGCTTCAGGTAGCTGCTCTCATTGCAGCCAGAGTCAAGAACCAAGGGCATACCAAGGTTTCATCATTAGCTCTTCTTCTCCAGTTTATCCAGTGCAACATCCCTACTCAGGGATTGATGACACCCACAGTGGGCAATTGGCACAATCAGGATAGTCCCTCAAGTCCAGAGTCTGGTCTCCAAGGTGAATCTAGAATCTGTAGAATTTGTCAAGTTGACAGTTAATTAGCACCATATACACACAGCTCCATTAGAACAAAACAGAACACAGCACAGCAATCTCAAACTAAATATCAAAGCCCCCTAAACCAAAAGCACTCAAAAGCAAGATATCAGAAAAAAAAAAAAAAAAAAAAAACTCAGTTAAAATTTCAGTATGGAGGCTAAGGAGATAGCTCAGTCAGTAAAGTGCTAAGTGAATGGGATCTGGTTCTGACTTATGCTAAAAACAAACAAACAAACAAACAAGCTGGTGTGGTGAAACACACATGTAATTTCAATGCTAGAGAGGTAGAGACAGGAAGACTCCTGGAGTTCCTTGGCTGGCCAGCTTAGTCTACTTAGTGAGCTTCAGGCTAGTGAAAGACCCTGTCTCAAAAAGCCAATATGGATGGAGCTGGCATGGCAGTGCATCCCTTTAACCCCAGCATTTGGGAGGCAGAGGAAAGTGGATCTCTGTAAATCTGAGGCCAGCCTCTTTTACATAGCTGACTCTGGGCCAGCCAAAGCTACACAGTGAGCCCCCCATTTCAAAAGGAGACAAAAATAAAATTCAAGATGAATGGCACCTGAGGAATGACATCTGTAGAACTTTGTTCTCCACGCACATGCACATACGTGCCTCTACGCCCACATGTGCGAGTGCACTTCCAGGCATGAAAAAAGTGGATGCATTAGCCGACTTCAGAACTAGAAAGCAAATCTCTGATAGGAGTGAATTCTTTTCTTTACATGTGGGAATATTTTTTTAAATGTTCCTGCATATATGTCTGTGTATCACGTGCATGCTTGGTGCCCAAGGCCAGAAGAAGGCATCGGATCCCTTGGAGCTGGAGCAATGGACAGCTGTGAGCTGCCATGTGGGTGCTAAGAATTAAACCTGGGTCCTCCAGAAGAGCAGCCAAGGAGCCCCTTAAGGAGTGCTCTTAGCCACCGAGTGATCTCTCCAGCCCCATATGTGGAAGTTTTAACCTATTTGATTTTAATTTAAACTAACTCTTGGCTTTTAACCATGGTAATATAAGGTGTATGCATTTTTAAAACGAAGCCTTTCTATTTATTTATGATTTTCGTGCATGTGTGTGCCATGGTACACGTGTGGAACTCAGAGGACAGCTTTCAGATGCCCCTTCTCTCATTCCACCATGTGGGCTCAAAGGACCGAACTGAGGTCCTCAGGCTTGGCGGCAAGTCCCTTTACCAGCTGAGCCACCTTGGAGCCTACATCCTTTTTATTTCTATACTAAGAGTAACTGAAGTGAGATAGATAAAATAAGATCACATGGCTTGTTTGTGTTAGTGGAGAAGACTTGGACTTTTCTAAGGCGTCTGTCCCCTTTCCTTGGTGGATACAAAAGGACCAAACGACTTACTGGACGTGGTGACTTCATGTGCACTCCTGGCTCTGTGGGCTGAAACAGGAGGATTGAGATGCTATATAAGTGAGACCTTGTCTCAAAAAACCAAAAACAGAGAAAAGAGAGGAGGGAGGGAGGAAGGAAGGAAGGTGTCTGAGAGTCCCTAAGGGTTCTAAGAGTAAAATCTGTCTGTCTGTCTGTCTGTCTGTCTGTCTGTCTGTCTGTCTGTCTCTCCTCTCTCCTCTCTCTCTCAATTTATTGAAACAGGGATTCTTTGTGTAGTTCTAGCTGTCCTGGAACTAGCTATGTAGACCAGGATGGCCTTGATCGCACAGAGATCTACTTGCCTCTGCCTCCCCAGTGCTGGGATTAAAGGCGTGCGCCACCACAGCTTGGCTTAAAGGCCTTAAAGTTCCAACCTGGCCTGACCTGGAGATGCTTTGAATGTCAGCAAGGAATCACAGGCCAGGTTCCGTCTCAGAGAGCTCTTCCTAGCTCCATAGCCTCACTACCTAGAAGTGGATGTATAGCCATCCTGGCAAAAGTACAAATGGTCTAAAAAGAAATGTGTGCCCCTCTCTTTGGTTACCAGATTATTAAAATCATGAACCCCAAGAAATTGGAATCCCCCCAGGAATCTCCTGCTAGAGAAGGAAGGAGCTGGAGTCTGGTGCCAGCCAGAGGAGGGGCTTGAACACACACACACACACACACACACACACCCGCCGCAAAAAAGACATTTCACACAGTTAGGACAACTTGTCAGACCATCTTGCAGCAGACACTGGAGCCCAGCCAATGATGGATCATGGGGGGGGGGGGGGGTTGGGACCCCACCTTGGCCTGTTTAGCTCTTAATATTTCTTGCCTTCTCTTTAACTCTAACCTTCATGTCAGCTGTCTGCAGATGGTCATGTCGGGGGTGGGGGTGAGGGTGGGGGTGGGGGTGGGTGTCAGCGGATGTCTTTGCTCCTTTTTTCCAGTGTGCCTATGTTGAGTAAGTCCTTCCTGTCTGCTCTCCACGGCTACTTATTTGTTTAATTGGCCTGTTAGGACCGCCAAGGCCCAGCCTCTGACCCTAGCAACAGTGCTAACAGAGATGCTGACTTTCTCCTTTTGGCTCCCCTCTTTCTCTCAGGCTATGTGGTCTGTGAAGCCCTGGTACTTAAGTATGTGTCCCTAAGGGCTGCTTCCCCTGAGAGACTCCCCCAAAGTCTTCAGCATTGAGCACATATTCAGCAGGTGCATAATCTTTTGCTGGATTTGCTGGTCTTCTATTCATTTTTATTGAAAAGAGAGGTCTGCACATGATAACCGTTCACCAGCCTAGAGATACTTGGTGCACCTCCCCACCCATGTTTCTCTTTCTTTCTTCCTTTCCCGCCCAGGCACAGTGCCCCTGTACGCCCTCACCCTCTGCTTGCACCTTCTGATCCACATGTTGGTTCCTCCCTGATCGTCTTCTCAACAGCGCGCTTCTCCACAGGAGCAGCCTCCAAGTGGAGCATTTGCTGCTGCTGACCTGGGGGGCTGGGGGGATGTGGGCAGGAAGTCTCGAGCCACATCCTGGGGGCATTGGTGGGATAAGTTTTCCCTGTCAATGTGTTCTGTGAACGATAACTACAGAGGCAGCTTCAGGGAGGCGGAAACGGAAGTTAAGAACCAAGCAGAAGCTGGCTTTGAGAACTTTGCCCCGAAAACTTCCCGCCTCTCAGCTCTTCCTTCCTAACCTTGTGGTCAAGTCACCAGAGATGCTCAAGGCGCCTTCTGAGCTGCCAGCCCCGGGCAGCTCAGGAACACAGAGCAGCAGTTTAGTCTGACTCATGTCCTGTGAGGCCTGCCATGATCTTACTCTTGGTTCCCGTTTGGGCTGGTCTTTTCCTATCCCCCAGCTTATGGGATTGTATTCTCAGATGCTCCTGCGGTCTCCAGGGGCTGCTGTCTGCCTTCAGACCCACGGGAGCTTGCGCTTCTTTCTCATAGATGCCTTGTTTCCTGGCTTCTAGCCATTTTGTTTTATTATACTATATCTTCTTTAGTTGGTTTAAGTGTGTGTGTGTGTGTGTGTGTGTGTGTGTGTGTGTGATATGCTTGGGTTCTTTTGCACAGGTGTGCACTCATGTGTATGGGGTCAGAGTTCAGCACTGGATGTCTTCAATCATTCTCTGGCTGGTTGTTGTTGTTGTTGTTATTATCATTATCATTATTATTATTATTATTATTATTATTATTATTTGCCATAGTCTTTTTCTGGACCTGAATCTCACTGGTTTGATTATCTGGTAGTGATCCACCTGTCCCTACTTCCCTAGCACTGAATGACAGACACATGCCTTTTTTTTTTTTTTATTTTTACATACAGGTGCTGGGAATCCACACTTGATATCTATCCTGAGTGCCCAGCACGCACCTTACTGACTGACTTATCTCCTCATTTCTGTTTTACTTTATTACTAGTTTACTTTATTACTATGTAGCTCAAGCTGGCCTCAAAATCACCATCCTCCCACCTCTACCTCCCGAGTGCTGGATGACAGGTCTGGACTGTAACACCTGTCTTTGCACCAGATTTCATTTAACCCTTAAAATAGAAATAAAAATAGAAATTAAAACAGAAAAAAAGCCCCCCCCAACCAAAAACCTCTTCTAGGAAGCCCTCCAAGTGATTTAAATGTCCTTTCCCTACAGACACTGAAGATAAGACTTGTTACACAGCACTTGAAACGCAACAATATTGCTTCAGTGACAATCTATGATCCCCAGTACTGTGATCCTGGCTTCTCTAGTCTCTGTGTCTGGCCCTTAACATTGTTCACATGGAGGTACTATTTGCAGTAAAATTTGACATCTCCCTGCTGAGGCCACCATGGACACAGCGGATTGAGGGTGTGTTTGCCAGTGTGGATGTCAGACAAAGAGATGGTGGCTTGCTCAGGGCTCAGGTGCATGGGAGATAGACAAAGGAGCGAGGGAGGCTGCACCTTGGGCTTTGTTGGATCTGTAAGAGGGTAGTTTCAGGAGACAGCTCCACCCCCACCCCTCCTCGCCAGCCCACTCCACTCTTTTCTTCCTCCTCCTGGACTGAACTGAAGGCTCCAGACTTCCTTCTAGGGAGACTGGCCTCCACTGCTCTTAGGAGAGTGCCTCTTCCCCAGTTTCCAGCTCACAAAGAGCGGCTGTTTGCAGCCAGGAGTGGAGGAGGGGTTTCAGCAGCTGCCTGCCTGGCCTGCCTCCATTCTCGGTGCTTTCTGTACACAGCCTTGATGAAAGTGTGGCCAGGGTGCATTCGCACAAGGACCAAAGATACACAGGGGAGCCGGCTGGTGGCTTCTCAGACTTCTAACCCTGCCAGGCCTGTCCTACGCTCCTTGCTCAGGTCTGAAGGGGGAGGAGTTGCCCTGGGAGATGGCTGAGGGCTTATCTGGCTGCCTCCCTGTCTCTGGGCACTGGTGTTTGGTAATCAGCCGGAATGGAAAGGTTTTCCGCTCTAGCCTGATCACCAGGCTGTGGCTTGAGCCACTGAGAACTGTCCCTTTAAGGTGAAGTTCTGGTGCAGCTTCTGGACAAGATATGACTTCAAAGGGTCCTATACTGTGTTGTGGGATGTGAGGGCATCTGGGAGAGACAGATGATGATAGGGGGAGAGAGGGAGAGCGAGCCCCTAGTAATGGAGGATATGGGGCTGAAGACGTGGCTTGAGTTCTTAAAAGAGTCCTTGCCTAATGTAAGGAAGGCCTAGGTTTAAGTCCTGGCACAGCACAGCACAGGTGCGCTGCTGCGGGCCTCCAATCCCAGTACTTCAAAGGGAAAGGCAGGAGTGTCAACGGTCAAGGATGTTAAGAAGGAGAGCTGACTGTCGTCCCCAGAAGAGCTCAGGTCTAAGCAGGCAGGTGATGATAGACAAGAGGCACCAGCCAAGGACAATGCAGGCGGTAAACTTTAAACCCCTACCCAGATCTAGCCCATGGACAGGACAGTCTCCACACTTGAGTGGAGAGTGGGATATGACTTTCTCATGTACTCTGGTGCCTCACATTTGACCATGTCCCCTGGAGGGGGAGACCTAGTGGCACTCAGAGGAAGGATAGCAGGTCACCGAGAAGAGACTTGATACCCTATGAGCATATACAGGGGGAGGTAATCCCTCTAAGGAACAGTCATAGGGGAGGGGAATAAGGGGAAAGTGGGAGGGAGGGGAGAATGGGAGGATACAAGGGGTGGGATAACCATTGAGATGTAACAATAAATTAATAAAAATAAAAATAAAAATAAACTGAAAAAAAAAAAAAGAGGCAGAACTCCACCCAGCTCAGCAGAAGGCCTTGCTGTCTTAGACATGCACGGCAAGTCTAGATATTTGCCCTTCTGATTCGGTGCTGTCGTTTACAGATTTCACACTTGAGAACTGTACAGTCGGGTTACGAAAAAAATGCAAAAGCTAAAACTTCACGTTATAGGTAAATGTGATTTTCTGTTAGGCCATATTTATAGCTGTGGGTTGGACACTGAGTCCTAGAGTGATGTTAATTATCAGCCCCTCGAAGCCACCTTCTCTGTCACCCCAGAATAAGGCACAAATGGAAGACATCAGTAAGAAACTGAGGCTAGCTATGCTGCAGGTGTCCTGGAGGAGAGGGGAAGGTGACGGGTCTCAGCCATGGGGACATTGGTTACAATGTCCACATAGCAGCATTGTCGTACCCAGGCGGGTATCTTGAATAATTAGACACGGAGGCGGCTTAAACCAGACAACGCATCTTCTCACCATTCTGGAAGCCGTGAGTTGGAGAGAGCAAAGTGTGTCAGGAGCGGTTTCTTCAAAGGCCTCTCTTTTTGGTGTGCGTATCTTGTCCTCCAGGCATCCCGTGGTCCCTACTCTGTGTGTGTTTGAGCCCTGGTTTTTCCCTTCTCTAAGGATAGCAGTCCTGTTTGATTATGATACCTACACCCTGAAAGGGCTTCATTTAAACTACGGTTAGTGAGACAGCTCAGAAAGCGATGGTGCTTTCAGCTAAGCCAAGTGGCCTGAGTCTATTCCCCAGGACCCACATGACGGAAGGAGAACACAGACCCCGTCACGTTGTCTTCTGAGTGCCACTGTCCACCATGGTGCATGTGCATGCACACACACAAATAAATAAGTGTAGTAAAATAAAGCATCATCCCGTGCTGAGGTACTGGGGGTTTAGAACCCCAACATAGGAAATGTGAGGAGCTGTGATCTGGTTCACAACAACCACCCTTGGGCAGCACCAAGATAGGTGGGAGAAATGAAGACCTTAGAATAAAGAATGTTGGGGTTTGGTGAGATGGCTCCATGGCTAAGAGCACTGGCTGCTCTTTCAGAGGTCCTGAGTTCAATTCCTAGCAACCACATGATGGCTCATGACCATCTATAAAGGGGTCTGATGTCCTCTTCACGCATGCAGGTGTACATGCAGACAGAATGCTCATGCATGAAAAAAGAATACATAAATAATAAAATTTTTAAAAAAAGAATAAAAAATGAGGCCTTCAGTGAAAGAATAATTGGACTCTACCCACTAGCCCAAGGAAACGGGAGGAGAGTCCCGTGCACTGTTCAGCTCTGAGTGATGAGAGGATAGGGTGACATCAAGGAGCCTTTACTAGGATCTAGAGCCAAAAGGCTGGCCTCACTCAAATTTGTATTTGGGATTGACTTAGCTAAATTGACCCTGTGTAGAAGTCTGAAGCAGACCCCCAGTCCTTGAGAGTCACTGTTGGAGGCTTCTTGGGGGTTGGGGCTGGCACACAGGAGTAACATCTGGGGGATGGAAAACGCTTGCCTTGCGAGCACGAGGACCTGAGTTCAGTCGCCAGAACTCACATTTAAAAAGCCAGGTGTGGTGGCATGAGCTGGGGTAGGTTCGTAGAGTTCACTGGCCAGCCAGCCTAGGTGAATGAGAGAGTTCCTGGCCAGTGAAAGACCCTGTCTCAAAAACAAAGACAAAAACAAACAAACAAACAAAAACAAAACAAACAACAACAACAACAACCAAGGTGAACAGAACCCAAGGAGTAATGGTTGCTCACATTCATACACTTGTGTACCCTCTTGCACACGAACACGTACCACACATATGAGCACACGCACACGGAGGAGCAGGGGGATGGTGGGCAAAGTCTAACTGCAAGCTGTTACCTACCGCCTCGGAGGCTTCTCCTGTGAAACTTGGAAGCTGCTGATGTTGGTGCTTTTCAGAGTTCTCCAGTTGAAGCTGGAGGGACAGACTGGTCTTTGGAACGGACTACCCCAGCTATATCCAATGGAGCTGGTCCTCCTAGCATAGAGATGCACCCATTCCATTTCTAACCAGTAGCAGCTGAGGAAGTGACTGCCTAAGCCTCGAAGGATCAGGAGATACATGACATCACCCACTCCAGGTACACACACTGTACTGTATTTTGGGAAACTGTCCTAATTTTATTTCTGCTTCCCCTAATATAACATTCGACAAAAAGCAACTTAAGGAAGAAAGGGCTTATTTGGCTCACAGTTCCAGGGTATAGTCTGTTATTTCAGGGGAGTCAAGGCAGGGACTTAAAGTCTCACACCCACAGTCAAGAGCAGAGAGAGTAAACAGGGCTCCTTGCTCCCTTGATTTGTTTACTTTGTTCAGGACATCTGCCTAGGGAATGGTGCTGCCCATAGTGGGCCCACCAATCACGACAAATCCCCATAGGCGTGCCCACAGGCTGGCCTGCTCTACTTAATTCCTCCTTAAGATTCTCTTTCCAGGTGATTCTAGGGTGTGCCAAATTGACAGGTACAACTAGGCAGCGCAGAAACCCCGGGCACTATTCCAGTGAACGCTGATATGTTAATATGAACCTGGCAATAGCTCACAAATCCTCATGCAGCACCTGAAAAGCTCAAGTAGCAAACGTGGGCAAGGCTTCCCGGGGATGTGGCCCTACCAAAGGCGAGCTCACAGCTCAACGTTAGAAAGTCACACAGCTAGTAAGATCAGAACTGGATGTCACATAAGCGAACCTTCTCACAGAAGTCTATAAATGTTTTCTGTAAATAACTTTTAAAAAGTATTAAACATTTGAAAACAAAGACACTGAGAAAAGCAATTGGAAAATTGCCAAAGTAAATATTTTTAAATTAAGAACTAGCTTCTCTCTCTCTCTCTCTCTCTCTCTCTCTCTCTCTCTCTCTCTCTCT